>VZRL01003708.1:397115-592387 GCA_013397895.1 Origma solitaria | reverse complement strand
AAAAAAAAAAAAAAAAATGCTGGCACTTCCTAGGAAATCTCTTGCAGGGAACCTTGCTGTGAGAGCTCCAAAGGCCTGCAGTGTGTGCCTGCAGCGGGAGCTCTGTGCCTCTCCGGAGCTCTCGGGGCTCGGCGCTGCGGAGCTGAGCCAGAGGATGGCACAGTTGCTCAGCTCCAGGCTGAGAGGCATGGCTTACAGATGAACTGATAACACTGATAGCGTTTGAGCCCCTCTCCTTTACAGCCCAGGCTCTAATCCACAGCGCTATGAAACACTAAAAAAAATTTAAAAAAAAATAAGGGAGGGGGGATAGGGAGGGGGGAAGGAATGAAGAAAAGGGGAGGGGGGGAAGGAGAGAGAAAATTAAAAAGTCCTTCAGTCCAATGTCATTTGAGCGGAGCAAGGTCACGGTGGGGCCAGGGCAGGCTGGAGCTCAGGGCCAGAGGGCTCGGGCGCTGATTGCAGCAGCCAGGCTGCTCTAATCCCCGGGGATGCTCACTGAAGGCAAAGCCGCGCTGGGCACAGGGCAGAGCCGGGGCAGCCCCAGCGTCTGCCCCCGCCGCAGCTTTAGCCAGCCTTTATCCTGCCTTTATCTCCTCGGCACAGGGAGCTCCTCCTGCCCAGGGTCTGCCCCAGGCCCTGCGGGAAGATGCTTTTAAAATGCAGCAGTATTGAAGTAACAGAAAATGCACTTAATAAATAGAAACGTGGGCACCAAAGATGCCGCGTGTTTGAAAGGGATATAATGGAAAGGAACTGCAGAGGATCTTCCCTGTGGTGCTAAGGGCTGCTGGAGCTGCGTCCTGAAACAGGGACTGTAAACATCATTGTGCACATTCTGCTCACCAGCACCGAACATCTGTCTCGTGCTAGACTTTACTGCAACTTTGCCATTTTCTCCAAGAGTTGATGTTTTGCATTGTTTTGAGTTTCATTTAATGTCCCTGTGAAATGCAGAGCCTGGATGAAGAGGATCAGAGAACTTCCAGTAATAATTTCATCAACTTGCCACTGCTTGAACAGAAGAGGCAGGTGCAGACACTGAAATAAATTCCACTGAATTGCCATTACAGTCTTCACACTGCACCAGAATCCTTTAAGCACAAGGAGTATCCAAAAAGCTTTTTTCTGGGAACCTCCCAGAAGTATTTTTTACAACTTACGATCTTGCTTTGTTCTACTGAGAAAACACAAGGTTCACTGATAACACTTCTCTCTTATCATGTCCATTTTCAAAATACCACACGTAAATGATTAGGCAGAAACTATATCATAATGTCTAGTGATAATCAGAAGCTGTAAAAGATTAAAGGAAGTCCTACAGGGCTCTTGTTACACATACAGACCCAAACTGTGAGCAGAAAAAAGCCTTGGAGACAAGATAGACATTAAAGCAGGTTTAGGAGGAGTGTGAGAAGGCCATCCTTATTTTACATCCAGCCTGATGTGCCCGTGAGCTGTGCTCCACACAGGACCCCGGCTCTCCCTGGAGGGAGAACTGCAGCAAAGATTTCCTACAGAAAGGTCTCAGGCAGGAGCTCAATGCCCAGAGAGATCATGCTGGGGCAGAGTGGTTCCTGCGGCTAGAATCAATTGGGGTTTGGGACAGCTGGCATGGCAAAGCAGCCCCTAAAGTCTGGGATCTCTATCCATAGAAAATAAATAAATCTATAGATCTCTCTGTGACCCCAGCTTCAATTCTGAGGGAAGTTACTGCCATGGGAATACACTGCTTGCTTGAAATGAGATTGAGTCTCACCTGTGCTCTCTTTGCCGGACTGTGTGCTTGGCTTCCCAACTCCTGAAGGGAGAAAATCAGCAGATCCTTTTAAATCTCAGCTTAGACTGACAGACCGCCCAGCCCCACCCCACCCCCCGGCTTCAAGTTGTGTTTCTGATTGTTTATTTTTATCTTCCAGGTTGGGAACTCTCCCAGTATGCCAACATTGGGTTGCCAACACTAGAAATCAAATTAATCTTTTTAAAAAAAAATTTTAAGGCATTTAACTCCAATAATGCACAGTTGCAGCCATGAGTGACTGAACTCATTTTACAGAATATGTTTCCCTGTCAGAAACTAAATTGGCAGTGCAACCCCTCCACCCCCCAGAATTACTTGGCTAAAGTGGTAGCCAGATGAACAAGCAAAAAAATCACAAGAGGATTAAACCAAATATGCAGCTCAAACAGAAGAGCAGCTGAACCCTCCAGCATTTCAATACACAGCTGATTCAGCAAAACAGATACACATTCAAATGAAGGATGTCACTGAAAGGGAAAACCAGGCAGCTTAATCAATAGTGTGCAGCCTGTCCTGGTACAGGGAAAGCAGCAGCCTAAAGAGCCCCACAGAAAAGAGAATTGGGAAGAAATTTTGCTTTTGCCAGGAACCTGAAGCCCAGTGGGAACCACAACCAGGACAGGTAACTCATGGAAGTAGGCCACTCCTATCTTATCCCTCTTGGGACTAATCCCTGCAGCGTGGGGTTAGAGGAGGTCAGAAAAAAGCAGCAATTTTTTTCTCAATCACCATCAGTTTATAGGAAGTGAGATATTATTTAATTCAAGATCGCAAGTTTATCATTTTCACCTAGCTACAAGTTGTTTTATTACACCACACAGATGTTTTATTCTCTGTGAACTATGCAGAAGTCGATTTGATTTACAGAAATATTTTCACTTCACCAAATACCTTGAAAAATGATATGCCAACAAATGCAGCAGAGAAATGCTTGAAGAGATCCACATTCACCTGCTCACATCCTCCTCACAAGAGACTCTAAATGCTCCTCAGTTGCTACAAAGCTTGGGCAGGAGAGGAGAGGAGAGGAGAGGAGAGGAGAGGAGAGGTTTCTTGGGAGGTGCAGTGTCTGTCCGTGGCTGTGTCCTTGAGCTCTGAGCACACACAGAAGCTGCTGTTCCATCCCTTCCTGCCAACAGAGAGATCTGCTCAGAGAAACCTTCTCACAAGAACAAACCTTCTTCACAGAAAAGTTAACAGGAAGAGGCTGGGAGAGCGGCTGGTTAAAGGACATGCCAGCGCAAATTAAAACATTTGCTAATTGCAGAGCTATTGTCCCACTGTGCTGCCAGCTCCAGCTCTGCCTCACGTGAAATGTCAGATGGCTCCAGACTGAATTAATAACCCCATCCCTCGGCTGCCCAGGAGAGAGGGGAGAGCAGCACCAACACTGATTCTTCTGCCTCGTTCTTGCTTCTTCCCTTCTCCATTCCCACCCTCTGTTGGGGTAGTTTGCTCAGCATAAAGCAGGCTGCAGTGCTGAGTGTGCCCTGAAAACCTAAAGTCAACTAATATTTTGATTTCGTTGCAATGTTGGGGAAGAGCCACATCGAAGCTGATGAGACAAAGACTGTGTGCAAGATTTTTCAATTTGTTGCAGGTTTTCTAACCAGCACAAGGTTGCCATGAAGGAAGAGGCTGGGCATCTCCCAGCAGATAAAACATCCCAAACAAAAGTAAAGCAAAGTTAATAACTCGAACATGTCAGAAGAGCTGTTTCCATAAGAAAAATATCCACTCATGTGAGTTAAATGTTTAGGCTTAAAAATCACAGTGTGGAAACAAACAGAAAGAGCTCTGGCTGCTCATTACAATATTCAAAATTATAAAAACCCACAAATTCCCATCAGCTGATTGAAACTCTTTCCCTTACTGTTTTTGGTTTGCCCCTGGTTCAAGCACTGGAAAGATGTTAAAAGAGAAGTGTTTATAATAAAAGAGAGAGGAAAAATAGTAGGAAGCAAAACAGCAGAAAAACAAGGTTGTTGTTCCAATAATAAGAAACTTGCAATTATTGTTCAAATCAGGTCCTTATTTGGAATTGTATTTCTAATCCAATAAAGTATGTCATTTCAGGCACATAAATAATCCCCATTTTTAAAGGGATTCAAATTTCACTGCTTTGATGGGCTGGTGATATTATACCAGGGTAATGGTGGCACTAAATGACTGCTATCATTCAGCAGCATGCATTTATTTGACTCTAGAGTTTAAAAGGCTGTGGTTTGCATAGTATTTACCTAACTACTCATTTATTTTCTCTGTACCACTGAATCTAAGGTGGGTATTTCCTTTCAGCAGGACAAGAATGTGGTTTTATAAGAATTGATCAATATTAATGTTGCAAAACACTACACATTATATCTATTTTGCATACACTATATTAGAGAGCCAGCTAATATAGAATTTATGCACAAGAATATATCTGCATCCTTTCTGAATATGAGTTCACAAATCTTCTGCTGTTTTTAATCTTCAAGCTCTTAAAACTGTTCATTAAATATATTGTCTACACATTTTTTTCAACAGTGTTTTGTCAGTGTATGTGAATTATGCATAAAGCCCACAGAGAGACAGATGCATAAAACTGCAGTTTATCTAGGTAGGCATAACCACTCAGCAAAGTTTGTTTAATTAGTCACTAAATCAGATATTATGGCTTTGTTGACTGACTGATGTTTTAAAAAATATTACTGACTCTTCTTAAAATGTCTGCCCTGTTATTTGTTGTTTTAACAAATATTGGATGCCATTATCTGGCGCTTTAACATCCTCTATTGTAATTCAGTGCTAATGACAATGCTGACATGACAGAACTATTAAACTGGATACAGAGTTGTCACTTTTTAAGACAGCAAAATACACATCTGTGACATGCAGCATATGGCGGAAACCTGGGAAAATCATCGGCGGAGTTAAGAATAAATAGAAGCTGTGTTCCCTAAAAAATATAATCTGACATCCAAACACGGATAATCTTGAGACATACTTGACAGTCCATGAGTTCAGTCAACAGATTATAAAATCAGAGTCTGCATTTCCAGAGAACAAATCACAGCACAGCTCCTAATGCTGAGCTCAGTGTGTAAACATGATGCTTTTTCCTATACTCTGTAAAGAGAGCATTAAAATACTACAGCTAATTATGCTTCAAGCCTCTGCAGAGTCACGTGCTCATGTTTATCCAATTTTCATTTTTTGCCGCCCATCTCATATTTTGGCAATTTTGATGTGCAAGAGTCATCATAGCAGCATGTTATCCAAAGTTTGATTGTTTTATACACAGAATCAAAGCAAAGGAGGATTCAGAATATTTTAAAAGAAATCTGATTATATATCTTCGTGCCAAGAAAAATCATAACAGTTTCAGAACGCCTGCTTGTCCCACCTGAGTCTCCCAGTGCTCTTCCCACATTCCTCACAACACTTTGCCTCTGTGAACAGACACTTACAATAAAGCCTTTGCCACTGTTCATAAAGCAGAAAGGCATCTTAAAATGAGTGGATATCACTGTTCCACCAATTTAAAACCACTTTTGATTGTCAGAGGTAGAAAGGAGTTTTAGTATAAATAAGAGTATGGTAGTAATCTGATCTCATATCCACAGGGAGGCTGATTCTCTTCTCATTTACATCAGTTTTATTTTCATATAACTCCATTAGTTTCAGTATTTATTTTTGCATGAGTAACAGCAGAATTATGCCCAGCATAATCACACATGAAGTGTAAAAATCCAACTTGAATAATTTCTTAGTATTACCCACAAATGCTAGAAGCCAAAATAGAATTTCAGTGAAGTCATCTCCCAGTCTGGCCTTATTCTTTATTTCCCCTCCATATCCAAGCTGGACATGCCTCTGAATTACAGAAAGAAGTATGAGGATGGAGCCAAGAAAAAATAGTTCAGACAGCCTGGGTTCTACTGAGTTTTAGTGTTCAAATAAAACTAGATTTGAAGAGACCTCTGGGGAATTTGTGTATTCTCTGCAGAGTTCTGCCTTGTTCAAAATGAGAAGGAATTATGGCAGCAAAGTCCAAGAGCAGCTTGGTAAGGTAAGGAGCTGGAGAGAGTTGTTTCAAGCAATGAATCACTCCGTCAATATTTTGCCCATCTCAGGTTGCTGTTGGTTGGGTTGAGATTTTTATATCTCAACAAGGGAGAAAAATCAGGAAAGGACAATATTTTGGAGAATTCCCCTCCAATCTCTGTCGTTATCCTTGACAGCAGGTGATGGAGCCAGAGGTGGTGGCCACAGCCATATTTTGGGTTTTCTGTTGGGTATAAGAGGGACCAGGAATGGCGATGTACCATCCACAGCAGGTCCTGATGTCTCTCATCAGACCTTACCTTTGTAAGTGCCAGTCCCAGTCCAAATTAGCACAGGCAGCAATTTCTCATGAGCTATTTACTGCCTGTCCCCCTTACCTAAAGGTTCAGGAAGCAGGTAAATCTGGATAAAGTTGACTTCACCACAGAAATAACCCTGCACTACTGACTTAAATAACAACACATCGCCATTCAGGAAGTATTCTGTTTGTCGCTCCCTTCAGTTTTTAAAGTAAAAGCAACGAGCCACATCCAGCAGTTCCTGTGGACCACAGACAGACCCAGGGCAGAGCTCCTGCACTTTACATTTCCCAAAACCTGCTTTTCTCTCTTTCACTTGTGACTCTGCTATTCTGCCATCGCAGCTTTCCCGAGCTGGCACACGTCTGAACTGTGCTGTCTTGTGAGCTGTCCAGCCTTTATGTCGAACAGCAATCATTGCTTTCAAAAGCCTTCCTGGTAAATAATAGATAAAAGAGAGGAAGCGTGGTGTGGTTTCAGGTTTGAGTGCTTCATACGCTGGATTAACAAGCGTTTCGTTCTCAAGGGTGTCAGGAAGAAGCAGGGAATACAAAACAGAAATGGAGGAGTGGCAAGAAGAGGTAAAAAAGGAGAAAGAGCCTGGCCAAGCAGAAGGGCTGGAATGGAAACCGTGGGAAACATTAAATTGCATTGGTACACACTGCTGTCCTGCAAAGCCTCAGGTGTTCCTGCCATGAGTGCAGAGTCCCAGTGGGACCATCACCTGATGGGAATGACTGAATCCTCGTCCCCTCCCCCTCTGTCAGCGTTCCATCGCAGCTCCCAGTGATATTACTGAGTGCAGCTCTTGGGCATTTGGAAGTGTCACAAATTGCCCAGAGTTTCTCCAACCAGCCCATTGGAATATCAGCATTTTCCTTGCCAAGCAGTGATGAGCAGCTCTGAGCTCTCATGGTGGAATCTGCCCCATAACTGCCACATCAGACTAACACAGCCTAGCTGATGATTTGTCATCATCTTTTTAGAACAAAACCCCAGTTATTTCTCTAAAATCAGGGGGTTAATTCAACATTAATTTTCTCGATAGCTGAATGGGGGGTTGAGTGCAGAACACTGTATTTTAGTTCTCATCACTTTCATTCTACGTTTACTTTTCCCATTTTAGTTGTAATCAGAACCTGTCAGGATTTCTAAAATCAAAAATAATGAAAATAAATTATTAAAACACAGGTTTGGTTACAAACATGAAAATAATCCCACAGCTATTCTATGGATTTCTTAATAATTCAGAGCAAATCCATTTTTTAAAATAATGTAAATTGAAATTTAAAGAAATTTAGGAAAATTTTATTATCTTTGTTCTCTTTCTCCCTCAGACTCAAAATGTTTATAGACCTATAGATGGTAGGAAGTATGTCTTTATCTCAGAAAGATTAGAAAAGCACATCTGTGTTTTGTGAGTCAGAAATACCTTGGCATTCCACACTTTGGTTTTCCTCTTCTTTCCTGCAAATACCTTCTTTTTTATTTTTTGAGAACAGTAACAAAAATAGAATTACTCTTTTTAAAAACATCTAGCTATTTTTAATGTTTTATTAATGTTTATCAGCTCTGGTCCTGTCTTTCTGCCATCTGATGTGTCAAGATCACTCTGAGTAGCTCTGACGGCAGACATTCTTTTTGCCAATACAATCTTGTGTTGGGTTACCAGCCAAGACAAGCCTTTATGACACCTGTGAAAGATTCAGAATGGCAAATTTCTTCCATCTTTGAAACCAAATATATGCAAAGTGCTGCAATAGGCAGGGGAACAAAGGCTCATTTCGTGTTCAGATAAAAGATTTCAATTTTTGCTTTTAGAAAACATTGCATGAAGTAACTAGGTCAGAGCTGTGCTAAACCCACACTTCATTTATCTGATATGCGTGCTGCATAACAGTTCTGTTTAGTGGTTTAGATTTGACCTGAATTAAATATGAAGCTCAAAATATATGATAAAACAATAATAAGAGGTCTGACTTACCACAAAGCTTCCACACTAAATATGTGACCATATTCTCACTGCTCCATTCAGCACCACTCGTGGTGCTCCTGGCCACAGCTCTGGGTGCTTCCTCCAGCTGCAGACACCTTTCTGAAGAGTTATAGCCCTTGTTTTGGATCAAGATACAAACAGGGACTCACGGGAGGTACACAGCTGTTAGGAAAAATCCTTGAGGTAGATCCATAGCAAAAGTCAAAAGTAAATTACAGTTGAAACTCTCCTAGTGAGGATCATTTCTGAATGTGTACTTGTACTTACAACACTCACAAAAGGCACAAATTCTTTCTTTTTTGCAGCACCATGAGATGCAGGCAATGCTGAGGCATCAGGAAAAAAAATGGAAAAAAATTATTTTCTTTGAAGTATGATGTGGAAAATATATTGCAAGATGTTTTGCAATACATGGAATTGGCCTGAAAAAATGTGTATAGTCAATCCCATTAAACAGAATTCCTTGCATACAAGGATGTTATATGTTTCCTAGGTTTTAGCCGCTGCAATGAAACTTCCCTGCACTTCGTAAATGCTTCATCTCCATGACCATGTCCTTACCAGGTGGTTCCTTCACAGCACCTCTGCTCAGCTGCTGCTGCAGCTGCCAGGCAAAGAGACTTTGCGAATCAAACCCAGCAGACTTTTTGTGATTAGTATCTTTGTGCAAGAGGAGGGGTTGGCTTTCAGCTGCCAAAGTGGACCTTCCATGGCACCAAATTGTTATTTCCTCCACATTCTAGGGGTATTTCAGAGCTATGTAAAACAAGATGGATGTGAGCACTGCCTGCCTGCATTGCCATATCTCTGCAAAAGCTTCGCCTGCCCACCACAAGTCTCCACTTTGTTCCAGCCAAGGCGCCAAAAAGAAGCTGAGTGGAGTCCACCAGGCTCCCTTTGTGCCACCTTTGCCTGCCTGGCCACACTGCCCAAGAACCTTTGGCAATGTCCTTCAAGGAAAAGCAAAGAAATCTACTTCTTGGCTGCTCCAGTGCACCAGACCTAAGCATGGGCACTGTGGACACAAATCTGCTTTATGTAAGAAAAAAACTGCAGTAGTGGCATTTTCCCTGTTAATGCATCATCTCCAAAATGAGGAAATAACTCATGTTGCTAATGTCCTTTTAAATGATATATGCTTATGTGTTATATAATGTATAAGTATCAAAAATACTTTCTTTCCCCTTTTTGGGGGCAGCATACAGTTTTGCTGGTGATTCAAACAAGCTTGTAGTTTCTTCCCTAACACTTTAAGTAGGAAGCTGCAGCTGAGAGGAAGGGGAAAAGCGTTCATATTCTGTGGTGAGATGTTTCTGAATTAATCGATTTCCACTGTGGTTTTCAGGGATTGCTTTCTTGCTTACAATTAGCTGAAGGTCTGCCAATTAATTCTCTCACTCCTAATCCAGCAGTCTCCCCAAAGAAGACTAATCAAATATCTAGGAACTGAAACTCAGCACTCTCCCAGACAGTAAAACCCTTGGAGCCAGCACAGGTTTGGTGGTAGAGCTTTCCCACCTGCCCTATACCAAGAGCTCTCTTCAGGCTTCCCCTCCCCTCTCCCGAGCCTGCAGGGGCTTATTAGCTAATGACCTACTTTGGCATCCCCAGATGGTCCTTTATGGTGAAGGAGTTAGCATTTTCCCTGCCTAATTATCTAGTTGATTATTATAAGTTAAACACTGGAGTAATTTTTTCGCAGGTTGGTGCAGAACTGAAGTTTATTATTTGTCGGCCCTGCACAAGTGCTTCCACTTCTGGAAGTGTAGCCATTTTTCTCAAGCTCCATTAGCTGGTTGCATAAAAGTTATTTATCTGGCCTTCCACTTTTCTTTACTCTGACGATTCAGGCTACATCCTGTGGTCTGTGTCAGATTTCACCCACTGGTTCCTTGCTCTTGCCATAAGGTCTCTTCCTGCTCACTGACTGCTCTTCTGAGACCTTCAGATGTTTTCTGCATTGGTTAATGACACCTGGATTGAAGGTGGACCTTCTGAGATATGCCCTTTGAAGCCTACACATAGATATAACATTTAATTCTGATGTATGACTATGACCAGATTATGACAGTAGCATTCAAGATTGCTCTGTTGACACTCCGTGATTTCTTCTTTCCAGTTTACAGTGACTATTCAAAAGTGAAGCTGGATGGTACCAGGGGCACATTGGGATGGTGCCTGCTATTAAAGTACTTGCTCTCTACTGAAGAAGCCCCATTTTCATTAGATCAAATCCCTAAGGACCTACGTCAACAGCTTTCTTAATTAAATAATTATGGGCATCTCCTTTCAGCAACAGGAACCAGAGTTGTAAGACTCATGGCTTGTTAGACTTTTGACTCGACCACCCACCTGAACCCCCTCCCACACCACGAAAAAAAAAAAGAGAAAAAGAAAACCTCCTCAGTAATTTAGCTTTCTTTCCTGGAAAAAAAAAAAAAAAACAGAAAAAAAAACCCCCAGGAAACAAGAATTTTTACATGAATCAACAGGTGATTAATCATTGGTACGAAGGACCAACAGAACAAGAAGATGCAATGTCTCTCTGGAAACCCTACCACAAACATACATAAATTCCTTCAATAAATGCAGGAGTGCTGGATTGAAACAGGTAAAATCATAGGATCCATAGTTCTTTCCAGATATAAATGCAGTTCATTTTCTTATATAAGATCTATCTGAGGCATTATCCTAGAAAAATATGTCATTGTCAAATTAGCCCAGTTCAGCACTGGGATTTAATATTCTCGTCCTTAAGATAGGTGTGATTCTCAACATGTGGGAGTACTCTAGAAATTCCTAAATCGGTGTCTGAGTGACAAAAATGATTAACACTTATAACATATATAGGATTTTTCACCAGAAAATACTAAATGGTCTTCACGAAGGAAATGTGCATAGTTAACTCCATCTTAAGGATGGGATAAAAAGAGATCCAGGCAAGTGCAGTGATTTTTTAAAGGCTATCCCCATGCTACCAGAGCTACCAACAGATCCATTTCCTGTCCACTGCTCATTTCAGTCTCAGAAGATCTTTCTTTGAATTCTCAAAAAAGTAAGAACAGTCATTGCCCAGTGATGGCTAAAGATGCCAGTGAATCCCAGGGAAGTGAAGATGAGTGAAGATGAACAGCAAGGGAGCACTAAGGAAATGTCAGTAGAGACTTCCTCATAATATATTTTTGCCAGGGAAGAATATCAGCTGTCTACTGCCCCAGTCCTTCAATCTGATACTCCTTGCTCCCAGTTCAAACTCCTCCCAGGATATGTGATTAAAACACGGCTGGGACCCTGCTGCGTTGCCTGAAGCACATCCATTGTCCAGCTGTCCAGCTGCCATTCCTCCCATTTCTCCATTGCAAATGAAATGAATAAACCATGGCCATTCCACTTGATCCCTTCTTTCTGCACAATCATTTCCCTCCAGGACAGCAGCTGACATCCTGCACCCTTCCCAGGTAAGAAGCTCTCTGTTGTAGGAGTCCCCAGCTCTGCCATCCCCAGGGGACAGTGTCCATGTACCCAACGGGACCCCAGTTATAAACTTCCTCTTCTGAGATGTGACACAATAAGGACCATCTGTGTGTCCCTGTGATCTGCGAGTTGGAAGGATGTCTACAAAAAGCCATCCTGCCCTGCCCTGCCGGTTTGGTTTCTAGCTCTGGAGGAAGCTGAGCTCCCAAGAGTTTCTCTGGCTCACACTCTAAGCCTGACTGTGTAGAAAACAGAATTCTGATGGTGTTGAACCCAATACCATCACAAAACCTAAAGCCGAATAGACAACTGAAGTTAAAACTGGAACTTCTTATTCTGGAGAAGCCAGCAGCTCCCTGCCTCTGCTCATATCCTGCTTTGTGCTGCAGTAACTGAGATTGTTTCACAAGCTCAAGCGAGAGAATTTGCCAAAGCAGGGAAGAACAGACTAAAATAAAGCAGAACAGGGCCTCCAGCTGGGAACCTGTGCATATGAGAGACAGGGAAAGAGGTATGTGCAGTAAAATAACTATTTATCCGCAAGAAATATACTTTAAAAACATCAATTAGAGCTTGTCATTACATGACTTCTGCATCAGATGCCTTTCAGGCAAATAATAATTATAAAAAATTTGCTTACTGAGTTAAATTACTTTCCATTAAAATGTTCTCACCTATTGAGCACATAATTAGCATACAATAAATTAACAATTTAAATAGCAATTACTTTCTTTAGTCAAATATATTAGAAGTGGTTATTTATGGACTCTTGATTATAATAGATCCAAGAAACTCACAAAATTACAGCGTGCCCATGTGTGTGTATATCATTATTCCTAAAGTAATTGCAATTACAGGAGGCCAGTCAGCACAGGGCCGGAGCTGGGCTGAGGTTCTCTGAAAGACCAACAGCTACAAGATCTTTCCTGATAGCACCTGGCTGGCCTGGTTTGCTGAGGAATGAGAGCTGAGGGGCCAGCCACTGGGGTGCTGGGGAGGGATAAACCAAATATTCTGGATCACTCAGAGATATGGCATAAATATCTATGGTTTGGGGGAGCTGACTGGAAAAACTCCAGGAACGCTGTAGCAGGGGCTTTCCAAACAGGATGCCAGTGAGGACTCCTTTTGAGTCATTCCTAGAGCGTGGGGTCAGGCAGAAAATCTTAGCAGCCCATGTAAGGAACTGTTTAAGGTACAGCAGAGATGACAGCAAAAATCCCTTAGCTCAGAGGGGCTCATGGAGACCCTCTGTTCTTTTATCCCTTTCTGTTCTTTTATTCCTTGCCCAAGCTCCAAGAGATGGTCATGATACTCAGGAGACAAAATCAGATTGTTTAAACCAGTGCAACACCCTTTCCCTGCGCATGGGGAGAGCCTGTTGTGTTATCTGTCTGCCCATGTTCAGGGGATAAAGCTGTAAAATTCTCAGAAAAATAAGAACAGTCATTGCCCAGTGATGGCTAAAGATGCCAGTGAATCCCAGGGAAGTGAGGATGAGTGAAGAGGAGCAGCAAGTGCTAAGGAAAGGTCAGTAGAGACTTTCTCAAAAAATTTTTGCCAGGGAAGAAGATCAGCTGTCTATTCCCCCAGTCCTTCAATCTAATACCCCCCGGAATAAATGCAAGGTACAAAAGAGCCCAAGTGCCACACAAACAATGAGCAAACAGATTTGCATGTAAGTATTTTGGTAGAGGAGAATTTGAAGATCTATAAAAATAATCAGGCCCATGACAAGCCACAGAGATAATTAAATCAGTGAAATGAAATATCAAATGCTGGCAGCCCACAAAGAATTTGATGATGATAATAATAATAAGGACTCAGTGGATGAAAAGGAAGAGAGAAAATTGGTCTATTAAAAATAATGGTGAACAAAATGAGGACCATGTGACGCAGGAAAGGGCATGTTATACAATAATTTTAAAATGTTGTCTCTTTGTGAAATGAAGAGAGGCATTCTAAAGCAGTTATTTCTTCTACATCACTGAAAGATACTGTGCAAGCCTTGGAATATTCAACGTCTCTAGAAAACAAGCCAAACTCTCAGTCAGGCTCTGAATTTGGCACATCTCCTTCACTCACTTTCAAAGAGGTACGTTAATTTCAAGTTTCTGGGGAGCTGGATCAGTAGATTACAATGCAGAATATGGACCTACAATACCCATTTATCCTGTGAACAAGAAGTTCATGGGCATTTCCCTATCTGGGAGTAAGTGTGGATTGAAGTATAAACTTTTTCCTAATATAAATATACTGGACGTGGGTATAAATATGTATAACGTAAATTACGAATAAGAACCACATGTACTTCCTAGCAGGGCCAATTAAAAAATCTGCAAGTCCAAAAATCTCCGCATTGCATGCAATTTATCCTAGCAAAGCACGAAACTAAATGGAAATATTTCCCTGAGGAAGTACAGACCTTTGGAAATCAGTGTTTGATTGAAGACTGAGGATGGGGTCAGGCTGTCTTGCTTCACACACACACAGACACACACACAAATATCCTTGGGACACTCTGGTTATCACTTCCCAATATTTATAATATTTCTCTTTTTGTCACAGGCTGTTAGCAGCTGCCTGGCACACTGGCCTGGGAAGCAGCTACAGCATCAGCCATGAGACCCCAGGAGCAGGGCAGGGCGGGAGGGCTTCACCTGGAGGGATGCACCTGCTCGCTGTAGCTGTGTGCACACTCACGTCTGCCTTAAATCAAGCGATAACAGAGGGCAGAAAAAAGTGATGCAGGAATATCTTTCCAGCTTGATGAGGAATGTACATCACTTGACCTGATACTTTGTTTTATTCAGCTCATCCACCACTGGGGATTTGCTTGGTGTTTCTGATAACACAGGAGGTAAATACAGGAGAGATTCTCGTTCCCCCTCTGACTGACATACACACACAGCCCCAGAGCCCATGAGCTCTCACCCCAGTGCGCCGAGCGGATGCTGCTGAGGGCTCAGGACGGAGCTGAGCAGCTCAGGTTGGCACTGCCAGCTGCAGGAGGGAGGCAAAAGGCAGCTCCCACTTGTGCATCCCTCCCGTAACGCTGCACTGGCACTCGCAGCTCTTGGGATGCAGAGGCTGGCACCGTGTCTGACATCTGCAATGGGATGGCAGTGCAGGGATGGCTCTGGCTGCTCGGCCGCCGGGGCTGTGTGATTGGCACGGGTTTGGGACAGGGCTGAGCAGCCTGGGAGTGCTCATCGCCCGTGCGGAGCCTGCGCCAGGCTTTGATCCTCGCTTAGCGGGGCTCCAACGCGATAGAGCTCAGAGAGTGCTGATGGATGTTGTGTGTTATTGAGGAATACTTGAAATCAGCAGAAAGGTGAAACATCTGCTTCATGGGAGAAGGAAGGAGCTCCGTGCAAAGCAGCTGTTTAATTATCCAGCACCGTGTCATGTAACAATTTATACACCACACTCCTATTCCCAAATCAGCTCCAGAGGGGAGCTGCTTGTAGGATCTAGGAAATAGAATGAGCACAGATATGTCTTGAATTGTCAGCTTTAACATTAAAAAAAAAAAAAATAAATAAATCTAAATAACACCTGTGTTTCCTTCCTACCTTCCAAGTAAGATGCTCATCCTGAAAATTCCAACACACAGCATTTTCACTTAAGTTAGTCAAACCAAAGTAACATCTTTGGAATACGAACTTGAAGTGAATGCATTTATCAAAACTTAATGAAGGCTATAGCATTCAGTTACCCTTTCCAAAGTTCATAACAGTAATTGCACTAGCCCTGTGTACAAGCTTCTGAACAGAGGATGAGAAGTCTCAATGAAGCCTGACTCCAGAATGCCTTTATAGTTTTTTGAACAGTCTTTGGTACATGGAAGTAACAATAATTGATTAATGATCCAAAGAATTTCCCAGAAAAGTATGATGAATCAAAATATTTATATAATTTTTCAAAATATTTTCTTAACTTTCAGTAACAATAAACAGGAAAATTGGTCCATAAATCAGTGTTTATGTGGCTGACATAAATGCAAAATAGGCATTTTTTGAGTTCTGAAATATTGCATATAATCAGTTAAGAACAGAAATTTACCTGACAAAAAATTATTGTTGAAAATCATGGTCAGTGAGTGAGTCCAAAATATTTCATGTGGAAGACTTCTAGATAGGCAGACTTGTGGAATCCAAACCAAAAGGGGCTCTGCACCTCTGTGGCACAGCAATCAAAAGGACCATCCTGGCAATGCAGCAGCACAGCTCAGGTCTGTGCCTGGGAATGTTTCTTGGCACCATTTAATTTATTCATAGGAAAGTACCTGTGAGTCCAAGAGCTGTATCACACAGGACTCTGATTTCCTAGGTTGTTCATAAACACTTAGAGGCTGCCATTCATCCTTACTTGACCCAAGGTAGGTGAAAATTAGTCTGGGTGATAAATCATGAAATAATTTGAAATGCAACTGCTTTTGGCTTCTGTGGAGTCATAGGAGCTCACAGAAATGAAGTCTTAACCAGGAGGCTGCAAAGCCGAGGCTGCAAAGCAGTGACCCATAAGAAAACCTGATGGGTTTCAGCCTCTCCTTGCAGCCTTGCCACACCAAGATGCAGAACCAGGATCACAAACATAATGCACAAAATAGAGCCAAGTCCCTCAGCATCTTGTTTACCATATTGCCTTTAAAAATACCTGCCTGGCTTTGTCTTGTGGTGCAGAATCTCACAATTTCTACAAATGTATGGACTATTTTTCCCTTCAGGGTGCTGCTGCCTTTGTTGCCCAAATGTATTCACCCTCTAGACCTTACGGTCTTCTCATTCCCTCTGAACTCTTTTTCCTGTCCCATCCTCCTCTGCAATTACTCTTGTTCCTCTTACTGTCATTTGTATCCCTCTTATCTAAATCCATGTGAAAATAGCATGGAACCAATATGTTTGCCTAAAAGTATTTGCTACAAATATACCAAAAGGATCATATTCCCTGTTCTGTCTCTTCCCTTGAGAAAATGTACTCATTAATTTGATTTCCAGCTTTCATTTTTTTTAAAGGGAACAAATGACAATTATTGTTTACTTTGAAGCGTGATCTTTAGCATGAATAATTCCCCAAAAGAAACATCTGCTTTACAGATGAGTTGTGACAGCAGACAATATGCTTCTATATTTTGTATAGTCACATTTGAGTGGCAAGAGTTGGGACTCAGACTGATTTTCCAGCTTCACAGCTCAGTCCCAAGAGGCCAAGATCACTTCTCAGGAGTGTCTCCTGGCCTTTTGGGGTATTTTGTAGCATTTCAGGTGTTTTTAAGTGTGGTTGGCCCTGACCCAGTGTCTTTGTGCCTCACGCAGTGCTTGTGCCCATGTCAGCTACCAAATGTTCCTTGGCCTTCTGGCTGTTGTCCAGCCCTAGAATGACCGGTTGGTGTGTCCAGGGCCCCTGGGCATCAGTGTTTGCACACATTTTGTCTTTCACGCGCTTCCTATTCAGCACATGGCACAGGTTTCTGCCTGTGCCCAGCACAGCTTGGCTGGCAGCCACCTCTCCAGCTTGTTAAAGCTACTGTCTGCGCACCAGGATGGTTTTTAGCAACAGCTGGACCCGGGCCAAAGCTTGTCATCTAAATTCAAACTTCTCCAAACTTTCAGGCCTTTTAGCATCCTTGGCTGACACTTTCTGAGCTGCCTGGTGGATTCAGATTGTTTTCATATCCTTAGTAATACACACAATGCACTGCAAAATAAACATCAAACGTAGAAAAAGATGGGGTGTGCTGAACTGTGAGCTCTTTATGAAAGCAAGGAAAGAACAATCTTTTTCTTTTGTATGTCAATTAGGTTGAGTAGCAATAAACAGAAGATTTAAGATACATATCAAGAAAATTATTTCACAGAAATGGATATGAAAGAAATAGATTACCTGGAGGCAGAGTAGTCTCCATCACTGGAGATCTCTGATGACAGATTAGACAGAGAGCTGCCAGGACTGGTGCAGTGATCCCATTTGGAGGAGGAGGATTGGATGGCCTCTCAAGCTGGAATTCTCTGATTTTATCTTTCTTAGCAGCCCCTTACCCTGTGCTGGCTCTGGAGGGAGAAGCTTGTACTGGAAGCATCCTCCTGCAAAGAAGATTCCCATCTTTCCTCCCTTTTGCTTTACCATAAATCCACTGCTGACCCTTGGGATCATAGAATCATAGAATATCTTGAGCTGGAAGGGACCCAGAAGGATCATCAAAATCCAACTCCTGGCACAGGACAGTCATTGCTATCTCTTGGCTGAACAGATAAGGAAGGTTTGCCACCATCTAGTGCAGAAGTGAGATTTGACCTGGAGCACCTTCAGCAGCTCCCAAACAATACGACCTTCCCATTCCACCCTGAAAGGGGCCTGTCAGGGAAATACAGATTTCAGCTTGAGAGAGAGAGAGGATAGATGGCATCTATCACATGCTCTGTCCCTTTCATTCATACCCTTCTTCCAAATGACAGCTGTGGCTATTTTACTTAAACACTGAGCTGAGCTTTGAGCTCGTGAACACACCCCCTCAGACCACCTTTGTGCAGTGTTGCAGTTGGGAGTTCAGATGCCTTATAAATCTATTTTCCTTGAGATTTCCCAGCACTCCATGTACAACTGTCAGCAGGCACAGCACATCTCGAGGATGGTGCAGTGCAGGAGCCACCGAGCCCCAGAGGCTTTGCTGAGAACAAGAGAGAGCTGGAAAGCTCTCAGCTTCCATGGGATGGGAGTGGGACCTGGCAACACAAGCTGCTTCACCAGCAAACACTCAATATTTTAATACCTCTTTTTTGTCTCCTCACTGTTACTGAGAAGTGGCTTTTTATATCATATTACTTGTGAAAAATAACAACACTGGAAGGTAGAAAGGAAATGAAATGAGAGCCATACAATATACACATGGACATTCATATCTGGTAATAACAGGACAGAAATTGCTACAGGAAATACCCCTTATTGCCCATAATAGGGTGCAAATCTTCCAAATTTGTTTGGCGGCATTTCATTTAGTTTTATTTTACTTTATTCTATTTTTTTTAAGACTCTAGGAAGAAAATGTAAATCTTAGTGATTTGTAAAATGCTCTATGAACACAGGGAATTGCAATGCTACTTGAAAGAAACAAGAGAAATTAGAAAGCTGTTGAACATACAGATAAGAAAATGTCTTCTTTGTAATGCTCCCCATGATCCACAAAAGCCCATTTTCAAACCTAAACTGCCACTGACGAGGTAGTTCAGTATATTGAAATAACATTGCTGGAAGGTGTGCCAGGGACCTGGATGCTCTTCATTAAACTGAAAACAATCGTCTCGCAAAACACAATCAGCACAAGAAAAACACAAACCATGTTTACAGCCTGACAGCAGAGCACTTTATGAGATTTATCTTCATGAGATTCTGAAATTCAAATGGCTAAACTGTTGGGCTGTCTGAATATTTGATGTTACAGGCAGATGCTTCAGGAACAGAGATCATCTGACATCTCTGGTGTAACTCTGCAGACTCTAGCACACTTATTTACTAGCTGAGTTGTTTACTTACACATGAGCTGAGGCTCTCAGGAGCTGGTAGAGAAGGTGACTAGCACTGTTCACATGTACACAGTGACTCTCCTATTGATTTCCTGGGGAAATGAACCAGAAACAACTGGCAAACCTCTCTGTCCATACCATCCTCTCCTCATTAATCCATTGTTCTTTTCCTTTGTTAAGCTTATTTTGCATAGGTTTGTTTATTGATTTAGTCCTTTAGTGGAAGTACACGATCAAAATGGAAATGAAATCACATAGAAAATATTTTGTATCTTTAACTGCTTGCAAGGAACGTAGACATGGTTAAAGCTGGCCCAAACTGCTCACTGATGTGTACCCAGCCACAAAAACCTGATCCAAGGCTCAGCGAAATCACTGGAAGTCTTCCTTTTGCAAGGTTCATATCTGGCTGTGTAGGAACTACACTATCATCTGCATCTAATCACATTGTGATCACAAGACAAAGAAAAAGATAATCTCAGCTGATCAGAACATGTTTGTATAAATATGCACATTTTGTATCCATATGTCCTTTCTAACCATATGTCCTTCATTTTTATCTGTAAGAGGAATTTAACTTCGTGTTTGCTATACATTCTGATAAAATCTAAGATGGAAAATTGCAGAGAATTCAATGTTCTTCAAGGACATTTGCAGTTTACAATAGAGAAACTGTTTTTGAAATGTAACTAAACCCAAGCTCTTGAGAGTGCTATAGATACAGTGAGCCAGAACAGCCTCTCAGAACCCAATGGCAGCAAAAACGTCTATGACAAATTCCACTGGGTCTTTGGGGGAAAAATAGCATTTATAACTCATAGAAAGTACTGGGACACTTCATGCCTTTAAGCAAAATAATCACTTAAAACCAGAAGGTACCTGCAGTGAGATCAGCAATCACATCTCTACCAATGATAAATCTAGTAACTATCAGACCATCTTTCAGGGTGTTCTGAACTCAGGGCACGGCTGCCAAGAAATTGTGATGAGGAGTTGTGCTTCAGTCCTTACACACTCCCTTTATTGTTCTATCTGCCCACTATGCAAAACCAACAAGGCTCTGTCACAGAATATATTGCCTTTGATTAAAGATGTGCTCCACAAAACAAGACAGAAAAGCTTCAGAGCCAACTGGATAAAGAATTAGCATGGACCAGCTCCAGGTTTATAAATGACAGTACCATGGGAAAAACAGATCTGGGGTAATTCATTTTACCTTTTTGTGTTTCAGTTTTCTGATCTGTAAAATTGAAGGTAGTGATAATCATCTCTGCATTGCAGATCCTTGGCTCCTGGAGAGAGCTGCCTTGGGACTGGCCAGCTCAGTCCACAACAGGAGCAAATGAGAAGGTGTGCATCTGCCTCCTGCCTCTGCCAGGAAAACAAGGCATTTTTTCCTTTGCTACAAAACAATTAAGCTACTTCTTCAGTTATCGTATGGAGCTTCGCAGCTCTTTTGGGATTTATTTGTTCACTCTTTTTCTGGCTTGAAGTGTATGACCAGTGGCTTTCAGGTATCTTCTGGGGACTGCAGTAGTGCCACAGTGGTCTGTAAACAGCCATGAGCCAATTTTTCAACAGCCAGCTCTGGTACCTATTACAGGCTAAAGAGGCACAGGGAGCTCAGCAACTTCACATCACGTACATTTTATTTTGCCTTTTGAGCAGCTTCTGTCACTCTCACTGAATTGCATGCAACCATGGCTTCAATTATCCAACCTAGTTAATTAATAGCACATTGCTACGATGCTGAGTTCCCCCGTGTGAGCTGCAGACTAAAGATCATTAAAAATCTCTCGCTCGTGTTTTAAACAGAAACAGCAACTCTTCTCCCTCTCCTGGTCTTTCTAATTCTCCAAGGCAGAGTTTGAAAAATATTTAAGTAAAACTGGTCACCTGGTAAATGGGGCATTCTCAAATTTATGAGCAGAACCTCAGATAAAACTGTCGAGGTAGTTTGTTACCAGCTTTAAATTAATTCCCACAAACAAAGTGAGTTGCTCGTGGCAGTGACACATTTGGAAATGCGGTCAGAGCTGACTTATAAAAAGGGTTATAAAAGTCTTTGCTAATGATTATGTGCCACAACTGCTTTTGGCTCTTGCTCCCATAGCATATTTCCAGCAAAATCAAATGTAGGCTCCTAGGAGCATAAGCTGGAAATCATCCTGCCTCGGCAAGCCTGAACCTCTCAAGTAGGACAGGGCTCTGCTGAGACCTCGTGCCTGGAAATGACTGTGGGCAATACTTTCAAAGAACCTTCAGAGATTAACTTGTATAGTTAGTGTCTCTTAAGAGAGACGAAGTTAATTGCTGCAATCACTTTATTTATGAATTTTAGAATTAATCCAGGCTTTTAGCTAGTGTTCAAGGCATTTTATTTTATGGTTCCAGGTCTTGAGCCCTAGAGAATAGGATCTATTTTTAATTCCTGTCATTTCAGTCATGTTACAATCTGAATAATACAATTTAAACAGGCAATTGGTGGAAGTAATAGTTAACAAGTCACAGTAAATCCCAGAACCGCTTACTGAAAAACAGGTGATGACAAGGTTAGTCAGGTAAATAAACATGACTTGAAATTAGCTTTGTTGGAGAAAAAAAGTGTTTCAGTAGGGTGCAATTGCAGTGCTTTGTAAGAATTAAAGTGCAGTTATCATAAAAGAGTGAACTGATTTACTGTATTATTGGTGGTGAATAGTAGTACAGCTTCATGAGGGATCAAATTCTGTCCTCTAGCATCAAATCTCTAATAAAAAGTTTTAATGGCCATTAAGCAGAATTTTTACTATTTTTACTATGCTAAAATTGGAAGAACTAAAAAGGTGAAGACCAAAAAAATCTGAAAAGGCAAATTTTTTTTGCAGTGCTGAAAAGTTGGATGTATTGAAGCTTTCATATCTTTTATTATCATTGTACTCTGCAAATATCTTCTTTCGATGACAGACTGATGTCATCAGCCTTTCCAATCAGTTCTGACACGAAGTACCCACAGACATTAACACGCAAGAGAAATGCAAATGAGGGGAATTGTGTACACTGGTGTGTGCCCATGGGGCCTCTTTTCCTCACACTCACAGCTGGGAATGAACCATCCTGAGTGAGCTGCAGCTCAGATCCATTCCGGACCTTTGCACCTGAATTTGCACGCACAGCTCTTACAAAGAATATTGCCCTGTCATCTAAGAATTTGATTCTTTGTGAAACCTGTTGTTCTGGAGTTTTTAAACCATACCATACATTCAAATTAAATTATGATAAAGAATAATAAGATGAGGGAGAGGAATAAAGACAAAGAACTATTTGGGAAAGTGCTGGCAAATGTGGCAATGGACCACCAACGAGGTCTTTGGTGGCATGGGGGATGGGGACAAGGGAAGAGTAGCAGCCCTCAGACAAAGGAATGTGCTGCAGGTCAAGGGAATTTGCCAGTGTCAAGTGGGATTACAGTGCCTCTGTGTGAGGCAAATCCCTGCAGTCAGGAAGAACTGGGTGGCATTTTTAAGGTGAGATTAAGGTATGTGAAACAGGTGACGAGATAGAAAGCCACAGAGGACTGAGAATGTGTAAGTGGAAGATATGATCAGAGCAGCAAGGAAGATAATTTGAGCTGGGGAGATGAAAAGCACAGAGCTGACAACTGGCTCTCACTTCATTTTGTGCTTAAAATTAAATCCATGCTTAAGTGCCTTGGTGAACTGAGCCTGCTGGAAGGGTAATCTTCTAAGTAACCAGTAAGGAACACTGAACTCCCTTTTATTGTATATACACACAATCCCACAAGGATAAAGAAACTAACGTTTCTTTGCAGGAATGATTTTATTCTGCTCTTGGACATTTCAGTGAAGTTGTTACAGCTGTCCTGCCCAAGCCACAGAAAAATGGAAGGCCAACAAAGGGCCAGGGCATTAATGTGCAAGGGGCTTTAGGAGACACAGGAATAAGTCCTGATAGTCAAAGAAAGGGCAACTTTTGATCATTGCTATGCTCACCTGTAGGTAAGCCTCAGAGGCCAAGAATCATGTAGGAAGATGAGATGCTCTTTCACTGCAACTAAATATTTTAAATATTTTCTCCTTTTCTTTTCTATTTTTTCAGACATTATTCATTGTGTTTTGATAGCCTCAGATGTTGTTTTGAGCATATCACATCCTGTTCATGTCAGAACAAGAATTAAAAGAAAGTCACACATGGAAACTATAAAAAGTCAAAAGTTACTAGTCAATTAAATGTTAGTCAAATAAGAAAGAAATTTGGTTGCCAACTCTTGCTCTGCCACAACTTCTCAAAGATTATATAGCTCAAGTGGAAGGAGGAATTTAGCCAAGACAAACACCTCTGAAGCACAAGAAGAGGATATATTACAGGTGGCACAGGACCAGAAGCACACAGGGAGCCTGCACAGCCCAGCCCGGGCTGCACTGGCTGTGCCACTCACACAAGGCACAGGGCTGTGCCACTCTCACAGGGCTGTGCCACTCACACAAGGCACAGAGCTGTGCCACTCACACAGGGCACAGAGCTGTGCCACTCTCACAGGGCTGTGCCACTCACACAAGGCACAGAGCTGTGCCACTCACACAGGGCTGTGCCACTCACACAGGGCAACAGGACTGTGCCACTCACACAAGGCACAGGGCTGTGCCACTCTCACAGGGCACAGGGCTGTGCCACTCACACAGGGCAGAGGGCTGTGCCACTCACACAGGGCTGTGCCACTCTCACAGGGCACAGGGCCGTGCCACTCTCACAGAGCACAGAGCTGTGCCACTCTCACAGGGCTGTGCCACTCTCACTCAGGGCACAGGGCTGTGCCACTCTCACAGGGCTGTGCCACTCTCACAGGGCACAGGGCCGTGCCACTCTCACAGAGCACAGAGCTGTGCCACTCTCACAGGGCTGTGCCGCTCTCACAGGGCTGTGCCACTCTCACAGGGCACAGGGCTGCTCCCGCTGGGCTCAGGAGCCTTGTCTTAGGCATGGCCGAGTGCAATATTGCAATTAGACACTGTTCCTTACAGCACAGCCTCCTGGAGCATCTCAGCACAGGCTCTTCAGTGGCTGTCAGTGCTTCCAGTGACTCTGCTTGGGGCACACCTGTCCCAGACACTGACTGGGGGATTTTTGTGTTATTTGGAAACAGTTCTGTTAATTCTTCCCCCAGAGATATCACTCCAATAATCTACTTTCTGCCTCTTCCTGCCTGACCTTCAGTCTTAAGCAATTCAATGATTTATCCAAATCTTTTTGCATTGCCACTGAGGGCACTTATAAATTAACCTGGTATCGTGTTTAGAGCACTTGGGTTAATTTATAAAGATGCCTACAAAATAAATGTCCTTGCAGATGGACCAGTCTTTTAACACATTTTCATATATGAAAGAAATGAACTGTGATACTTTAGAAAACACAGCAGTAAAACTCCAATCAAAAGAAATAATGGAGGATAAAATAAGAAGTCCATTTACCAGACATCTTAGATGTGCAGAAGATTTACTTTTGTAGATTAAAAATGTAGATGATGCTTTGAATTTTAGGCTTTCTAAACTGTAAAGCCTTGTGATGTTAGCAAAAAAAAGGACTTTTAAAAACCTTTCAAGATCTGAGACAATCAGAAGGAGAGAGCTTATTTGTTCACTTAATGGAAGGTCTCACTCAAACTGGGTTGATTCTCAAACAGCCACCATTTTCTGCAAAGATGAAAAAAAAGAGAAATGCCAAAATGAGTATGATTTTAGGGAACTGACTACCGTAACATGACTGAATTCCCATGAATGACAGCACTGTAGGACTGACATTTCAAGTGCTTCTGCAAAGTATGCTACATTTCTATTTAGAGCCCCTATAGAAGTTAGTGATGGAGGAAAAGATCCAGAAACTATTCCCAGTCCACCCTGACTCCCTTCAGAATGAATATACCAGAGCACAGAATCAGGTTTTAGAAATGAGCTGAAGTGAATAGGATTTCATGGGCAGAATGTCAAAATGTTTCTAACGATTCACTCACTAACTTTGCATATACAGGAGGGTTCAAACCACACCGCTCAGATCCTCACTCAAATTTCCCCAGAGTTTGAGAATTAGTTTCTCTCAACTCCAATGTACAACACGCACTCTCTTCCCTTTAATAGCCTGCAATATGTTAACAGGTAGATGGCATAATCACCCAAATCCCCTTCCCTCTTGCTGCTCATCGCCATAGCCTCCCCACTTTCTCATCCCACATGTATCCATTGACTATCTCTATGTACTGAGGGTAGGATCAGTCCCAGACACAGCCTTTGGCTCATCTGAATGCATTACCCTCTCCCAGGGCCCTTAACCAGTCTGACACCTGGTGAAAGACCAGGAAAGGAAGAGTATAAGGAGGACTCAGACCTCCCCTGCTATTTTTCACTGATACTCTCTGTAGTATCAGAAGTGAAGTGCATGGAATTCAGAGCCAGGGTAGCCTTATCTAGGATATCCATGGGCCAATCCCATTCTGGACTTAAAAAACCTGAAGCACTAACAGTGTGGTTAGTACCCAACATATTGAAATGCATCTGTTCTTGTGCGCTGAATCCATAGTAACCGTTTCCTCCTCTCTGTAGCAGACAGCAGGGTTGAGCATTTTTGGAAGTCAAGCAGCTGCTTTAAGGAATCTGATCTACATTGGGAGTGAGGGGTGAGAGAAGGAGAGGAATCCGCAGAGATGAAAGGAGCCATGGCTCGGGTTTGCCTTTGCAGTAACTCCTGCCACCCTCCGTGACCCACTTTGCAGAGGCTGCCCTTTGTGAGAGCACTGCTCTCTGGCAGTGCCTGCTCACAACATCCCTCCACAGAGAGAGAAATGCTTTCCCCATATGAGAGAAACTCTCACACTACACTGGGGCCCGCACGGCTTGGCTAGGGCTCCCTCCTTTCTCAGGTTTTACAGGAGACACCGATAGCATTCAGGCATTCAGGCATTGTAGGTCCCTGGTTGTTTTCTTTTGTTTTCTGAGGCTGTCCCAGTCTGACTCATTTTCCAGATTTTGTCTTTCAAGAGTGCTCTGCAGAAAACTCAAGAGTGAAGGTTTCTATTAAAAGCAGCTCTCTTCAGTTCAGTTTAGAGCTCTGTTGCCATTTATTTTGCTAAGAACTCATGTTCAGAACAATCAGGAAGTCTGCCATGGCTTGATATGAGAAGATACTTTTTAAAACAAAGTCCCTACAATAGATAGGACTGAAACACCAAAATATTCAAATATTTGTGTGTGAGAGTAATGAGCAATATAACATGTCTTACATTCTTCTATAGCAGCTGAACCAGTGGTACACATTAAATGGCAACTAGATAGTTTGAACCAGCAATTAAATCTTTCATCAAAAAGATACATCAAATAGGCACTTAGTAGGTTTTTTATGTCAGAGGATCACAGACTAATTATTGACCCAAAACAATGCTTGGTGGATAAAAGCTGTCCTTCCTACTTTGTCAGGAATACCCATGCAACCATTAACTTTCCAGTTAAAGACCACTGTCTGAATAAATGTGGTTACTAACACAAAAATTATGGCACAGTGATGAAAACCTATAAAAATCCACAAAAAGACAGAGTTTCAAGGAAACACAGGAGGAAGCATCCAGAACCTCACAAAATTGCACTCAGTTTCCTTGGAAGTACTTGCTAACATGAGCTCAGGGATACTCCTGTCTCTGTGCCATCTCTTCACAAATTCTCCATTCAGATTTCCCAAATCACACATTTCACCTCATCCTGAGGGAGCAGAGACCTTATGCATTCCTTAAGTACACTCAGACACCATTACATGGACTGCTACATTCTAAAACAGAATTTGTGACATATGATTAGCAGACTTTTTTTAAAAATTATACAGCTCTGTCAGAGCCCAAACACTCCATCATTAGCTCCTCACAACACCAAGATAGTGCACATTAGACCAAATAGTGAGTTTAAATGTGTATAATGCATCTCAGTCCATGCTTTTAACTTGTAAAGGAACACATTGAAGAAAATGTCTCTGTCACACTCCTTGGCAAGAACATACTTGAATAAGTCCCATTTTGAGAGGGACAGAAAGTCTCCAAAACTAAGTGTCTTACAGTAAATCCATTCCCTGGTTCTTACTCAATAACCTATAAATATCAATCCTTTATCCTAAATCCACAGATTGAAGGAGAGTTTTGGTAATGAGCAGCACCTGGCAGTTTAATTTAATTGCAAGTTGGGTACCTTGGAAGAAGAAAAACCCCTTGCTGACTTGCAAGCCTGCAAAATTTATGTTCCAAATAGCTCTAAAAGCTTGTAAGCTCAGGGCAGATATAATTAATGCAGCAAGTTTAGCTGGAGCATCAGTGTGGCTGCACAGATAAATTGATGGTTTGGGACAAGTGAGCAGGACCAAGCGTTGGGTCTGTCCCTGGCTTTGCAGGGAGGAGCAGCTCGCTCAGCACGCACAGGCTGCTGCTCCACGACACTCAGAATCCATGGGCACGGCTCCTGGGGATGGTAGACCATAATATATTTGTCTGTTTGGCATAAGAAAAATGTTAGAGAATATTTATGCTATTCTGACCCCTGGAATATTTAAAAGCAGCTCTGTGGAGAGCCGAAGTATAGATCATTCTAAGAATGATTAAACAGATAATTTTAGGCCTGTAACTACTTAAAGGCTGGGAAAGTGTGGAACCCAAAAGCTGTACTTGGTGTGAAAACTCAATCAATCAACAAAATCTCTGTATTAAAAATCAGCAGAGAGAATTACACTACAGAAGCCTTGTGGTTTATCCTCCTAGCAGTCACTTTTGGCCATCACTAGGGACCATCCTGTTCAGTGTTGGACAAAAAGATATATTCATTTTAATTCAATTTAAGTATTTCTGTTGCCATCACAGATGAGTTAGAGAAAGAAGCCTACAGCATTGTTCATTTACTTCCTCATTTTAGCAACCTTCTACACTATTATCTCCTTAAAATAACCTGCTCCCTCATTTCATAGCTTTTTTATTGTTCTTTCACATCTCCTAATTCAGCAAACACATTTAAGTGGTCCTCAACAATATGACACCTTATGACTCTTGCAACGATTTTGAACACATCCTCAGGTTGCAAGCATTTTAAAACTCTCTCTTCCAACTTGCATTGCTTTGGATTTGCCCACCGTGTTTCCATCTACCATCCAAAGAGATGGATTTCCTTTCTAAAGCCTGCAAGAACCTCCACCTCCACACTCCAGCCCAGCCTCAGCATGTTTATCCACTTCAGAGGGGCTGCACTGTTATTTCTACTCAATGAGCAGGCAGCAGGGTGTGCATGCTATTCCTGTTCCCTGCAAAGTATTAATTTTCCAATTTCACCCATTAACACTATTTCTGTAACATTTACAGCCTCTGTGTTTTCTCTACAGACATGGTCATGGTCTATTATTAAGCTTTTCATTAGAACTGAATACCTAAACTAATAAAAGCTAGGGATTGTCAAAACATTTCATGCTACCATGTTTAAAATATAACACCAAAATGTAATTTCCTTCACACTCCTCTTCCCCCAAATGTCACTTCATGCCAGGATAAGCTTTTATCCATTACATGATCAAAATTTAAAATCAAATATTTTTAAAATTCAGGAACTTGAATAATTCAATTAACCTATTTTAAACTCAATAAATATTGAGTTTAAAAAGCCACTCAAGATTTCAGTTCTCAGACATTAGAAAATAATATATAAATCAAAGTACAGAACTCTTTTTTCCGCTTCTCATTGCCCCTTACCTTCAAGTTTCTTCAACATCTCCTCATGTTTTCAGCTGCCTAACAGGTTGTAGCTAGAGTTTCACACAGATCTGGTTTCACACAGATCTCCTGGATCTCACTTGATGGCAGATGTTTTCAAGTTTTCATATTGTGTGAATGTTCTCAGGTGTAGACCCATCTTTGAGTACAAGGTTTTCAGAGCTGTTTCCCCCCTCTCTCTGGAGATCTTCTGCTTGGCATGTAATTCACAGAAAACTGTCAAATTTCTATTTTAACAACCTCTGTTAGGATTTGTGCATTTTGATAGACTGTCTGTGACAAGATGAAGCACAGAATGCAGAATTACAGGATGAAAGGGACCTCCAAAAAATACCTAGGCCTTTCCCAAATCCAAATCAACTCCCCATAGCCATTCCCAACAGAAATTTATCTCATCTTTCTTCTTTAAAAAGAACTGTAATCTCTTCCAGAAAATACTCCACAGTTTGAGTATCATCACTGAAAGGCTGTCTTATTATCCAACCCGAATTTCTAATCAAAATTTTTAGGGGTAACCCTGAGTAATGCAGGTGCATTCACAAGGGCTGGCATTTAATTCCCTGCAAAGGTGGTGTCCGTAAGGGCACGAGCACCTGGGAAGAGGCTGTAGGACGTCCCTCGAAGGGATTTGTTTCACACACATCACACCCACATTAAGGATCGCTACAATAAACAGAGAATGTTTCAAACAAGAGTGATATGATAGATTAACTTCAGCAAAGTCACACTTTGATAATGGCTCTAAGGCTTTTTATCACAGAAGGAACATCATGGCGTTAAAAAACAATCAGCCATGGGATCATAAGAAAATGAAACAGAGAATGGCAAGAAGAATGTGTGAGAAAGGCCCTGCTCAGCAGGCAGCAAGCTGAACCACAAATAAGCACATCTCAGGCACTCCCAGGTATTTATGGGGCAATAGCTTCGCACAGTTCAGTGTATCGCATTCAGTTAGAAACGATAACATTAAACCACACAGACTTTCTACCTAAAAAAATATTGCTCCTGAGAAGTTTTGTCTAATATCATACATTTAAGGTGACATACAGCATGGATAAAAACAGCAGACAAAGCAGGATGAGGATCACACCCACAGTGCAGTGTGTGTGTGAAAGATGTGCAGCAAAAGTGTGAATTTCTGGCAAATCTGGCTTGTCAGTAAAATGATGCTTCAGAGACGTGAGAGTATCTGATGCAAAACCACCCAAGAGTTAGGAAAGATTCAGACTGGGGGCTTTGACAGCATTAAGTCCTTACCTGTCTGAGGCTCCCCAAAGCTTAAGACCACAGGACAACAGTGTCCACTTCAAGAGCCAAAGAAAAAATGAGAGCAACACTTTCTCCTAAGTGTTTCTGGCCTCAGTTACACAGCCACTGTGACTGAATACCCTGGTTCAGCCCTGTCCTGGCAAGGACAGTGCCTGCTGAGGCTCCCCAAGGCTCTGGCACAAACCAGCTCCTCTGGGCAGCTCCTTGTGCCCCCACTGCTCGTGGTCCCCAGTCCTGCCTCCGCCCCTGCTCTCCTTTCCCAGCCCAGCACTCATATCCACTCCCTGCAGTACCACACACAGACCCAGCCCTGCCAGTTCAGCCCTCAGAGGGTTAAATTTGGGCTCTTCAGCAGCTCTTTCGTCACTTTTTCCTGCTCCCACTTTCACCACTGCTCAACAGCCCTTCATGCTGTGTTTCTTGGCACCGTAGAGGAGCCGGTGCTCGTGGGGGGACAGCAAGTGCAAGGTCCCGCAGGAGCTTGTGTCAGTAGTGCTGTGCAGTCTCCAGTAATTTGAATGTCTTGTTATCTATGATGGTGTTTGAGCTGCACAAGGTACCCAAGAGTTCACAGAGAACGGGAAATAGAATTTTCCTCAGTTGCAAGTGAAGTCACTTTAGTTACAAAGTGAATACTGCAGGAAAAACACTTCTGAGGCATTCAGATTTTCATATTGGCTGGGCCTTGAATGTCAGCCACTACAGGAGAAGCATATGTAATTCCCCTCCCTATATCACTTATCCTGATACTTGTTAGGGATGGAGTTGAGTTACTGAAATACACAGTAGGACAGAATGTTTAACTCTGTGGAATAACTGGAAATATAAAGTCCTGGCTTTCACAAGTATCTCAATAGTATCAGATGTGTAATTACACATCTAATACTATGACTCTGAGATGAGTGAGATAAGCTTAGAAAACTACTCAAGAGAGCAATTGTTTATGGTTAATGCAATTCAAATATAAATTAATGAGAAGGGAAGTTGGTCCCAAAGTGCAAGAGGACTTTGCCTGAACACATAAATAGCAGTGGTTTACTCCCAGCCCATCTCTCTTTTGTGGGGAATATCTATGGACAGGCACAAGCACTGCAGCATTCAGCACCTGCAGTGCAAATTATCTTTGGTTGTGGAGACCAAGGCATCAGCTGCAATTGTTTGAATATTTGAATGGCAGCTGTTTCATCAGCAATGCCTTACAGAAAATAAACACGTTTGGCTTTTTAAAAACAAGTTTTCCAAACATTTTTCCAGTGCTCTTTATATAGGAAGAAGATTATTTATTCCATATTCTGCCACATAAGCATGATGTCTGACAGCAGAAATAGATCCTTTCAGCAATGATAAATTTATAATGGCATACAAGAGTTTTGACTGCTTGTGAAGTTCCCTAATTAATTCTTATATAGAGTTCCATTGGCAACAAAATTTATGTTTTGAGATAAAATAAAGCTCAGAGGAGTTACTGAGCGTGCTGTTCCTTTTTGCACATCTTATGTTTAATGTCATGTATTGTTAATCTCTTTGCTCACTGAGGGGGTATTGTTTATCACTGTGGTAACACAAACTCACATTTATTATCGGAAAGAATAACCCTCAATAAGGCTTAAGCTGCTAGGTGGCTGCACACACTTTAGGTGTGTCCTGAGGCAGTACCCTAAATGTCATTTACCCCAACCTGGATCTTAGTCTAGGAAAATTCCATTTCATAGGTTTTCTTTAACCTTGTTTGAAACTGGCCTTGAAAATATTGTGGCCTTGATTTTGCAGCAGATGGGCTCCTAGTACAGACTGAATTGTGTGTAGTTACACTGAGTTGTGTATAATTCCTGATAATTCTTTATAAATCAAGAAATCAAATGTTTGGTCTGTAGTATTTACAGGAGGGAAATGACCCAATTGAACTCTGTAAATAAAAGGTCTAACACTGCCCTTCAACAAGGCTTGTTGTGATGACTCCAGTAATGCCTGAACTACTCTGAAAATGCAGATCAACAGTTTAAAATTTTAAAAGGTTCTTAAAGAGGTATTTTAAGTATTTCATCTGATCTATAGAAATTTTGCCTTTCCTCGCTTTCTTCCCCATTGGTGTTCCAGTCACTTTGCTCAAGGAAATTCTAGATAAGATTGACATATTTAAAAAAAGATATTAATATCACACACATTTAGTAGGAATAGTATCCTGCTACCATCAAAGCTATTTTTGGTGCAAAGAGATTAAGAACTTGACAAGTTTTTAGTGTTCAGTTGCAAGACAGAGCAAAAAGCATCCATGGCCACTAATTCATGAGAGGATAGCCATGGCAAACACATCAAAGGAAGGTGTTGCTGGAAAGGAAATTGTCAGACCAGAATGTCCCTCTGAAAGGGTTACAATTCTTTAAGTTTTTAGTAATTGAGCAGTTTCAACCTCAGCTCTATCAAATTAACATTTGGAAAACAAATTCTGGACCTGACAGCAATGCCATGCTTCAATAAGGATTTTCCAATGGACTACTCCATCTTATTTTTCAACGCTCAATCTCCTTCAGCAAAACAAGTATTTGGTTTCAAATATGTAAGTAAAAAAGTTTGCAAATTTAAATTGGCTGGGAACTACAGACTCATCCAAACTACATTGAAATCTCACTGATTTAATGGAGACACTATCAGACCAGACAGTCCCTCTTCTCTGACCCCCAGAAACAACTCCTGAATTTGGGACCTGTCTTGAAGAATGGGAGGCTCCTCCAAACACAGAGCAGGGAGAGGCAGAAAGGTTTGGGGGAAAAGAAAGGTTTGGGAAAGAAGATTAGCAATTTCTTGGTCACCTTGGGGGTTTGCCTTTTATTTTTGATGAGTGAATTTAACCATGATCTGGAAGAGTTTCATCAGAAACTGGTACAGACAAAAGCAGTGCTGGTGCCAGCAGCCAACACTGATGGACCAGGGAAGAAAATGTATCATAATTCAAACCCTTGACACTCCTCCAGAGTCCAGCAGCCTGCAGATAAGCCTTTGGGACCAGAAACGTCATATTTAAAGGAGGAAAAGTCAGCAGGGAGCCACTATTCCATTTTGAAACCCACGTAAAATTATGGCATTTACAAAGGATGGGGTAACAAGTGTTCTCAGAAGTGTTAAACGAAAAGTTTAAGAGCAACGAAGTAAATAGTTGAAGCCATCAGAAATGCTGTTATATGACCTCTATGCTAAATTTAAATGTCCACATTCTCCCTAAATTTCTTTTTTAAAAAAAAGAAATTTGATGACTGAAGCAATGAAAACAAAGGTGAAATCCAGCAGAATGCCAAGTTCCACATAAGATGGTGATGTAAATATCAAGATAACCTGCCTTTTATACTATTTTATCCTCATTGGCTATATTCACCCTACTTAACCCAGCCTACAAAATATGCCCAAAATATCTATAGACATTTACATATAAAAGTTATGGAAGAACTAATGCAAGAACAGGTGGTACAGGTAATTCTCAGACTGCAGCCTGAACTTTTCTGGTTTGGCCTTTTTTTGTGTGCTTTTAGGGGTTTTATACATTTCTTCTATCCAAAAAAATTGAGGTCAGCTCTAAACTTTTTTTGCTGCTGTGTGAGAGAATAGCAGAGCTAATGAATCTACACTACCTATAGGGTTTGACCTCTATCAATCTATTTTATCATTTTTGTACCACAGTTTGCCCCGTCCCTTCTGATTACAATGTCCTCTGGTATTTCTAGTTGTCTCATGCTCTTGCCCAGGCAACAATGCTGCCATCTGCTTAGCACACCCCCAATACCAGCCAGGCAATTCTGCATTTCCTAGAGACCATTCCAAGTTCCGCATATACACTGACCAGCTGGATGTGCTTGTTTGCCTATTAACCAGTTGGAGAGTGATCCAAGCTATCTGAATATTGCAAGGCATTTTAAAAAAACCTCCACCAAACAAGCCTTTTCCCCCAAGAAAGTGTAATTTTCAGACAGAAAATAGAGAGTGAGGAGGGAAAAAAGTTTCCTTCAAATGAAACTTCTCTCCCCCAGGCCCTGTTCCTAAGCATGTCCCATTTTCAGCCTAAGAAGTCCAGTATCACATGCTGCTGGAGAATCAGCTTTCCACAGGGCTTTTCCTGAAACCTACACTGAGCTGAAGCCTCTCATCATGCCCAGTAAGAACAGTAACAGCTCCTTACTGCAAAGGGGACACGACATTTCATAAAACCTGCTCCAGACTGATTCACAGTGGCAGTTAAGATGGAAGATACCCAACACAAACCATCCCAAAACTCTCCCACTCCTGGCAGCATGTCCTTGGGAAGTTGTTCCAGACTTGTCCTTCAATTTCCTTGTGCCTCAGAAGTAGAAAGATACATTTCCTTGCATGGTACATTAAGATCTGTACATGGAAAACATTTTACAGGTGATAACTGCATTATGCAGACACACACCTTCACCTGCCTTTTGTCAGCTGAAATGCATTTGCTGTTAAACAGCTTTCTGCAAATGGAGATTGTCCCATCAGCTTTCCTGCCTGCTAAAGGCTCAGTGGCAATGTTTATATTATAAGTGCAATTTGAAGGATTTTTCTCATCTTGTTAAGTTGCTTGGAAAATGGGAGCAGAGATGAGACTAATTGAATGGTTATAACAGGGAAAATGAGGTTTGCTTTTCAATGTAGGAGATGTTACAGGCATTTGCTGCAACAAAAACCCAACGGGCAAAAATAGTATAACTTCTTCAAATTCTACTTTCCCTAACAAAGCAGTTACCACACCAAATTGTAAAATATAAGCTCACATTAGTCCTTCTTACAACTCCTAATACTTTTCTACAACAAGTATGTCAAAAATATAGCCCATGAGCCAGACTGATCCTTCCAAGTACTTTAATCTGGCCTGCAAAATCCACAGAGCATTGTAATCCGGATCTGGTCTGCCAGTCAACTCCGAGGCCTCCCTACATGTGCAACTTCACCGAGAGTCACACAAGCAAGTGGGAGTAGGGGAAGGATCAGGGTGTATTTGAAAGGAGTGAGAACCTGTGGGAGCAGGCCCCAGTGCACTATGACAGTGTCCCTGAGAAGCTTTGGGACCCTCTGTCCACACAGAGGTCTCCCAAAGGGCTTTCTGAAGGAGCCCTGCTGCCCACATCCCTGATTCCACAGGGAGGAGATGGGGTACAGCTTTCATGTGACCTATGGCAGCCCAGCCTCCTTCACCATGCAGTTTTACTGTGGAATCCCTGACAAGTAAACCACCAAAAAATAAAAGGAACTCCAATGTTTTAACACAGCCCCTCACTTGATACAGGTTTCCCAACTCCCAGTGAAGTCCAGTACTCCATGAACACACCAATATGAGCAGAAGCTGCACTGTACAAAGATATAATCACTGCAGGAATAAGCATTTCCACCCTTGAATGGCTGTCACTTCACAATGTTAATTGCCACTGGTACTTCTCTAAATTAGTGGACTATTAATAGATTGCTGGTGAAGACAGTTCCACTGAAAAAGCTTTGAAAGGAATCCTTGTGCCTACTGGCTATTTAGAGTCAGCATTCCCACTTCAGACACCTACATTTGCAGTTTCTTATGCAGCCTCAGCAGATGGAAGACCCTGGTGAACAGGCAGGTCTGTCCTCCATCCATCACACAGGAGGAAGAGCATCACCTATTCTTCAGCATGGTGGGGGGAAAGGACCACTGAAAACAAACCCAAAGCCCAGGTTTCATTTCAGCCAGGTCACTGAGCAGCCCTAACTCAGTTCAGAGTAATCTGGCCACTAAAGCAACACAGACGATGGAACAGGAGTGCAGGCCAGCACAGAGCTGTAGCAGACCGTCCCCATCCACAGCAGAATGGTTTTGGATCGGCTTCAGCTGAGTGGCAAATCCTGCTCCAAGTTAGAAGCTGACATGGGACCACACACCTCTCCCTCCCCAAGACAGCACAGTGCTGATGGAGACAGCCCTTAATCCTCTTGCTCTCCTTGGAGGTCGAGCTTTTGCATGCACAACTAAAATGCAGCAGCACTTTCCTGGATCTAGCACTGCCATCTTTCTACTTCCCCAAGTACTTAAGCAGCATTAGTCAACCTTTCCTCCCAACCCTTGTTTAGAGAATGCAAAGCTAGGATTGAAAAGTAAGGCAGAAGTAAGTGAAGTCATCTATCAGCCCTTGATTTTATAAAATATCCCAGTGAGAGAGTAGGTTACAACTAACAATAGGCCTTTTTTTCTCCCCCCCTAAAGAAGTCTCAGGAGACGTCATTTGAAGGTGGTTAAAAGAAATAAAATAGGTTGTCTCTCCATGGGCAAAGTAGGAAAAGTAGGTTTTCATGTGGGGGTGCTGCAAAAAGAACAAAGGCAGAATATCTGCTGAATCACCACAGTCTATCCACGACACTCAAAGAGCTCTAATTCTCCAGAATTTGCAGTACCCAGCAATCAAGCAATAGTGCTGCTGAGGGGAATTTTAACCAGCACTACAGCAATCAAACCAAAGGAGCACCACTGCAAACTACTTTCAGATGACGTCTACTGCTATCATGCAGCCCCACATGAACTTGTTGGCGTGCAATAATAATGCTACCACCCTTCTGCTGAAAGTCAGCACAGGGGTCTTCCTCCTGGTGGAGTCAAACTATTAATTCCATGATAATCACTGTGGAGAGTCACTTGAGAGCTATGTCAGTCAAGGAAGAGTTCCTCGGCCAGCATTTTTAAGAAGATAAAAAACTAATACTAATAATGAGTTTGGTCAGGAAAACAACGGTGAAAACAAAGAGAAAACAGAGGGACTAAAGGGAGAGACTTGCCGTTACTTACAAGTAATGTTTTGGATATCAGCCATGTCATCCATGATCTCTGCAAAGCAGCAAGGCATCTCTCAAGTTTCCATCCAGCCTGACAAACTAAGTTACTCTTCATATAAAAATTTTAGAATTGGTATAAAACCCAAGACTGACAAAAACTTCCAAATTATTTGATTAACCTTCAGGATTAGGAGCATTTGTACTGTAATATTTAAAGACATATTTTACTTCCCTCTAGCTACAGAATAGCACACATCAAGGATTTTTGTGATTTCCTTTTTAAGGATGACGTTGATAATGACTGACTTTCTCCCTTTTAAGAAGAGGAAAAGTCTTGCATGCACCATGAACACAGAGTGAAGTTTATCCCTTTTTGAAATAATCACTGCTAATTCTTTGCACCTTGTCAAGGTCTGTTTCTTACAAAGCACCAGTTGACTGCAATTTCCACTTCCTTGGAGAGTACAGGGTTATGCTCAGCACCACAGAAGCAGAAAATTTAATTATGAAACAGAAATAGCATATAGGTAATAGACTCCTTAAGTAATCAGGTGAGAGAATCTCATTCTTGGGAATTGCCAGATTTACCTATGCGAGGATGTCAGATTTTCAAACCCCTGCCCTAGCTTCAACAGCAGACACACCTATTCTCAGCTTTGCTTCTTTTCATGGCTGTCACCACTGCCTGTGTCCAGCCAGATCCACGTGGACACGCAGCTGTCACAGCTTGCATTTCCCGTGCTACAATGAGATTGATGTGCAGGCACACTGAGGCTGACTTTATCCAAGTTGGGTAATGATAGCAAGAAGTTCAGCCCAGCCTTTATAAGGCTGTTCAGGACTTAGATACAGATTCATTCTTCCACCTTGAAACATCTGAGCAGCATACCTAATTTAGGAGACTAGTCATTTTGTACTCCCTCAATAGTAAATGCAGATAGGCAGACACCTCCAGAAAATTAGCAGATTGGAGTCTGAGTCACACTCCGGGGGTGTTTGTCTCTCCAGCGACATAAAGGAACCCGAGGGTTTCACTCCTGACTGGCAGGGCAGTGATTCCCTGAGCGATCCCTGCAGCGAGGCAGGACAGGCGTGGGTGCCAAGCAGAGGCTTGGGATGAGCTCCCCCCACAGCTGGGAGGGGCTGGACTCTGTTCCTGGGATTTAACTGCTGCTGGTGCCTGAGACAGCAGCACATGCTTGTCCTGGGTGGGTCTGCTCCAACCAGGGGATGCTTCTCAAAGAGACAAACAGCATAAAAAGTGGTACATTTTCATTACATCCCTGTGAAGGAGTTTCAGGGACAATTAAGCAGACTGCAAATGAGGGGAAATTACTTTGTGAGAAAATCTTAATTGTTTTTAGTTCCTAACTTCAGCAACACTTACATTTGTTTTCTTAGAATTTTACTCGCCTCTTGTATAGGATTTTTTAAAACCCATTGTACTTGGAAAATGAGGTAGCTGTGAGCAGTGATAAAGAAATATAGCTTTATCTTAAGGTACCAATCCCAACACGGTAGAAACTGGGAAAACTGTTTTGTTGTGTTTGTGAAGAAGTTGGATTCTGCTTTCGAGTTCTCCACAGGGAGGTTTCCAGCAGAGCTGGCCAAGACACAAACTAAAGCTCAAACCCATCTCCTCGCATTTGCAGTCAGACACGCTGCTGAGGGATCCTTGCGTCATGGTTTCTGTGGGTTTTGATAACGGCGGAGTGGCAGGATTCTCTTGTCCTATTTTCCATTTTTTTCCTGTTGCTGTTGTATCCTGTGTCCTGTTGGATACAGAAAACATCTTTTTATGTTACAACACCAGGGCCATTCCCAACACACATAGATACCTCACACAAAGGGAGTTTTTAGTGACTACAAGTTGTGTTGTTGATATCACACTGATTTTAATGGAGCCAAAAGGTCCCCTCTGAATGCTGCACCTTCCAAAATTGCACTGAAAAAATTGAGACTGCCAAAGTAAGAACACTCTGCCTACTGTACCCCCATTCCAGCTCTACCAGGACCAATTTTTTTGACTTTCACAGACCATAGCTCAAAAGAACAACAAGTCCTGTAGCAGAGCAAAATTGGTTCTTTTCCTAACTACCTTTGTTCAGTAGCAAAGACTATTTTTTTTCCAGAAGGAAAAATCAGATAACACTGAGATTGAAGTCTCTCTTTTACATTTCCAACCTTCTCCCCAGCCATTGTCCAGAATAGTGCGAGCATGTCTTGTAACCTGCTCCTGCCAGGCATGGATACGCACACAACAGTGCTTTCATAACAGTTGGGATAAAAGTCTTTTTATACCACCCAGCTGGCAACTTGCCACAGGGAAAAAAACATCAACAAAAAAGCCACTTTTTACAGAATCTCCTGGTTCTTGTTTAAATGAGCTACCACTACAGCCATGGAAGTGGTGCAAGTATAGATCACATATAATTAATAATACATCACAAATAATTGGTGATGCAGTAAAACAGCAGCAGAAGTCCATGGGGATCTAAAGTACTGCTAACAAAGCAATACACTTTGTGATTCAGCAAGCAGGAATTTTAATGCCTTCAAGCCTGAAATAGAAATGTGGTCAGCTGGAGCTAAGAAAAGTTTGATTTCTCTTTTAGTATAATGGAAAATTTTCTAGAAATGCACAAAAACTTCAAAAGTTTAAAAGTTTGCTATGCAATTCAGTAAAAAGTAGTGAAGTTTAAAACTTTTGTCAATTTTACTGAAAATTATACACATTAGTTTGCAAATAGATTCCAAAGTAGTGACAGGCTTCCAGTCACAGAAGTGGTCTTGAGATATTTGTGAAACCATTAAAGTAATGGAAACCAGAGAGAATTATTTTCCCTGTGTATTGGAATAGTCTCTTTCTTTAGGCTTTTATACACTATAAGAAAACAAATAGTAAATAATAATAATAGGCTCGGTTTGATTTACATAGACTCCATTTTTCTTGATTTTATACATTAATAACTAACTGAAGAGTTACAATGACAACTTTAAACTTTTCATTTCCAGCTTTGAAAATTCATAACTCTATTACTATATTAAACACTATTTTCCACTTGGTATTTCCAGAAGATGTATAATAGATTTGTAGCATCATTTAGGAAATAAATTCATTATGCTTTTCATTAAACTGTCCTAAGGGGAAGAGGCAACCTTCCTCTATTATTGATTCTTGTGGGCAGTCTAGGGTGAAATTTTTGATGTAGTTTTTCTGAGGATTAAAAAGGTGAACATAAAAAATGTATTATTGATTGTGCACTGCAAAGCACACTATACTGCTCATCCAACTCATATATTATTGATTAAAACACTCAACAGTTCTAACCTTTCACTCGGTTGCTCCAAGGTAATTTTTTTTATGAGGATGTTGAGACACTGTGCTTACAGGGACTTTGGAGAACTCATGGAGTAGCTAGCAGAGCTGTTTTAAAAGGCTTTGTTGATAGAGTCCCTACAAATTCAAAGAAAGGGCTCGCTGGGACAGAGGGACGCCTTGCACCTCATGTGGGAGGTGTAGCTGATGGAGCACCCAACCCATACAAGCCAAGAGAGATTTCATAACTGGTCAGGCACACAATCATGGGGCTGCAAGTACCAGTCTGCATGCTAAATACAAAAGCAAAAGGTGCCTGACTTTGACACCTCTATGCCTGGAACAAGACTAGAATGGAAAGGGAATTTATACTTTAGGAAGTGCCTCCAGGGTTCAGCACCTTTTTTCCAAAAGTCTGGAATAAGTTGTGTACCAGCAATTGATCAGAACTGAAACAGAAATTAGGATCAGAATAAATGAGGTCAGGTCTGGTGGTTGTCTCCACATCGCTGTATTCTTACACCTCACAGGTCTGTCTTCAGAGCCACGGTTAGATTTTGCACACTACGTTTATCTCCTTTCCAATAGTACATAAAATAAGATGTAGATATTTATTACATTTGGTACAAGGAGACAAAATACTGGATGATGGAATAAAAACACAGTTACTACAGAGAATCCCTCTTGAGCTGGTCTGAGGCTTACAATAGGAAATGGGCAGGAACATGAGCTTTCTTCCCTGCCATCTGTTCTACTTACAGAAAATGCATGGAGATACAGAATCACAGCATGGTTTGAGCTGGAAGGAATCTTAAGAACCATCGACTTCTACCCCATGCCATGGGCAGGGACATCTTCCACTAAACCAGGTTACACGGAGTCCTGTCCAACCTGGCCTTGGACACTTCCAGGGATGGGGCAGCCACAGCTTCTCCAGGCAACCTGTGCCAGGACTTCACCAACCCCCACAGGGAACAATTTCTTCTTCATACCCCATCTAACCCTGTTTTCTGTCAGTGTGAAGCCATTCTCCCTTGTCCTGTCACTGCATGCCCTTGACCAAAGTCCCTCTCCAGCTCTCTTGGAGCCCCTGTAGGCACTGGAAAGGGACTAAGATCTCCTCAGAATCTTCTCTACTTCAGACTGAACACCTCCAGCTCTCCCAGCATGGCTCCAGAGCAGAGGTGCTCAGCCAGAGGGCATCTTCATGGCCTCCCCTGGACTCGCCTCCACAGCTCCATATCCTTCTTGTGGTGGGTGCCCAGAGCTGGAGGCAACTCTGCAGGTCTCAGGGGTCTCAGGAGAGTGGAGCAGAGGAGGACAATCACCTCTTTTGACTGGCTGGTCATGCTTCTTTATATGCCAGGATATATTTAGCAAAACTTCATTTCCACAATGATTAACACCTCACAGAAATCCTGTTGGAGTATTATAGTCTGCTATCATAATAAATATCTAGCCGCATATAAGGATAGAAGTGACAAAAATAGCATCATCAGGGTGATGGCTACTTGGCAAATTTCACAGAATGATTAATCCCAAGAAAAAACCTGAACACTGCAGAACTGTTGAAGAATTGATTGAGTGTATCAGTTCAAAAATGTCTCTAAATAACACAGGCTACCAGCCCACTCACAAAAAAAGGCTATAGAATATTTGTCATCATGTATTTCATGAATGATGTGAACATTTTAAAATAAGTTGGAAACTATTGTTTTCAATTCATTGGCCTTCATAAGAATTCAAAGATAGGTTTATCACAAAAACCAAGTTAGAAATCCTTAAAACACAACTTTGGAAATGCCATTTGTCTATATTTGGCATCATGAATTCTATGTTGGTTGAACAAAGCCAAGATGAAAAATCAGAACAAAAGATTTACCCAAGTACCAGGCCAGCACCACAAATCACTTCATCAGAGACTCAGCAGTGGGGCTGAACTTGATTGGATTGCTTTGCCATTCAGAAGAGATTACTCAGGGCCAAATAGCAAACCACCCTGCTGATACAGTATAAGGTAAAATTAGAAAATTCATCGAAGTTAATCTGCTCCATGGCCTGGCTACAGAACTGCCACAACCAATTGCACATCTGGCAGTGATTTTGGAGTGCTCTGGCATTCAGTCTTCCTTCCTCTCTGCTCAGCACTGGTGAGGCACATCTGGAGTGCTGGGCCTATTTGTGGCCTTCTCCATACAAGAGAGACCCTAGTGAGTCCAGCCAGGGGTCACCAAGGCAATGAAGTTCACATGAGAAAAGTCTTAGAGCTGGGACCTCTCAGCCTGGAGAAGAGAAGGGTTCATGACTGCCTCATTAATGTGTATAATAGCCGAGGTGAGAGTGCAAAGATGACTGAACCTGACCCTGTTTGGTGGTGTTCAGTGAGAGGACAAGAAGAAATGGGCACAAACTGAAATGCAGGAGGTTCTGGTCAATCACAAGAAAAATACTTTTTCACTCTGAAGGTTATCAAGCACTGGAACAGGCTGCCCGGAGACGTTGTGTAACTTCCATCCTTGGAGGTACTCAACACCTGACTGGGCCTTGCCCTGAGTACCCTCAAAGGTTTTGTTATCCTGCATTCTCACAGTTCAAGCAAGCAGTTCTGAAGATGCTAAGAAGGGCGGAATGGAAGGAGAGGGGGAAAAAGAGCACCAGGCAACGACAACAGAACATGTAGGAGTCCATTTCTTCCTTCAAACTGCTGTAAAACAGGGCCACCCCGGTGAGCACACGGTGGCTCTGCAGCTGCAGCAAGCAGAGCAAGCTGTGAAAGATTACCCAGCTCCCAGAGCAGCACTTTAATATCTCTATGACTGATCTACAATTTCTGCTTGCTTCAGGCATCAGGCACCCCATACCCCACATTTCCTTAGACTCCATGTTCCTAGACATTCCTGGAGAGGCGGTGGAGTCACCTGAACAGAGAACACAGTGATCCAAGGCGTGGGCACCTCCTGCCTACTGCATGAGTAGTTCAGCTATGAGAGGCTGCATTAAGTGCTGAGTGCAGAGGCACCCAAGGAGGTTACTGTCTCATCCAGTCAATTATACTTGTCTTTTCCACCTCTCAGGTTTTCATTCCTCTTTGTCCAAAATTATGCTTAAAGAACCCCTCCGTGTTCCACTTGGAAGCATGCCCTTCTAGCCCAACAAGGGACGTACATCACCGCCACTGTTGGGCTGTGACCAAGTACCTCGTTTAAAGAAAGGAAGCAATTCTGCCAGCTGATGATCAGGACTGGCTCTCCACCCCTCTGCTCCTCAGGTGTTAGAGATGCACTGACAGCAGCAGGATAGCACAGGTTGCCACAGGACAGCTTAGAAAGTCACTGCTCCCAGCTTACAGCCTGATGTAGAGGAAACCTGAACGAGACAACTGTGAGAGACTGGCAAGACTGGGGCTGCTGTAGGAAGGAGGAGACCCCACACATTTCCATAAGGTGATTTTTCTACTCTGGTTACTTCTGCCTTCCAAGCCCTCACACACAAAGGGAAGCAGCAGGGGAAGAGCAAACTTCTACTCTCATTGGAGCTGACTGATTCCCTGGGCTCAGCACATCTATGGCAAAATAAAGATGATGTAGCTGGAATGGCAGGACGTGTGTGCAGCCCATCTGACAGGGGCTGCTCCCCCTGTTCACTTCCAGCCAAGACAGAGGAAACAGGAGCTGCATGCACCTGGATAAACTGGGACTGGGTGCTCCTGGCACTGTGAGTGCATCTCCACACCAACCAGGAAGGCCTCTGCGAAACGTGTTGAGACAACAAACAAAGCTACCTACAGGATGATATCCTGTAGTGAGCTCAGACCATCCTCCCACTCCCTTTCCTCTCAGCCTCAATAAAGACATGTCAGATTTACAGGATCATCTCTCCTGCCTCTGCGTCAGTGAAACTGTACTAGATTTTGCAAGTGAATCTCCCAGATAAGAAATGCAAATCAATTTGTCTCTTTTTCCTTTATTGTGCCAGTACCAAAAATATGTTCTCTGGGATTAAGCAAAGGATTGTCAGGCTGCACGAAGGCTGCGGGGGAAAAGGGAGGGGGCAGAAAGGGTGAAATGAGGGGTAAAGAGAGAATTCTGTAAACCCAAAGCAGTTTGTGGGAATGAACTGTGCTTCATTTCTTCACAAAATCTTGGAATAGAGATGAAAAAGCAATGACTAGATGAGCCTTGACAGCAACATAAAGCAGCAGCTACCACCTGAAAAACCCAGGTGGCATTTGCACTGCTCTTAGTTTATTTTCCAATAGTGAAATCTCCTCTTTTTGATACGTTACTGTTCTTTGATGTTTGAAAAGTATTTTCACTCTAACAGTCACCAAGGAAATCTTCCACAAAAAGAAAGAGAACAGGATCCGAAGGAGAAGCAGAGTGAGGAGATTCACATACACCTCCAGATTATTTTTTTCTAAATATGTATGTTAAAAACAAAACCAGACCCAAACCACTTACCTCCTCTGAAAGAGTTCCTGTTTCCTGCTCATTTGTCTTGCAAGACAGCAGAAAACCTTCATCTTACTGACACCTCAAAGCTCAAATGTGATGCACCAACCCAGAGCACATTGCCTATTGTGCAATCTGGCATGGCCAAAGAAATGACATCACCTCACACAAACTAAAATTCAGCTAAACAAGGTCAGAGTGATGCTTCAGCTGAACTGCAAAAAGGCATCTGCGCTCTCCTCCCTTTCTTCTGGAACAACTCAGAACCCACTGGGATCCTAAAAGCCGTATTTATCAATTAGTATTCACTGCTGTTTTACTGTGGCATCGAGAATTACCAGTCCAGGGCATTATTTCATTACAACCTCGTATAAGTGCGTAAGAAGAGAAACAATAGAACTGGAATCCAATATCAAAACAATATTGGAATAGTTTTGATCATCATGAAAACTAATAGGCAAAGGTTTTGTTTGAGAAGAGACTGGTGGAAGAGAAGGAAGGGGTAGTTTTCAGTTTGCAGTGTGTAACATTCCCGTGCATCCTTTACCTTTCCCTTTTTTTGCTCTCTGTGAGAATCTTATAGCTTCTCCCTCTTTTGAAAACCTGTGCTGTGAGGACCTGATGGAAAATCCCAGTAAGTGTGAAGCCTTCTAAGCACTTTAGAAATTATTGCTAGAAAAATACAGGTATAAATCAGGTTCTATCATACTTTACTTCTATCAGCAAAAGTAAATCCATAGAGTTTTCATTGACATGAGCCTGCATGGTATGCATCAGGAATGGTCATTTTTATCCACTCATGAAACCAGATTTACATCTACAATCACAGCAGAATTTTGTCATACTAAAGCTGTTATTTAAATCCATCTCCTCACCCTTCTGAAATATCTGCTTTAGGGAACAGATCAGACTCTTGGGTTAGCTTGGCTACCTCAGTTTGCACTTCTAACTGGCTTCCTATCATGTCTCAGTGGTTGGGGCGGGAAAGGAAAACACAAAACAAAGCACCAGAATTAGCATCCCAGCTGTCTCGATGACGGGATACAAAACTCTGAGGTTATGACAAGGTGTCCACATCATCCAGAGACACAGCTGCAGCGAGAAGGGGCTTGCTTCCATCCCTGCTGTATCGTTGGGGAAACTGAATGCCAGGGTAACTGGAAGCTTTTCTATTTCCCAGCCCTGGGCACTGCTGCGTGTCAGCTGGGTTTGGCAGGTGCTGAACACTGCAGAGGTGGCAGCCTGGGTTCTGACTGCGCAGGGTGAAGAGAGCAAAGATAACAGACTGATGTGCCTGAAAGACCATCAGCATTAAATATGATCTGCCCTTGCACTTACTGGCAAACTCATTCTGTGCCTCCTTCAGCCCAGCTAAAGAGCAGCTGCTGATTTGCATGCACCACCACTCAGGCCATGATTACTGCTGACATGACATGAGCTGTATAAAGGGCCCTTTCAGAAGGGACTGTGTAAGCTGAATAAAGGCAGTTAACTTTTATCCTAAAGAAAATGCTATGCATCAAGTCTATTAGATTTGCATTGCACGAGAATTACTCCAAATAATGGATGAATCTTTGATGCTGCTACTGAAAAAAAAAAAAAATTCTACCAAACAGGAAGGTAAGGCCAAGCGAGAGGGTAATGGAGATTTATTTTTATTAATAAGGATTCAGAGGGCAAACCAAAGGTTTTACTAAAATGCTATTTATTAAAATGATTTTCCACTTGAACGGTTCATTGTATTTACCCAGCATTGCAAAGGTAGTTGCTAAGTCAGCCCAGCCTGGGAAAGAGGTGCTTTTAAACTGCTAACTAGTCCAGGCTGTTAAAAAATCTCTGCACCTAATTTAACACGTTTTGAAATAAAAGGGAACAATCCTGAGCCCACTGGAGGGGTTAGCAAAACTATTAACCATTCTGGGCCAGGATTTTCATCTCTTTTTAAACTCTGTGTAAGCAAATATTCCTGTTGGATGCAGAGTGCTCCAAAGAAGCAGCAAGGATGAGCAGGGCTCACTCTACAGTGGAGACAGCCCCAAGCCCTAAGCAAGGAAAAAGTGAAGCAAGATACCAGATAGTTGGTTCTTAAGCAATCAAAATAAATAATGCAGATTTAGGGCTAATTTGGCAGTATCCCTAGGCTGTAAAAGCCCATATGGGAGCTTTGGATTTGGAAGGGTTCTTGATACCGTTTATAGGCAAGAGAGACATATAAAAATCTTGATGGCTTAAAATGACCTTTTGGATGGGCAACAGCACTTAACTACTTGGCAAAGCAAAGCTCTCATTGTTATGTTACAGGCTACTATGCACTTAATTGAGATTTTTTTTTCTGCAGAGATGAAAGAGAGTGTACCCCAAAAGGGTGGACAGGGATGTTTGTCATGTGCTTGCTGAGATGTTCTCTTATGCAAAGGAGGTGAGATTGTGGGTGAAGGAGTGGGAGCGAAGCCACTGCAGTCAATTCACTTCTGACAAAAGCCAAGTAGGAAGCACAGAGCAGACACCTTGTTCAGAAGTGGCTGAATAAGCTTTGCTCAAGAAAACCAACTTGCAAAATATTAGTCTGACTTTCGGCTGCTTGCTTTGCTGTAGTGTCCACTCAGAAAGCCCTGAGAGTATGGACATTCAGGACGGAACAGAGGGAAGAAGAACAGAGTCAATACTTTTAACATGGTGTTTAAATTTCAAGACAGTGCTCTACACAGACAAAAATTGGACCCAACTCTAAATGCTTAAAAAAAAGCATAAAATTTTGCATTTAACCTAAACAAATCAATCACTATCAGGGATTAATTGGGACAAATTGCCTTCAGGAAATGCTTGTCTGACTGCACTGACTGGTGAAATACTCTATGATAATATAGATACTAAACAATAATAATAACAGTAATAATAATAATAATAACAATAAACAACCCTATAATAATAAAATTATTTAAACAAATTGCCCTCCAAGTCATACTAGCACAACCTGTTGGGAAAGGAAACCAGTGGCTACCATCAGCACAGCTACCAGGAAAAGCATCAGAAGGTTTGTGGCCTCAGATCAGTCACTATCAAAAGTACCAAGAGGAAACAATTTCTCGTATTATAGCTCCCCAAGGCCATTCCTGGCAAGATTTGGTACAGACCCATCAGCCAGTTTTATCAACAGGGGATGTGAGGTGTTGTCTATGGGAAGGCTGATACTGGTACTGGCAGAAATGAGCCTCCTCACCACCAGTTCACTGTCCTAGTTGCCCTTTTTATAGGATAGTTTAAGAAACAAAAAATAAACTAAATCCAGAGATATGCAAATCTTTAAATTATCATCAATTCAGTGGTGGCATTTAAAATAAAAAACACAGAACTTCCTGTGTTCCCTTCTCCCTAGACTTTTAATTATTCATGCCCAACATCAGAGAATAGGGGAGAGCTAAAGATTCAGAAGCTGAAAAGGTCAACAGGGACAGTAGCCTGCAGGAAAATTAAAGGTATTTCTTGCGCTCCTTCTGCTGGAAATACAGACACTGGGACAGTATCCAACAGGAAGGACATCTGGGCAAAAGAGAATAGGCATATGGATTGATCTGTGCCAGAACAGGCACTGCCAGCAGTGAGAAACAGTGAAAGAGGAGGCAGGAGAACAAGATCGGGTTTGTTACAGTCCATAGAGATCTACATCAGGGAACTCTTGGGGTTTAGTTTGCTCTCCCAACACAGAAAATAAGGGACACAGGTACTTTTTTGCAGACAGGCACACATGGGAGTTTTATGGTTCGGGGGTCTTGATATCTTCATTTCCATTGAGCTCAGACAACCTGAGGAAAGCAAGAGGGGACATCCAGTACAGAAGCCTCAAGCTTGGCTGCCCTTCCAGAACTCACCCAAATTAAACACAAGTAGAGTTAGGACAGTATTCCTAGCAGTTCATTCGTTTCAACTCTTCCCCTTTTGCCTATTTTTCCTATTCTAAAAGGGAAAATTCTTAACTTAAGAAAAAAGAAGCCCTTGTTCAATGCAGCTTCCCACTCTGCTAATGCACGCCACCTCCTGCACCCTCCTGAGAGTCTGTTCCACAGCTCAGACAAGTGTCTGCTGGCAACCCCAGCACTCACAAAAATCATGAGTCAGGCATTAAAATCTATCAGATTTTTAATACCATATATTAATAGATTTCTATTCACCCTTGGGATATGAATTAGTTTTATTTCAGCTGTTAAACTGCTTAAAAAACATACTTACAAGTTCATTGCCTTAAATAGGAGATGAAAAACTGACCCAGCATTTGATATCAAGGATGACCAGTCTAGGAAAGGACCCATAGGACTCAAGGAAAGTCCTGGTGGTTGCTCTGGGTAAAGGGTGTTCAGTCACTCCCAGCAGCTGCGCAGTTCCAGGCCTAACTCACAGCAGCTTTTAGGTTGTAATGTGCCTGTGCCTTTTGTCAAATGACTTTTCTGCCCTTCTCAGCATAAAGATAATGAAAAATTATATGTAGCCCATCAATTACTTATGCATTCTCTATTAATATTTCAAGGATTGTGTGCATAAACAAACAAAATAAATCAGAAATTTGCAATCTTTTTCTTCCCCTCAATATTTTCCTTTGACACCAGTCCTACTTAGAGAGCCTCACGTATACATCTTTATTTGTCTGCCATAAATCATTCAATGTGATGTTTCAGCAAACAGAAGAGTTTTCTCCTTCCATCCAGTGGCATCAAACACACACACTCGGAAATCAGCCACAGACTCTTGACTTGGCAGAGCTGCCAGTGCAGTACCTGAGCTTTGGCAGTGGAAATTCATCACTCAGTCACCAGCACCCAAAAGGAAGCCCAGGAGTGTTTCTAGTTATCCTAATACCATGATGGGAAGCAGAGACAAAGGGGTGGCTGCAGGACACTGGCACCTCTTTAGTAATGACATATTTCTATATATTTCATATATACACAGTTCGTTGCTATTTGATTCAGAGAGACATAATTAAAGCACAATCTACCAGCAAAGAAAGAGCCAAATGAGTCACACAAGTGAAGGCATTTATGTTTCTACCTTCTCTCTGCACCAACTATATGTCTGCCTGTTTCTTTTTTTATTCTCAAATAAAATTGGTTTTATTGTCTTACTGCATTCCTCTGCTCCCCCATGCTAAATTTTTCTTCTAATTTCTCATTTTTCTCTTCTTGTGTCTTGTATATGTAAGAATCAGTACAGATCAGTGACCAGCCATGCATAGCACACTCACTGTGCTTTAAGTCAAATTGATAGGATTGGTTTGGACTTAGCACCTACTCCATCATCCTCCTTCACCTCGGGACTTGTATTTGTCCCCCAGAAGCCTACTGGGAATTTCTTTAGTAGTTCCAGACATCATGCTCTGGTCAGTTCCCATCCAGTCTTTTGCTGTGCAGAGTACACCATTACTGTTGTTTCAGAACGAATTTCCAGTCCTCTTCCTATATCCCTTTCAACGAGCCTCAGGCACTGAGGGCCCTGTCTCAGTCCTTAGAGATCCTCCCTTGGGTCATCGTGCTTTCCATTTTCTTTTCCCCTAGCAGTTCAGTATTTTAGTTTTTTCCATTTCCTTTTAACACCTATGGTTATCCTACCTATTCACGCGATACCAAGACTCTTTTCCTCCTCATTTCCATTTCTTTACACCCTCCAAACCATCCTAGCTGCCCCTTTTCCTGGCAGGGCACCTTTGCTGGGGAGTAGCAGGAGTGGGGCTACCCCAAGGATGCCCTCAGCAAGACACAGAAAGAGAAAGAACCAATTTTTGTCAAACCAGGAATCCCAAGCAGCCTGGCAGGAAATGAGACTGGAGAGAGAAACCCCAGGGCAGCACTGACCAGTCCTGAGCTCAACTGGAGCACACCCAGGCCAGGAGCAGGGAGTGGGGAATCCTGGTGGGGCTGCTCAGGGCAAAGAAAGCCCATGAGTGCCCTCAGGGCCCTGCCAGTCTCCTCCCCATTCACAAAGCACCCGCAGTTTATTTGAAATGCTTTCTGACAACATTATCCACGAGCAAGCACCACATCCACTGCAATGACACCTCTGAGCCACGCAGCCTGGGAAGAATTCATTTCTAAATTACAACCATTGATCACCAGCTGTAATGTTTTCTATGGAAAATTTAATCAATAAAAGGGGGAAGTACAAAGTTTAATTAAATTGGGTCAATAAAGACTTTCGTTAAACTCTCCATAAAAAGTGAAATTTTGGAGAGTATTATCTTGTCAGAAGGTTTGCCAAACAATTATTCCTTTTGACAACACATTTCAAAAGGTGCATTACAAAAATGTACAGAAAGTACTTTATCATAGCATTCTTTGAAGAGAATATAAGTAGTCCCCTCTGGTGAGCCCCGTGACTGTATGTAAATTCTAAAGTCTATAGACTATCTTCATGAGCATTCAGCCTACATAAATGCCTGTCCATGTTTCTTCTTTTTTCTTGCATAGCCTTTTGTTGGGGCAACTGATTGAGGAGAGCCAGAGATGCTGGTCTGGCTAGCTAGAATTCCGAGTAGAGCATTTCTTAACTCTCAAAGACCTTTATGTCAGTGTGTTGTTCTCTATAGCTCTGGACATTTGCCGTTAAAGTAGATCAGCTCTCTAGTCTATCATCCTTTTTGGAAATTTATTAAATAATATCTAAATTTTGACAATATGAAAGCTAATATTACAATTAACTTCTCGTAATAAATCCCCCAGTCCTGTGAATCCAGTTCAAGGGGAAAAATGCCTAAGTGTTTCTCAAGCCTCACTCATTGCTATCTATCTTTTCTGCTTGCAGGCTTACCCACTGATATGCAGAGAAGAGTTCTCCCTTGTTTCCTATTTGACCCCTTGAAATACTCTTAATTTTTACCTCAGCCCAGTCCCACTCATGAACTCCATGCTCCTCATCTCTTATCCTGCTCCTACCAGCTGCAAACTTCTTTTTCATAATTTTGCTTCTCTCTTCACCCTCTTTCTCATCCACAAAGCTCCCCTCCCTGCCCCTCCTATTCCCAGCCTTCCTTCTCACTTCCCTCTCTCTCACCCCTGGAGAAGAATCAGCTCCCATGACATCTTTCCTAGGGGGTAATCAAAGACAGGGCACAAGCAGAATGGTGGTTAATAATACTTTTCACCATTAGAAACACTAAAAATAAAATATAAAATCTTCTGAAGATGGTGCATCCAGCTTTGTTTATCACAGTAGCAAATATTTATACCCCAAGAAGTTTGGTCATTCTCTGCAGAAAAATGTTCTGCAGTTCTCATGTTCAGATTATGTCAGTGTTTAGTAACACTGCACGAGAATGAATCTGAAATGAAGTTTTAATGGTTCTCTGCAGATTTTCGCAGTTTCAAGCCAGAATAATTGGATAAATGGAATTATGAAAGTGAAATGCAGAGTTTATGACTTTGCAGGAGAAAGACATTTTTTAACTTTTAAATATTAATCCTAAGGCCTTCCACATTGCATCATTTTCTTTTTAAGTAATTTATATCTATGAGTTTTATATTCTGCCTCCAAAATATTTCTCTGACATTATGTTGCTTTTGTCTTAGCAGGAATAAGGTGAGTGTGATGCACAATTATAACTCTGTCCCTTGCCTGAGCCAGGAGACTGAAACATAAGGATCAAAAACCAGTGTGGAAAGATATTGGATGTAGCTACACCAGGTGATTATTTTAAAGTATTGTTCCCCTTTTCAGTCACTTCATGGACAAATTTTTAAGAAAAATAGGGTGTAAGTAGGATGGTTCTCTTATGGTGCTCTGCACAGGCATCCCTGTGATTGATGATCAGTTACATTTCTTTCAATTCCTTCTTTTCCTCTCGCAATCACAGCTGCATCCCAGCGGAGACTACAGCACATTTAGCAAGAAGTTATAAACAGAGCTCAGCAGAAAAGTTTCTTCTGACCTGTGTTTCTGCAAAATTCCTGATTTGTTCAATCAAAAGGAAAAAACAGAGGCACTACATCAAAATATTATTTAAAGCACATGCCCCTCAAGATTTAGATTATTTGGCCATGAACACCACTCTCAAGTGGGAAAGTAGATATTTTAAAAACAGAATTGGAGAGAATCCACCTAAGGAAAATAAGTCTGTCAGTTAAACAGAATATGGTTGACTAAGCATCATTAATTTCTTTGTAGCCTTCTGTTTAAATATCAATAGTTGCCTTTGCTCACAAGTAAAAAACCAAGAAATTTGCATAGATGTCCTAATGCAGATTTTCAGAGTTTATTAAATATGAATGAGAAAGGGAATGTCTGAAAAAATCTTCTCAAGCATTATAGAAATTAATTTACTAGGATTTACACTGCTATAGCAGTAAAACATTGAAATTAACTGCTGCATGGATTATCCCAGTGTAAGTTCTGAAATGCTAATTCAGCTAGGGCAACCTCAGCTATCAGAAAATGAAAATTCTCATGGGGTTCAGAGGTTTTTTTGCTACTTTCTCTGACTACTGGTAGACCTGTTATGCATGCTAACAACACTCAGTCTCTTGCAGGGAGCAAGGCACTTGTACCCAGTGCGCAGGATTTTGCAATATAACTCAAATGAAGGATCTCAGAGTTACTGAAGTTCACAATGTCTTTCACCCTTCAGCCTCTGAGGGGTTCAAGTTTAATTGCCTGCACTCCTTTGGAAGGAAAAAATTGCAAACTCAAAGCAGGCCATTGTCAGCGTGTGGTGTGAGGGACCGTGGTTGGTTAGGAATTGTTCATTCCTGCTGCTGAAGGAGAGAAATTCCCTGTGCTGAGGTTGATGCCCTGCCAAGGATTCCCCTGGATTGAGGCCCCAGCTCCCTGGGCGGTGCCACACTGTCCCACCAGCTGGTGACCGTCACCCTGTCACACACGGCCCGGCAGCGCCATCACCATCGCGAGCCTCTGACTGCGGCTCAGCCCACGCAGGACGAGCTGATGAGGCAGATCAGGTTATTTTTATCCTGGATGCTTTCCCCAGCCTCATCCTCCACGTGGGCCTGCAAATGGCTGTGCTGGCAGAGCGCAGCAGCCAGAGCAGGGCCGGCTTTGGGGCCAGCTCGGGGCCGTGCCAGGCCAGCACTGGCTGCAGCCGCTGCCCGGGGTGATGGGAGGAATCCTGATCCCATCGAGGTGCTCCTGGAGCTCCTGCTGCAGCTCACTCTGCCCCAGAGGAGCTGGCAGCCACGAGAGAGGGCAGGTGACTCCTCAGTGCCAACATGCTGGCAGCATCAGGCCCTGCCTGCGACTGTTCCTCGTGGAAATGGGGCTGGAAGAGGCCAGAAGCACCGCATGAAGCTGGTGCTTGCGACTCCTGGCACTGCCAGGCTCAGCATTAGTTTCCTGGGCTCTTGAGAGACCATGTCCATGCCCTGTGCCCCACAGTCCCAGCCTGCACAAAGAGCTGGTGCCACAGCCCCAGCCTGCTCTGATCCCTGTCCTGCTGGGGAAAGTGTCCTGGGGCTCATGTCCCTGCCCCGTGCCCCACAGTCCTGGCTGCACACAGAGCTGCTGCCATGGCCCCAGCCTCCTGGGGAAGGTATCCTGGGGTTCATGTCTGTGCCCCATGCCGCACAGTCCTGGCTGCACACAGAGCTGCTACCATGCCCCCAGCCTGCTCCCAGCCCTGTCCTGCTCCTGCTGGGGAAGGTGCTCTGGGGCTGTGCTGCGCTTGCCTGCAGGGGAGGGGACAGACACATTGGGGATGGAGGAACAGAATCATCCAGAGGAAAACAAGCAGGGATTTTAGACTTCACTTAGACATTGGCAATAGAATTAAATAGAGAAAAAGGGCATTTATTGCCTCATTAATTGAACTGTGTAATTTGAGTACCTTGAAGTGAACCAATAATAATAGGGCTGTCTTGTTCCACTTCCTTTTTTCACTCTTATGACTGAAATTTTTCAGTATTGCAAAGAATTTTGGAACGGAATATTTTTGTCCTTATAAATTTGGAGGGTTTAGTAAATTAATAAATATACCAGAACTGCCAGAGTCTAAAATTCAAATCCACAAAGTTTGTGCAACATGCAACTTCAGATGTTACTGTTTTACAAATCTGTGAATCAATAACATCAGAGAGCCACAGTGAAGCCCATCAGCTCTTGGAGCATATGGTACCTGTTTATAGCCAAAATGAGGAGATGTCATTTGAACAGGGGAAACAGAAACCGTGAACAATAACCTTTAGCAGATTTAGAAGGAAAGCCTGTTGAGCACTCTACAAATAGCTGGTATTCAACACCTGTACACCCCTATATCTCAGTATATATTTAAAACAGAAACTTTGAACCTTTAGTTGTTTTTACGATGTCATTAATTAAACACTAATTGAGTGTGAATGCCTGCAAGCATTCAGTTGCAGTGTTCCACATTACGTTGCATCTATTTACAGTTACCAGCAAGCCAAGGGTTTTTTGGTTTTGTTTTTGTTTTTCTTATTTTTTGCTTTTTTTTTTACTGGCTCAGCTAGATTTTATTTTTGTAACAAAATGCCAGCTCAAGCTGGAAACATTACAAATAAAAACTAGAGGGCCTGGCTCACTACTGTACGATTTCCAAAATATAGCACGATAACTGTATGAGCTAGATCCCTTGCATTCCTGTGAGGTAAAATGGCTCTTGGTGAGCTTCAAAACAAGCAATTCTCTACATGGAGGGATCCCACGGTGATGACTCCACAGCAAAGATCCGACATCTCAATAAAACACTCCCACCTTATTCCCTCATGTTCTCACCTCTCCTGAGGTCCATCATGCATCATTAATACAGGAGAGGAAGGCAGCTGTTGGTGAAAAGCTATTTTTGTCTTGTGATTCCCTGTGGGAGACTCCCAGCACAGAAAGCATCCCCAGGTGCCCATGGCAGATGGTTTTAAGGGACCATCCCCAGCTCCTGCAGAGCCCAGCCAGCGCACGATGCAACTCAGCCTCTGTCCTCTGATTTTAGACAGGGCACCCCAACTTTAGCACACGGCCCGTCCAATGGACTTGAAGCACTGCCCAGCACTTGGCATCTCAGGAAACTGTTCCTAAGCCCAACACTTAACAAGTGCTGCAGAGGCAAAGCCAGCACGCAGCTTGAGGACAGTATTGCAAATATTCCTTTCACTGCTCCTCACTGGAGCTGAAACAAGTAGTGAAAATAAGAAAAATCACAGATGTTTTGATGGCAATGCATCAGGGAGTGTATGACTATTCATTATTTAACAGTCTCTGTTTTTACATAAGTTTGGCCTGTTTACATTCTTCATCTCAATATTCAGGTATAAAATACTGCTGACAGCAGTTTTTCCAGACAGGAAATGCAGCTGTTGTATCAGTGGAAAAATACATAGACTAGGTTTCACATTTCCACATGCAGTATTTTTCCCCTAAAAGTGCTATTATACTCAATAAAGAAATGAAAACAACTACATAATTTTTAAACAGTAACAGCCTTTCAGTTTTAAACTTGGCCTTCGGAATAAGTCTATTTCCAGTCAATGACAACTATTTTAAAATTAAATAGGAGTTTGAATTTTTACTATTTCCACACAAAAATTTATGCAGAAACAATATTGCGTGAATACATTTGATTTAAAAACCTATTTTCCTCAGATCTGTTTATGCCTATTCAGCGAGGGGGGAAAAAAAAAGGATCAAAATCCACCAGATAAAAAATGTAATACGTCATGGTTTAACCCCAACTAGCATCTAAGTACCACGCAGTCACTCACTCAAACCTAAAGGTTTATGACGGGTTTTTTTTAGAATTCCTATGAATAGAAGCTGTTAAATGCAAACAACTTCCCATGGAGTTCCCAGACAGATTCATCAGTTAAACATACAGTTCCTTTTCTAAATTTTCCTTTTGCTAGCAAAATACACTCAAGCCTTACAAAATCCACATGGAGAAGCAATGTACATTTGTATGTCTTTGAGCCTTCGACACTTTCCAAATGAGAAAATGTGTATTTAATTCATGTTCTTGATTTTGTGAGATAATTTTTAAGGACCTAAAATAGCAATGCCCCCGATTGACTTCTGCCTGCCAAATCTGTGAATCATTCTCATTGCCAACGATAAAAATAGAAAAAACAAGAGATTTAAAAAAAAACCATGAAATTCCAACTTGTCTCCCACATGCTACCTCAAGTAAAGGTGTGGGAAAAGAATGCTTTCCAGAAGTACTAGTTTAGCCTTACATTCCCAGTGACAATCAGTTCCTTTGTTCTAAAAGCTGCTCCATAGCTCAAAAAATAAAATAATGTAGCATACCATGAGAGTGAGTACAGCATAACCAGCTCTGCCCCTAAATCCAGTTTTTCGTTAGGTGTATCCATATATTTTGGCATCTCATGTGTATTACTGCCATGGCCTCTTTCCTTTCAGCTCACTGTTCCTGGAAGCAGAGCCAAGTGCATCCCATGCATCCACTCACCTGCCTAGGGGGGTTCTGTAGCTGATGTCCAGAGCCCATTCCCTCTGGGAGATGGGGTTCAGTACACTTCCACCCTGCAGGGGGGACACCCTGCCTGGTCATGGCAGCTACTGGAGAAAAATCTGTGCTATGGGGAGTAATTCTACATTCATTCGAGTCATGTACCTTTAGATGGGATGCGTGATTGTGTAGAAGAAGAGCACATTCCCGTCTGTCAGCTGGAAAATTTGTTGTTCCTAGACTGATTGTCTTGTGGTGACATTATCCATCCACCACAGGACATTGCTGCAAGGATGAGTGGCCGCTCCATGCCCGTTCACATACAGTGCTAGGGAATGCTGGGCTTTCCAATCTGTCACACTGACTTTTCTGAGCACTGGCACTGTTCTCCTGGGGTTTTAGTGCCTTTCTGGTCCCCGTTGCTCTTCCAGCACATACTAACATTTTGAAAGACTATAGCTGGTTTTCCCAGCTTCTTATTTTTGAAATCTCTTTTACCTTTACACTAAAAGCAACATCAGCATGGAAATATTTTTCTTTGGAGTCCTTTTCCCGCATCTATTACTTGTAGGCAAGAGATAATTTATTCAAAACCCTTTTAGATTTCCTCCCTCAGGCACTCCAGGTATATAAAATCAGTAGTCCAGGGCTCTGATTGCAGTGGAGTATAAATCACAGCAGAACCCACCTGGCAATTCTCAAATGCTTTTAAAACATCTTTCCGTGTCTCTTCCCTCTTCACCAGATATTAGGTCTGAATTCAAAACCAGTGCCTCTTCTCTTCAAAGCTTATACATGATCCAAGAAAGGGATTTGACATCTGGCCAGAAAAAGCAGATATTTCTATTTCCCTTATGAATTCACAGCTGGCATTTGCCAGCACTCATCTCCTAATGCACGCAACAAACAATTTACAGTTTCTGCTGGGCATTACATTGACGAAATCTGCCTGTTCACATCAAGATGTTCCAATCAGTTTCTGTCTAGCCATTTCTTTAATGAAATCCAAATACGCAGAGGGGAGACCTGAATTACAGCCTCCACCTCCAGTGTCGTCAGCAGCTGAGCACAGATCCCCGGTGAGCCCCAGGCTGAGCTCCCGAGGGCTCAAACAGAAGGCTCCAGGCTGAATCGTGCCCTTGGGGAGCCCCTGGGGTTCTAGCTGTAGTTTAAATTTCAGCAGGCTGAAAGAAGCACAAGGCAAGGGAATATTTGCTGATCAAAGCCAGAATCCTGATCATCTAACTACTCTTAAATCTTTTAAATTATAATATTCTTAAAATATTTTTGCCCTGAATTCAAAAGGCAGAAGGATTCTTTTCCTTTCTACTGACTCTTGCAGATTCACCTCTGGCTGCATTGGCCCAGGATACATGGTGTTTTACAGATTAGCCAAAAAGAGCAGTTGTTCAAAGTGTCAGCCAACAGGGCTTGATTTTGAGTTAACCAGCACAAGTAAATGGCTGCTGCTTCAGGAACAGAGGTGAGCTGCTTCAATTACACACTCCCAGTGGATTCGTAACACCCACAAACCTTGCAGCAATAATCATCAAGGAAAACAACAATTAAACTATGAACTATTAAGCAGGAAAATTCTTACAGTAGTGTTGAAGGTGTCGTTTCTACTTATAATGGATGAAATAATTTATGGTAGCAACTGTCACTGGATGTGGGTTTTTTTAATCTGTAATCATTCCCTTCCTCTGTCCTTCCCTAAGTTCTTTCAGAGCTTCTGGACAACAAAACCTCATTGGGAAATAACAGCAGCTTTTATTCATAGCAGCACTGTGCTTTCTCCTTCCATAGTTCCACTATTTTGAAAGAAATGTCTGTCTCTGAAGACACCAGACCATGAAAAAAGAGATAAGCAAGTCCCATTTAAATTTATAAAGCCCTAATTTAGAGTGTTTTATTGAAATATTTAACTATATTTAAAAGTCTACATGGTTTTTAACCGTCAGTTGCATTATAATCCATAAACTCCAAATGCAACAATATATTTTACCTGGTTAATTTCTGAGAAACAGAAATGTTTACTTCTATATTTATTTCTCAGTTTAATGACTGCTGTAGCTTTACTGACTTACATTTCAGTTTGCAAACAAATGTAGGGTGGTGCAGGATTCTCATGTGTGCTAATGCAATGCAAAATTCAAATGTAGGTTTAAAGGGTCCGTGTTCTAGAAGGAGAGGAACACAGTCCCTGCTCCCAGGATCCTGCCCTTTTAAAAAGCCAATGATCAGAAGAGAATGAGTGAACACAGAGAGAAAATCTCATTTACCCAGGGCTGCACAGCAAGACAGTAGCAGAGATATAAAAAGGACCACCTTTTCTGACCTTATTCCTTATGCTACAGAGCATTTTCATATTTTTTTTTAAAATTCTGTGATAAAAACAAAAAAAAAAAGTCAGTAGGCAGGGTCTGTAGTTGGTGCATGATGTGTGAAAAGAGACAGATTAAACTCTGCAATCCATAATCTTCCTACCATGGCCTCCAGCAGGGCCCTCAGCTCCCTCCGGCAAAGAACTCAGCTTTGCAAATAGTGGAGGAGCACTTAAACCACTTTGTCGCTTGCCAAAATTGTCCATGGCAGGTAACAAATATCACACAGAGTGTGAATAAAATCATAGCATTAAATTACATCCAAGTCCTATGCTCACAGAAGTTCTTTGGAGACCTTGTTTTGTGTCATAACCTAATTAGCCTTATCTATACAAGCCCAAAAAAGAGAAATTACAGCAATCAGCATTACTGTCCCTAACATATTTGCAGTTCAAGCCCAAAGAGCTCAGTCCAAATACCACTATAAATAAAAATAAATATATGTTTGGCAAATGCTACAACCTTTGCAGTTAAGCACTGCCCACAATTCCTCTCGTGTCCCTCAGCCCTTGTGATGTGCTGAACCGTGTCATCTCTTGTGTTCATCTCCCTCCAGCTGGAGATGTTTGACTGACCCTTTACCTCTGTCTGACAGTCTCAGAAATTATTATTATTATTAGTCAGCACACACAGGGATTGCCAAGGAGGCTGTGCTTTTGAGATGCAGATTACAGGTGCTTGACTAAATGAGCTTAATTATATTTAGAGCAGGTGCTTTTTAAATGTTGGCTGACCCTCTAAAAGCTCCTGGATTCCCACTGGTGCAGGGTCATCCTCTGTGAGACAGACCATTCACCCGAGAGAGGGATGCAGGGAGTGAGCACAGGGTTTGCAGCAGAGGAGCAAAGCAAGCCCTGCAAGGCTCCTGTGACCCGGGATAGCTCTGCTCTGACGCTATCCTTGAGCGCCACGCTCGTGCCCACTCTTTGGCAAAGCACAGCCAGGGCTGAGGTACAAATTTGAAAACAGCCATATGTCTTGAACATACTTCTGATTCCCTCATCATCGGTGAATCTAAACAGCCTGTCTTGGAAAACAAGATAGTTCTGTGCAAGAAAATCTGTTAAAATAATGATTTAAACCCTAGGTAATGACTCTTGTAATTGATACTGCAAATAAACTGAATAATAAAATCCACACTTGGAGAAAAAATATCTGTAACAAGAAGCAATACGGTAAAAATAATGACCAGCTCATCAGGTTAAAATAAGGCAGGTTCAGAACTTAAAATAGTAACTTTAAGGTAAAGATCATCAATGATTTTCAGCTTCATGTGACTCTCCCAAGCAATGCTTAAGATGCAATGTTTTTCTGAGGTAGACAATACAGGAATTTCAAGTCTTTGGGATAGACAACGGAGAACCCCAAATCTTTTTGACATAGAAAATTTTGTCCTACTGAGATGTGACAATCCTTCCATCTTTGTGAAGCCTTTCCTTCAAATTTATTATCTGAAATACTTGATGCAGCTTGGCTTAAAATACTTAAGTTCTCTTTCTTGAAGGTTAGATCTTACCAAATTTATTTTACAAAACATTTGACTAATAGGAAATTAATGTAGATATAAGCATGCACATAGTCTTTTAGCAATGGCCCCTTTCTCATGACTGAAATGAGGTACTGGCAGATGAGGTACCTTAGCAGTTGCTGGAGAGAGAAGGATGATTTCATATATGTAATTTCCTACTTGAAATTCCCATTATGAGCTTTAATAGTGTCTCAGATTAGCGACAAATTTTCTAGGTGGAAAGCGCTCTGAATAAATGCCTCCCCCAAAGCAAAGGGTTTCCAGTATGATAACGATAGGGAATACAGGATTATCATAACATCACCCCAAGACAAATAGTAAGACTCCAGGGGTCCCCTCTGACCTGCAATTCACTCAAGGCCCTTCAAATTCCCTTCCCCAGAGCCCCTGCCCCACCTGCTATTCCCCAGCTTGGTGCACACATAATCACCCATCCCCAAGTCTAGCTCTTTTTATTTACCCTTACCAGGATTGCCAATTCCTCCACGCTTCAAGTTTTCCCAAATGTTAAATCTTCTTCATACAGGCTCTCATATTAATATCACCTGCAGATTTAATGAATGGATTCTTTTTTGCTGCAGGCTGCTAAAGTGAGCATTGAGTAGTACATGGGCAGCCCACTGGGGCACTTGCATGTTACAGCCTTCCCATCCTGACAATAATTTTTAATTGTGCTCTGACACTCATTTTGCAATAAGTCTTGATCTCACTTCACTTTATTGTTATCAAATTGTATTTCTTTATCTTGCTTAGAACTCACAGGAGAGAGTATCAAAAAACTTCAGATATGTGACACCTCCAGTCTTGTTAGTGTAGAAAGTTAAACAGATTTGAAGACCCATTTTTCTGGGAATACCTAATGTTGACTTTTACTCAAATTCTTAGTGACTTTCCTGTGCTTTTCAAACAGTTAATCTGTTCCCCTGTTCAAATAAAATATTTTGTAAACATCTGAGGTCACTACAGGGCTTTGTACTGAACCACTTCCATTTTTATGCTGTGTATTAAAAACTACAACTGACATGCCCTCAAAGTCATTAAATACCTGTCTTCAAAAAGAAAAACTTTGCAGGTGCAGTCTGACAGCCATCTCCTCCAGTCAGAGATTAATTCTTTGAACTTCCAATACAACATTATCAATAATGAAGCTACTTGCCATTGCTGCTAATTCTCTCCATTCATACCTCTCATATTTTCACACAGTAGTCCTCTCGGCCTCCCTTAGAATATTAACAATTTTCTTAACGGTGAAGAACAGGAAAACAGCAAAGGACTTTGTGTCATTGTAATGAAATAAATGCCAGCTTCTAAAACAGGTTGTAGCTAGCTCTGTTAGTATAACTCTTACCATAGTAAAACACTATGAGTTTTCTATCAAAAAGAAAAAAAGGCATTATGATTGCCTGTGCTACTATGTCTTTCACTGGGCTGAAGTTCTTCACAAGGCAGGGCGATAACTTCCACAGGGATGTCCAGTAATAACAAACCAAATCCTTCAAAGAGCCATGGGATAATGCTATGAATCATAGTGTTCAGGCTGAGTAGATAATACAGCATCATTCCAATCTCAATGGTTTTGGCATTAAGAAAGATTACATCCAAATTTACAGTTACAGAGGAGAGCACCAGTTGCAACCAGAAGCAAGGAGATCCTCACTTACATGAAGAGCAAATGTGACAAAGTGAAGGCTAAGAAAGTGCTAGCAGCCAGAGGAAAATTCTGTCAGAGGAGCAAAGGACTGCAGTAATTTAGATTGGACATCTGAAATAGGTTTCCAGCCAGCAGGATAGTACAGCTTTAGAAATAGTGACAGTGGGGAAAAAAAGCAGCTTAGGATGGAGCTTGAGAGATTTGCTACCAGTCAGATGTGTCAAGAATGCCTGTAAAAGCTGATATCAAAACACTCCGTGTCCACACTCCACACCCAACTCTCTCTCCTAAGGAGATATATTTGGTTTCCATGGATTTACACTGATTTATACAAACCCAAGATCCAGAACAGAAAGGATTGTTATGAAGAGCAGGTAGTATTTTTAATTTTTGTTGACAACTTAGGCCAAATTGCCACAAACAGAATTGCAGTTCTGCTAACCTCATGGAGTTTATAACAAATGCAAATGATGCTCTTTATCCTGAAATAGTTACTTGGCAGCCGTTGGACATACTAGTTACAACCAAGCAGCTAAGTGCCTGAATACCTATTTTGCATATAACTATGCCTAATTTAGATCATACTGAATTTAATTAATTTGACAGTTATATCATTTGATAATATTTTTACACTACAGCTACTACTGTATTCTGCCTTTGCTTGTTACATTTAACATCTTTTATAAATCATTTAGTACACAAAACCAGCAACTTTACCTCTTCGTTACCCAGCACACATAGGATTTTACCTTATAGCAGAACCCAAAAAACTGCGTCAGAACACAGGGATGAAAAGGAAGCCATGGCAATACAAACTTCAAGATTAAACTTATTTTGCATGTTAATTATTTCAGGGATATTTGTTTTCTAAATATAGAAAAACAGCTAATGGAAATCAGATAAACTGAAAAGTTCTTGTCTTTAAATACAGGTGTGCACACATGGCTTTTTTGCCAAGATATCACAGGAATATTCTGCTCATCACCACAGCAATGGTGCAAACATTAATCCTACCAACCTTTCAAATAACACTTTCAACTCCAGCGAAACATTACATCACTGTAGGAATGGGAGGCAGAATATGTAGCGTTCTTGAATATATTTTTTCCTTGTAGTACAAATTATAATAGAAATAAAGGTCCAGCCTTCACATGCTAAAGGCAGGAGATGAACTAAGAACCTGCATAAACAAAATTTCTTCATTAAGTCACTAAACAAACAGCACAAATTTCTTTGGGACACATCAAAGCATTTAGTTATGAATAAACAGGAACCTGCGTGAACAGTAGCTCTGAGAGACAACCAACCTCAGCAGATGTATTTCACTGAAATCAGAATTTTGCCTTCTTTTTCTGAGAAATGAGAAAAGTTTTCAGGCAATAATAAAACTAGAAAAAATAACATTTCTTTTAGCAGTATTCTCCATGCAAAGAGCTAACATTGCACTTCTCAGACTGATGCTTAAAATCAGCTGCAATGCAAGCCTGAAACTTTATTTCCTTGCCATTTGCAATTACTCTTTCTCAGCAGTAATCAGTGAAGTATAGTCACAGACTATCAAACATTGCTTGAAATGTTGGTATGATTAAAGTAAAAGTAAAGTGCTGATCAGCTTTTGTTTCAGTGCAACTTAAGGGCTTGAAGGATTTGCACAATTGCTGCTTACAAAGTGTGTGAGCTCACTTCTGAAATCCTCAGGTGCCTGGGAGGTGCAAGGGAAGCATCACTTCCAATATGTGAATAAATGCAAGCACACTGTTGAAGTGTGGGCGTGCTTTCTCCAATGTCAGCTACCAGCCAATGCAATGACACAGGAGATGCAGCCAGAGGTGCGAATTTGTTTAAAGGAAGAACTGCAGTTAGAAACGCTTGAGCTACAATTTGTGGTAAAACACAAATTCAAAGCATCATCAGCAGCATCATCATCATCATTTTCTGACTAATTTCAGGAGGGGAAAAAGTTTTTTGTCTTTATACATATATGTAATTTTATATATACAAATATACATTTTAGAGGCAAAGAAGATCCTGGAGTTTTGCTCAGACCACATTTTAAATACAGCTGAAGGGAAGGTGGGCACTACCCCAGCTAAAATGTTTCTGCTGATGGAATACTGAAGGGCAGACAGTGTGAATGCCCATCCTCTCTCAACTGCTTTGGAGGAACATGGCTGAGTGTCAGTTGAAGGGTCAGAGCTGGTTTTTGAGTGAAATATTTTTATATTTATCCTGCCTATTTGCCCAGGAAGCTTCAAAGTAGTGCACGACACCTTCCACTCTGCATACACTTCAACCCAACTGCTGGAAGGGTAAACTGAGGCTGCAGCTACGCCCAGCCCTAAGGGGAGGGCAAAATCCCTACAACATCCTGCACTGTTGGGAAGGACGCATAAAAAATCTCTGGTTACTTTGGAGAGGAGTGAGCTGCCCTCCCTGCAACCCCACACTGCAGCTGACCCCGGATCCACGGCTCTCCTCCAAGGAATATTCCACATTGCCAGGGCAGCTGTTTTTACAGATCTGCTGTTTCTGTAATTTGTCCAGAGTATATATGGTAGGTTTTCAATGGGATTTGAGCTGCTAATGCGCTTAGACTCCCTGGAAAATTCCAGTCCAATGTCTTGACATTTACAAAATTGATTTCATGCCATGACTGTTTTAGTGCCCAGGGTGCTGGAGATTTTTGCCTTTTTTTTTTCTTCAGGAAAAACATGATATATGCTAAACTAGCAGAATAATTTTTATGCATTTTGCCTCATTACAGTTTGCAGGAGTGGTTGGAGCAGACCCTGTACCCTGCAATGCTGTATCCAAGAGTAACGGGAGCCAGGAGCTAAGAGGAATTTTACGGTCTACAATTAAAACTTCCTAAGTGCTATCAATTCAGTAGGTGAAATTGCTGCTACTAAGCTCATCTCTTTCTACAAAAATTAAATCCATGCAATGTGAGCATGGCACCTTTGTTTTGAAAAACTCATTTACTCTTCTGGGTGTTTGTTGAGACTTGTGTACCATGAAAATAGACAGTCATTTGAAGCATTTTATTGAAATAGCCCTTTAGAACATTTAATAGAAATGCACACAGATGTACCCAGCTCAGACTACACTCTGCTAATTATCAGCTTTTTCCACAAAATTGCAGATGGTGGCAACGATCCTTGTATTTTTTTACATTTTGCCTATTTACCCAGGATGCCAGTATGATGTAAATAATATCTATTTTTTTTCCTTGTGACATTATCACTATCCTTGCAGCACAAGCTTTAATCTACTTTCATTAATTAAGCAAGGGACCAAATTTTCTGCCTAGTAATATGTTTGGAATTCTGTGATCAAAAAACCATGATGACTTAAAAGATCAGAGGGAAAGCTAATAACTAACACTTCTGCATACAAACAATTTAAAATTGCCGTAGGAAGCCTCTCGTGGTAGGAACCACAAGCCACACTTTGCTCTTTCTGGGATTTATGCATTTGCTTTATTTCTGTCCAAGGCTGATTTCTAAATCTTGGCATGTCTAGTCATCAGGGACATTTCTTAGTGGAGGCAAACTAGAAAGGTTTTGGAATTGAATGCCACACGTTGGAGGCAGCCTGAGGATGGAAGCCAGCGTCCAGATGAATTTCAATAAACCTCCCTACGAGACAAGCCTTCCTAGGTACTAACAGCACTCAGAGCTTGGGTTTTTCCTCATAGATATTTAATTGACCAGACTTGCATAGGACACCCTTGATACTGATCCTCAGACTTATTAATTCAAGCAGGTTTAAAAGTGGGTGCATGTACACTGACACATTTAAATAAGTTCAAATAGTTTTTACATAATCAGTTTCCAAACAATAAATTATTTTTCAATCACTTCCATTTCAATGTCCTGATTACCAAAGTGTCAGATCAGGGTGTTTGATGTACATTTACAACTGTCTCAGCTGATGCAATGAGACAACAGACACAAATTTGGAGTTTGCCTGTGCTGATCACCATTCTCTACTTGAAATGCAGTACTTAAAGCTGTTGAATTTGGTTTTTGCTTATTTACAGACTAAATCCTTCAAACCAAAGGCTATTGCTATATATGTTGTCCAAAATATCTCTTAGCTTGTTCCATTATAACAATTAATAAATAAACTGGATATGACGATCTCCTCATCACTTGTTATTCGCCTTGTGCCACCTGTGCCCTGTGTTACATGGTAATGGTCCTTTCCTAATGGCTCTCCAGCACTTTGCCCGTGAGATTTAGCCTCATGCTTTATTTGTGCCATAGGCTATGCAAAATATGTCCTTTCCCAGTCAGGCAAACCAGAGGTGGTTCTGTAGCTTTGTACACACCCTTTAGATTCACTCTCCCTGACATTTCCATGTCCTTTACTACAGTTTCCACAAGAAAATATTCTCCCTGGAACATGGCCTAAAATTTATTTTATTTTATATTTTTCATTAAAAACTGCTGGCAGATTCAGTGTAACATGGTGTCCAACCATGACATATTCACCACAGCAGTAATTTGTATTCCAAGAATATCCAGTAATGTCACATTTTTCAGTAGAAAAATTCCAGGGCTAGAAGACATACTCTGTTAAACTACCTGATCAGCTCTTTTTCTTCTTAGGCAAGCTCCCTTAGTCTGCAGAGCCTCCTTGCAAATTAAATTCAAAGTTAACCAAGCCTGTTCTGACTTGGGGCACACAAGGAAAAAAAAAGAAATCCTCACCATTTTCTCTAGTCTGCTCTGTCCCCATCCAGAGCCACAGGATACACACAGGGGGAGATGACAAATCCTGATCCACTGACGCTAATGTCAAAATTCACTTTTTCACAGGATCACAATCTGTAATGCAGAGTTCTGCAGGACAGAAAGTCATTTTGGCAGGACACAGCTGTTCTTTTCAAAGTACTCCTTGCATCTTTCTCACTTGCCATCCCACTCTCAGGAGAGCATCCCACCCCCTCAACTCTATGCCTTCATTAGGTTACCTTCATCTGCAAGGGGATTTTATGAGGAAAGGCTTACAACAGACAAAAAAAACCCCATCCTGCCCAACACCACCTAATCCTACCTCTTCTCCCAGGGTCACCTTTGCCATGAACAGTCAGCCTCCCACCTTTCAGGTGCTCTGCATCTCACCACCTCTTTGTGGCTAACTCTGAATTTAGCTGGCTGAAACTACCATGTTTGAAAAGTTGGCCCTAGAGGAAAATATTTCAATTCAAGGCAATGTTTTAAATTCCCTTTTGGTGCATGTAAATTACTAGAAAAGGGACATTTAAAATATCATTAATAAAATCACAGAGATATCACACAAAAAGTTAAACGAGATCCCTTAATTAGATATTAGATTAACAACTCTTAATAAACTTACATAAAGTTAGTCAATCAATACTGTTCTCTCTCAGTATCCCCAGAGCAATTAAAATTCAGTGCTCTACAAGATCCATTTAATAATTTGGCAAGGTCTATTTTGGAACCATGTGGACAGTATTAGCAGCAGAGCAGCCTGTGTACGTTAGACAAGATTCCCACTGCAGCAGGTTTGGGGGTCCTTCAGACAAAACCACTCACCAAGAGACCCATCTATCACATCTCAAGTGCTAATTGTTAACTGTAGGTATCACCAGTGGCTTTGAGGGCACTCCATATAATTGGCATAATGGGACCAAGATCATTGGAGTGTCCATCAGCTGCATGCTCAGAGTGACAGTGGGAATCTTGCAGGAAGGGTGGCTGTGAAGGTTCAAATAGGCACAACTTTCCTTGCACATATTTTCTCACAGGTCACAGGACTTAAATGTGTCATTTTTCAATTCCTTACTAAAGAGGAAAAAATAATTCACAAACGTCCCTATTTTATCTGCTCTTCCAGCAGCTGCTGAACGTATACAGCAACGACTTTTCAATATTAAAGTGCTTATGGCAGAATTCAGCAGCCACACGTTGGTCCTTTCTGCTACAGGTTTGAAGTATAGAAGTTCTTGAATTTGATGGAAATTCATAATTAAAAACAAACTAAAAGGCTAAAATAATTTTAGGGAGAGTTTTTAACAGCCTTTTTCTCGCCAGGATGTGTACTTACATATAGTCATTTACTGGGACTGGGTGAGAGTGAATATATTTTGTAATTTTATTTATAGTCATTTACTTCCTAAGTACTCAGCAATTAAGGAAAATATAGGCTTTATGTGAAGAGCATATTACCTGTCAGCTCAGCTCACAGGAAGTCAGTGAAGCTCTGTGGTGGTTTGTGACAAGGAAATACTTTCCTAAAAGCCCAAAGTCAAAATATGTCTATATTCTATGAACCTACACTTTAAAATTTGTTCCTCCCTGTCATGAGGACAGAATTAACAGGAAATTCATTGCCTAAAAGAAATAATTTGAAAAACAGTGCAGGGCATGCCAATTCTTAATCTGCCAGTGGGAAAGATGTTGGATGCATAATTAGCATTGTCCATGTCCCAGTGCCACTGCAGCTCCTTCAGTTCTGGAGTAGGGAAGGAAGAGTGCCATGGATATAAAAATTTATTTAGCACAGTGGTTATGGCACTGAAAAGAAAAATCAAGGCAGGAACATAGAAACAGTTCATCTTCATAATAATATATGGGTTTGCTTGGTTTTAGGGTGCTTGCTGGGTTTTGGTTATCCTTAAAACAGGAGAGAGTCAATGGTATCTGGAGGCTTTCTGCAGTTCTGCCTTATTAAAGACTGAGATCAGTGGAGGACCCAAGGCCTCCCAGGATCTAATGGCTTCTAGGTGCAAAGGAAGAAAGACTCATTGGATATAAATTGGCAGTAAATCATGCTAAAATATTTCAGCACTTAGCCTAACCCCAAGAGATAAACGCAAATGGTGATTTCTTGATGTTTGACGCAAGACACCAGCCACAAAGTATTTCAGAACTTTTGGTTCTGCAAACTAAGCTGGTAAAATAATCTAGAGAATCACACATAATCATTTTGTGCTTTGTCAGGCTCATTTGAGTACTATTTTCATAAAGGAAGCATTTTCCAAAGGGGCTGTTGTCCTAGTTCTAGAATTAACTGAAAAAATGACTTATTTTTGTCTAATGCCTATAGCCTAATTTAAATAGGAACACACTCCAGGTCTATCAATTGAGAACAGGGAATGTAAATGATGCAACAGTACTAGACAGTGAGTCTTACGGCAAAACTAGAAATCAATTCCCGGTTTTGAAATTAAGGGGAAAACTGTCCCTCTTGTAGGCAGAAACACCATCCAAACTGTCCCTGTAAGGACTGGGTTTGTTGGACTCTTGGAGCTTTATCTCTTTAGGTGAATTAAACTCAGAGACTCATGGGTCCAGCTTCTCTGGTTTCATCTGCACTCTATCCCTTCAGCCCACACTGTGTGATCCAGTGAGAGCACTGTGATTTTGGTACTTTGGAAGCTCTGTGTTTTCAGAAATACACCTTCTTTCTTCATGAAATAAAAGTACAGACAGACTTTCCTTCGGATCCAACTCACCAGACCAAAGAAGATATTTTAAATAATAAAGATCTAAGATTGCTGTGCACACAGCTAGAACTCCTTCATCAGAGCAGCAGTATAAAAACCTAGAAATATAACTACAAAAACTAAAATATACTGCAGTGTGAATTGTGCACAGTCATAAGATGTAAACCACAATCCAGACATTATTTTCTATTCCATTCAAATCACTCTTACACATTTTGGAAGCTGCCTAAGATGATAGAACCACTTTCTCCTGTTTCAGGTAAAAGTGCAATCAATCTTTGCTATGAATTTTTATATATTCCCCAGATTTACAAATTTTAAAAAATATGGCCATTAAACTTCAGAAAATATTTTACCATTTTTCACCTCTATGTAAAACAAATGCTTTAGGACTGGGATGTTTTCCTCTGCTCTGTCCTCAGTGTCTTCCTTAACAGAGCCAGGATCTCCACTGAGATCACAAAAGTATTAAGCAAGAACACCATCACCACGTGAGTGGGTTACCATACAAGCCATGCAAGCAGTAATAATTTATATGACCTTCTCTGCTGCTGATACTCAGCTCAGCTCTTGCCCTTCTCTTTCCCTTCTCTGCAGGGATCACCAGAAGTTATTCATCTCCTATAAGTTAAAAAAACCCCGAGCTTGCTTCAAATGCATCAGGGGATCTGTGAAAGTTTGTCACAGATTATGTGTTGATGTAGGCACTGTTACTTAGAGGGTACATTATTGATAAAAGCTAAATATTTCATCTTTCTGCACCATCTCTAAACAAAACTGGCATTTACTTACCAGGAGGCTGAAAGTTCAGCCTTTTCAATATTATAACAAGGAAACATTTTGGCAATTTCTCTCTAAAGAAGGTAGCACGGCCTCTCTGCAGCTGTAAGAAAAGTCCCAGGGCTCACTCCCTTCCCGAGCAGGGCTCTGAAGCTCCAGAGGTGTCCCCAGCAGCTGTGCCTTGCGCAGGCTCCACACAGAGTCCAAGGGACACCAAGGGGGAGGAGGGACAGCTTCAATTCCACATTTCTATCACTCTTATAGGCTGAGTCCAACCCACCCTATTAGCTGCATGCAGGTGTTTCTGAGTGTGTTTGTGCTTTAATTATTCATAACATCAGCTTCATATTTTATGGATTATTCCGCATCAGTGCTGGTACTTGCCTTATGCATTATGCATTATGCATGCACCTGAATCTGTTCTGATGGGAGGCACAAAAGACACAAAGCATGTCTCTCACCTATATGCTTCTGATTAGAAGAGAGCGTTTGTAACCCTGAGCCTGCATTGAATCCCAAATGTGTCCTCCTTTGTCCCATAACTGCACATCCCCCGACGAACAAAATATATATTTTTACTCTTCTCTCTCACTCAGACTCTCCTAATTTGACTTTTTAGCCAATGTCAGTTTATGACAAAACTATTTCGCTTATAAAACGTCCATTTTTCTGAGTTCTGGTTCAGGAGAACAGTATAGTAAAAGTCATAGCAAAGAACACTTTTAAAGTAATATCTCTGAATGAACCAAAGTCACAGAGTCTAAAGTCTCTAAACATAATACATAGCAATTTACTTCAAAAGGCATCAAGAAGACATGGGGTTGCACTCTTTTCAGCATGATAATGCTCCTTACTGCTTAAAAGATGTGACAAGTTACTCAAGTTTTGAGGGAAGATCCAAGTAAAAATTATTTTGGGGTTTTTTAATTGCTCATTGTTTCACTGTGCCTCACACCTTGTTAGAAATGCTGGATTCCTTTCCTCTCTTTTTCAACATAACTAAATGACAGACTGTCTTTCCCACTGGACCCCAACTTTTAAAAATCAGATATTTTCAAAGTTGCCCCAGTCAAGTAAGAAACGATTTTTTGGCCAAGGAATTCTCAGGTTGGATGGGGAGACAGTGATGCAGAGGGGTGTGGGCTGGCGCTGCTCCCACTTGGGCTGGCACCTGAGCAAGGGCTGTGCCACCTCACCTGCCCCCAGGGAACTTCCACCAGCCCAGGGCCACACAAGGAGGGCCTTTCCTTTCCCCTTGAAATCTAACTTTCTGCTAAAATTGCCAATATAGCTACAGCAAAGGACAACCCCAGAAAGAGTTCTTCACTCACGGAGAAATATTTTAAGAAAAACGTAGCAAAATTATGTAAATAGATTTAAATAGCTTCCTACACCCAGAGCACTGAGTTCTGAGCATGGAGAAGAGCCTGGAGCTAATTATAACCAATTGACAACAGCCCTGGGTCCAAGCAGATGATAATCAGTATCCTGCCTTCAAAAGACTATGTGTTAAACATGGAGAGAGAACTCTTTGATTTGGATGTTATTCTTCCCCATTGCTTTCAGCAGGACTGTCAGCTGCCCGTACTGAGGTGCCTGACAGGTTTTCTCCACTATCCTAGCTAGTCTCCAGCTGGTGTCTGCAAACCATGAGGAAATTATGTCACTCAACAAATTTCAGACCCTATTTTTAATCCAATTTAAATGAACTAAACCTTACCTGCCTTCTCTGCTATGTTCCCTTATTTGTCAGGTTGAAATGAATCTCAACATGGTTTCATCAAATGATAATTTTTTTTCCAATCACACTTAGGAAACAAAAAAAAAACCTTAAAAATAATTCTGTGTTTCTACTTATGGAAGCCTTGCCTGAATCCCTTCTTTTGTGCTGTCACCCTTCTGTTAGCAAATAAGCACAGTCTTGCTCTGATGGTGGCAGGGGTTTGCACCAATCTCCACCAAAGACAGACCTGCTCTCTGCAAAGCCACGTTTTTGCCACTGTTGGCAACACCTGAAGACACAAACTGCTCTTCAGCCTTCCAGGGCAACCTTGCTCTTCCCTTATTGAACTCTGTCACATTTTTTTTCCATCCCTATTTTCTGCAGAGTCTGGATATCTTCACCATACCAGTTCTGACTTTGAGCTGCCGGATCCTGTTCCTGTCTGTAACCTTCCCTTCTATCATTTTGGACCATGCTTTGTCTGCATTCCAGACCTTCACCCATCCAGGCAACTTTGGCTCCAAAACCCTGACATAAATGGCCACGGTGTTCTCATTAAGCCTCCTCATGTGGAGGAGCTCTGTTGCACATACAATTTAATAGAGATTTCATCATTTTGACAGGCCTGGTTTAACACATATCTATACCTTTTCAGCAAAGCTCTCAGATGAATTAGGGAGATTTATGCATAAACTCAAAAGTCAATGCATTTAAGTGTTTTGTATAGTAGGTTTCAATAGCTGTTGGTAGGTAGGGAATGGTTTTTAAGGAGAGACTTTGAGGGAGAACATTATATCTTCTACATTGGAAAAGCTAGGATTCTGCTAAATAAACCTTCTCCAAGAATATATGAACTGGATATTTTCTCCTGATTTTTTTTAATGGCTGAGAAAGGTGCTATGTTGCCAGCAGACAGCTGAGAATGATGGAGGCAAAAACGACACTTAAGGAAACAACTTTTGCTATGCTTCATCCACTCCTTAAACCTGAACAGTTCCCAAAACACAGACACAGAAAGTACAAGGAGCAAGAGAGACTGGGGAGAAAGAAACATCTTTGTTTTGAGGAGCTCACCTCACTCAGTGATTGCTTGTGGCCAAACTCAGCAGAATGCTCACGTACACAACCTTCTGTAACATTCAGCAGAGGTTTCATGAGTTGCCATTTAACTTTTGCTAACTTGCCAGAAGGAAACTCTTCAATAAAAAGGAAAGGTGACTGTGACTCACCCATCACTTTAAAAGGGCCATATTGAGGGGGTTTTTAGCAATTTTGATGTGCAGGGAAAGCTTACGCTTGACTTCTTACTTTTCTACAACCATTCTCTTTCCTCAGTCCCTCATTAGACAGTAGATCTTCACTTATATAATTGTGCATAGTAACAATGGTATCTGCAGCACCAATTATGACATTTTAATTAGCTGGCCAAATGTTCCCAATCTTGATTTTCACCTAATTAGTATATTTTGAGGTTTGAGCAGTATCCTCATTACCATACAAATGTTTCTAATAGTGCAAACTTCAGAAGCAAGTTGAAGAGAAAGAAAAGACTGTCATGGAGCTCAGTACGTTTAGAACGAATATTTTACTCCTGATATCAGCAGTATCAGGCACCTGCCTTTCCAGATAATGTGAACTGGTTCTCAGCCCTTCTGTACCCAACTAAGATAAGGCAAGGAGTAAATACCCTACATTTGGATTTATAGAGCACTTTTTATCTCTAAAGTGCTTTGCAGGCATTAACCACATAATCATTAAATATTGATATTTGCATGATTAATGCTTTGTTGTTACATTATATGAGAAGAAAGATACAAATGTTGGGAGAAGTTATCTGCCTTGGAAGCAAGCCACAAATTTGTGCAAAGCAACTCTGTAACTTGTGTTTCAGATATGCGCCTAATAAATATCTGGCAGCCTTAGAAGTAGAAATGTGGACATAGTGATCCTAGTGCAATATCCTCAAGTTCACTTCTTCCTGTATCAATAATTTGTTTTAAATTAAAATATTGTGTCTAGATGGACCATTTCCCACAGCAAGCATTCTTTCAGGATTTATGCAGCACTAAGCCTGATGCGTCTCAGGTCAGCATCCTGATTTGGGAATTTTATCACCCCCATCAGCATCACAACTGTAATGTTTCCTTTTCTAGGTAAAGGGAAAGGAGAACAACTGCTAACAAGACATTTTTCTTCTCTCTGAGTTTAAAAATATCTTGTATGTTCTATTTTGTGACTTTGGACACAACTTTTTTTAGACCATTGACTACAGAGGAGAGAAATAAACACGTCAAAAATTTTCTTCATTTTACTCCTAAGTTTCTTACTTATTGCTTAACAAAGACAAAACTTAGCTGCACCAAGTAAGCAAGGTATAAGGAGCAGAGCCTCAGCTGTTATAATTTAGAGCAACTTTGAGAGAGCTATTCCAATTTATCACAGCTGAGGAAAGAGTCCCAGAGGGTCTCCCTGATATTTATTTCTCTATATCACATCTCTCCTAGGCCAGAAAGTTCCTGGTTTTCATTAATACACTTCCCACAAGAGTTACACAGAGGTAACAAATGAAATCCAAGAAGATTCTTTCTAATCCAGATGACCTCCTTTATGAGGCATTTTTCCCTTCCTTTTAATATTCTCCTAAGACTCAGTGTATGAAGAGCCCATTTAAGCTAATCATGACTTGAAGAGAAGCAACTGAAGTTGTTTTGTTTTTTTAATTTAGTTTTAAAAATTCCTTGGAAAGCTTGTTCTTTGCAAAACACAAGTGATTGTGCTGATATTTTTAATACTTAGCCAGAAGAAAATATTTCCTACTTCTTCTCAATGACTTTATAATAGATTCTGAAAGTAGGAAGAACTAATGAATGATGCAAAGTGAAGAAAGAATACAAGTTCACAACTTATCTGGATACCAGGTCACCGAGTGTTCCCCTCAGAAGTGACTAACATTTTACTACACTCAATCTGCAAATAGTTTGCTGCCTCACCCAGCCCAGGGCTCACTCCTCCCTGGGGAAGCTCAGGGGTGGCTCAGCTTTGGGGCTGTGTGAATGGGAAGCCACAGCCTGCAGGAGGCCCTGCTGCATGAGCGATGCTTGTCCTGACACACTAAAGGTGCTTTTCCTATTATTCCTTACATGAACTCCCTTGACTCGGATTTTATGCCTCATCCACATTCCAGCTAGAGGTAATAGACACACTTTTATTTTTATGATAAGCCATAAGAATGTGTCACAGCTAGCAGACAGCTAGACACAGCCACTAAAATAATGCAGCAGAGGGACGGTAGCCAAGATATACCAGCTCTGTGCCATATTACTCACTATTACAAATACCCTCTGATGTCAACACCTCACACTTTTTTCATTTTCCTCTTAGCATTTAACAGACAGGATGGCAAGAGCTTTATCAGCAAACTACAAACCTTTCTCTCTACTTGTGTGTTTTCAGGGCAATGGAGCGCTTGCAATGATTATTTTATGTTTATATATCATTGTTACACAGGTTTTTCAGTCTCCACTATTGCACATGGAAGCCCAGCTCTGGACAAAGGCTATGATCTGTACCAACTCTCCCAGCGTGGTTTGGCTCTGTGATGATGCCCATTGGGAACTGGCCTAGATTGTATTTACAAACATTGACACCAGTTTTGCATTTCACAAGGAGATTTCTAAATGCAGATCGAGATCCCAACAGTGACGAGCTCGTTCAATACCCAGGGAGTTCTGAAGGACATAGAGCAGCACTTCTCTCCTGTGCAATCACCACCAGCACCAGCCAAACAACTATTTATTATTATTATTATTATTATTATTATTATTATTCAGAGGCACAGCATCAATTTCTCAACAAAATATATGCCATTATAGCTTGCCACAATCTTGGCACCACCACCTTGTGCTGATGTTATTTTTGGCCTGATAACAAAGGCCAAGGACAGCTGGAGCACAGCTCCTGATCTTGCTGATAGCTGTCTGCTGGAATGTGAGATGGAAGGAGATACCCATGAGCAAACAGCAGAAAATGAAAAAGCACAGAGATCCCACCCTATCATATTTGGGGGGCAGGGAGTTGGCAGCACCAGTGTAAACAGACATCTACATTACCACGTAATAATTTCAGGAAAATGAGAGAGTTTCCTTCTATGAGTTGAGGCAGACTCTGAGTGCTGCCCGAGAGCAGGACTGGTCATGCTCACCCTGTGAGGAGCTGCAGCCACAAAGGGTTAGCAGAACCCCATTCACAACATATCCATGTTGGAATAGCCTGGAAAAGGAATGTGAAACTGTTTTTAAGAGGAAATTGTGCTCTGCAATGATGAAGTGATAGCAGTGCTAGACAAAACATGATTATTCTTTAACCTTTGATGGGGCTTTGGAATTTTGTATTGGGTTGGGGTTTTTTTTAATGCATACAAAGCAAGTTTGAGGAGAGGGATTTGGAAAGACAGCCTTGAAGCACAGTTTCCCTTCCCAGAGAGAAGTGTGAGAAGAGAAAGTAGCAGTTTGTTAAATCTCAGTGTTCAGCTCTTAATTTACGGCCCCAAATAAGGCATTTCCTCAGAGCCCTACCCTGGTGAAGACTGCAGAACATGCTTTTCTAACTCATGTCAGACACACCCAGCAGGTAAATCATCCTTAGAGCACAGGGAATTAAGGAGACAACGGATGGCAGGACAAGGAGGGCAGTAGTACGGCAAAGTTTAGTTGCACAAGGAATATTATATAAAATGTGCCTTATATTAAAGCCAACCAGCTCTGCTTAGAATACAGTTCTAAATTTTCAGAGTCTTGTTTTGATCTACAGTCATTAGCATTCATCATTAAAATTCATTATTTACAAATATGCATGTTCTAAAAGCAAGACATTTTTACACGTGAAGGGAAATCAAACATTTCATTATGGCAGAGTGTTTGTATGGGTTCTCCACGTTAGGGTTTCTATGACAGCTTTATCCTGTTACCATGTTGAAGCATATAGGGGTTGTAATTTCTGCAGCACAGCACATATCAGACATCCCAGCTGTGGGAAACTGTTTTATTGCTGCAGATTTACCCTGTGGCTCTCCACAAAGACTCGGGTGTGTAATGCCAGGATTTGTTCTACCCAACTGCTCTGTTTGACAAGGATGAGGTTTGTGTGACATGTGAGCTCAATAGAGATTTTTTTTTTCTCTATTCCAAAGATTACTTATTTGTGTATTTTATTTTGCCTTGGATTGAAACATTTCTTGGGGGCTCAAATATTTCAACAGTTATTTTCATTCTGGGCCCCACTTTTAAGCTTCCTTTTGAAGAAATTAAAACTATATAGTATCTTTTGCCTTTTGACATCTTAAAAAAAAGAAAAAATCCAAAATTTTCCTAGAAAAATATTGGTTGAGGAAATACAACCTAATTTCACTCAAACTATTAAGACCAGTTGACATTTTTACCATCTCCAGTGATTATGTAAAGTTTTTTAAATCAAGTTTTATCTGGACTACTCCCTAAACGGCATTTTAAACTGTATTCCACAGTTTATCATCCTTTTAAAATTTATAGATTTTTAAATGTTGTTTTTTTAGAAATATTTCATCACAGCTTCTTTGCATTGGGCCTCTACTGTAGTGTTTACTGGTTACTGAAAATAAGAAGGAACTTGAAATAAAGGTGAAATAAACCTCTAATATTTAACCTTTCTCATAAAATGACTCAAGATGAACACCTCTGACTTCAGGCATAGTAAAGCAGTACATCATTAGGGCCTCATTTTGAAGAACTTTGGTGTTTAATATTTAAATCTCAGTAAAATAAATTATGTTTATATATGCCAGAGCAATTATCCCATCAAACAGAGGTGCTTTCACACAGCTCAAGTATATGTAACAGTGGTAGGCTTTTCATATTTTTAATACAGTTGGAATAATTTATTTTAGTAGCTATTCAACAGGAAAGAAACACTTCATGCTGCCATTTCCAACATCCTTAAAGTATTATTTTTAAAACCACCTAAAGAATTCAAAAGCGGGGGCACAATTCTCTGTTGATTACATTTTATAAGTTGTTATAAATTTTTTATAAAAAGGAATTGCTTGCTATTAAATACTCCAGGGTTTTAAAGTTATTTCTATAGAGCTATTTTTAATTTATACACACACACACACAAAAATAGCTATATTAAAGGACGCAGCAAAGTCACCCAATTGAAAGTTAGCACATGCCAGAATTAGAGAGGCCTGAGAAATCTTCACTCTGTCATTTCTATGGGCAACTTCTCTGCTGAAAGCAGCACCACAGACCCAGGATATACCACTGGGGAGCTAGAGATTGGACCAGAAATGCTGGGGGAAGAAATAAGGCTCAGTGGTCAACCTTAAATCTTGCAATTTCTAATTTTTGAGGGCACAATGGCAAATCCATTGGCTCGCAATTTGCAATACTGTGAGAAATTAATAAACAATTATTAAAATTAATAAACACTATTAAACAATTATTAAAATTAATAAACACTATTAAAATTTTATTTTCCTCAGCTCTTTCCTTCAGTTCAGCTGTTGCCACTGGGGGATCTCACAGATGTGGGACTGGTGGGGGCACGGGAAGGGTGTGGGTGGGGTGGGACCCTTCACATTGGGATTGCTGCTCTGCACTGGGCATTTTACATTGCAGCATTGCTGCTGCAACTTAGGCCAAATTAAGTTTTAGCTCTTCAGAGAGTTTCATATTCATATATTAATTAGGGTAGATACCATAATTTTCTTGGGGAATACAAGAATGTGGAAGAGAAACAGCAACTTGTAAGAGCTTATAACCCAGTTATAACTGGAACACACAGGAGACAGAGCTGTGGCTTTTCTGTAAACCCAGGGGCTTCCAGTTAAATATCAAACACCTTCGGAGAAAGTCAAAGACATTTGACATAGTTTAAGAGAATTTTACAAAGTCTTCTCTACTAGAAAAGGGCTGGGCAACCTCTGTCAGCAGGATGTTTTCTGCATGGAATTAACTTCACTCCAAAAATTTCTGAGCAAGTTTCCACCTTCCACACCAACTGTTCCATGCTCTTGCAGAGGAACTAAAAAGTCCAGGCTGAAAATCAACTCCATGAAAACCGTCTCCAGCTGGATGTCCCCATACACACAGGGGCACAGCAAGACCTGGCAGACCAAGACCTGGCACAGCAGTCAGGTTGCAATTAACATGTTCCATGACTGTAATTAGATTAAAATCAACATGAAGGGGAACTCAATTCAGCTGCACATAATTGAATCCTTAGCAAAGTGCCTGATCATGTACTCCACACCAAGGAAGAGCATAGTGCAGTTTTGAGAAAAGAGAAGTCAGATCCTTAGTCTGAAGACATGTATAAGATTAAGATACCAGAAAATACAGCCTTCTCCCCTTGTTTTCCCTCTTTCCTTTTCTTTTTTTTTTTTTCCTTTTTTTCCTGTTGTTTTGCCTCTGCAGTTCTAATTTATGGTGTTCTATAGAAGACAAAAGCCCAAAAGAACTCAGTAGGCTGGCACCACGCCTGGAAAAGCGACATATTGCACATATATTTTTCATACGTTTTCAAAAATATCCATGCGATGGTTTTTGTGCATGAATTACTGTGCGTGTTTGGCAGAGCAACATCCCTGCCTTTATCCTGGGCAGATACACAAGGACATTCTGCCTTCAGCTCCTGCTGAAACTTCCCACAGAAAGAGACTCCTTCAGAAAAGCATCCTTTGCTCAGAGCAGCTCTGAACTATTCTAGTAACTGTCAGGAAGTGCTTGAAAAGAAGCAGTGAGAATGTGCTACTTTATAATAGATTGGGGCCTGATATGCAGCAAAAAGCAAGTACAGATATCAGGGCATGGATCAAATCACAGGCAGAGCCACCAAACAAAGCATTCCATGGATTCAGAGTTCCTCAGCCAAGAATTATCTCATTTTGTTCTTATTCCTAATCTGCCTTGATGTGCTAGCACGCAAAAAGACTCTTCTCAAATAATAGCTGCATCCAATCTCTATCCCCCAAACAAAAGATTTTTAAACAAATGAGGTAAAATCCACTTAGATTTGTACATGAATTAACTTTATAATGCGCCTGTGCAATTTTTCTTCACAGCTCTGCGTTTGTCTGACCTGCACTCCCATTACCTAAACACCTGTCAGGCTGAATCCAAAGATGCTGCACTTTTGGGCAGCTTTGTGAGCTTTTCCAAGTGCAGCACTGACACATGTCTGCATCTTCACAGGCTCCCCCTTGGAGCTGGCCGAGCTGTGCTGAGTCTCTGCACACCCACGGAACTCTCTTCATGCAAATGCTCAGCTGAGGACTCATGGGAAGGTGGGAAATGCTCATTATTTCTACACAGAGATCCAGAACTTACATTTTATACCTGCAACTTTGATGTAGGGAGTACAAAAAGTGAGTTAAAATCTGGCAGTGAACACAGGCATTTAGGAATTTCTAAGAATCAAATTTCTGCTCTTTGAAAGTCTGAAAACACATTCTCCTGGAAAAAGGTTCTCTACAGTTCTCTTTGTTCAGTCCTCCTTCACACTTTAGATGCCAAAGGTCTACACATAACCCTTGATATTTCACTTAACAGCCAGGATTGATATTATTAAGGATGTTTCACCCAATTCTGAAACTGAAAGCTGACGTAAGGTACCTGAAGGAGAAAACAGTATTGTAGCACAGGCCATGAGGACTTAGTGGAGTATCAATTTATCCACTCAATGCCGACGGTATTTTCTCCAGAATCCAGGATTTTGTCCATCAATGCACTCATTTGAAAATTCTTGTATTAAACTATTAAGAACTTGTGCAATTTCCTATTTTGAAGTTTAGCTTTAGGAATCATTGAGCTGCAGTGCAACTACTGTGTAATACCCATAGATGGAAGACACAGCAGATATAAAAATACTGCTTGGGTCTCCCCAGCCATCCAATAAGACATTTTTATTTCTAGCCATTGAAATTACTCTTCAAAATCATCATAAAAGCTTGTACCTCCAGTGTTCTGTGAACATGCAAATCCCTTTCCATCAATGGCAACTTACAACAAAAGTAGTGGCTCTTTCCTGTGTTCACATTTGCTCACACTGAATTTCATCTGCCATTTTATTGCTCAGCCACTTAGTTTTATTTACTGTACCCTCATACACTGGATAGTTTAAGCCTCAGCAGGAAAATTTAAAAAAAAAAAAAAGAAGTCATTTTAAAGCATCACTTTTTGAAACAAGTTTTCCGAAGTGCCCATGGGAATGATGGATAGCACAGACCAAGCTACACCTGCTGGATCCAGCAGCAAGGTCAGAGTGCTGAGGAACCAGACCCAGCAGGAAATACTGCTCTGGGTTTTATTCACTGGGACACATTGTCGTTAATCCATCAGTTACATCTTGATGTATTTATTTACTGTGCACCCTTTTGATTTCTTTATTTAACCTTCTGCACACTGATAGCTGTTTCCATAGCCACTAAAGGTCAATGTTAATTTTAAAAGTGATATTGAATGAAAACAGCCAAGAGAAATAAAGAAAGGTTCTACGTCACCTGTACAGCTCTGGATTTTAAACTGTCGGAAATAAAACAATATATTCTTTTCCCACTAAACTAGCACCCTTGGGTTCACTAGACATAGCTATCGAGATCACTCTTTTTTACTGTTCTTTTTGCTCTCTGCTTGCAGCACTGACAAGGCCAGGAAGGTGCTTAATAATAAAAAATACAAATTAGTGTTAATGTCTTTTTTTTTTCCCCCTCTTGTATGAACCTCTTTTGAAATGAGTCTGCACTATAGAGTTTGCAGCGTCTGTTTCAGCAGCATCACACAGGTCTGTGAGCACCCTGCCTTCCAGGAAATTATTTCTTTTCCTGAGTTGGCATGAAGAGGTTATCAGAGGAACCCACCACACAGCAAAAAGAAGGAAAATTATGTCGAACTAACAAAACAAAATAAATCACAACTTGTGTACAGAGAAGAGTAATTCAAGGTGCCAAAGAGCTGAAAGACAGATTACAAGTCTGTGTGTGCATTTATACATATTATACATATATATATATATCTCTACATATATATATTTATATATACATGTAGCTGGGCTTCCTTTACCCCTACTCAAATCACTGTATTGACGTAACTACAGGCATGAACGAGCAGAATCCAAACCAGCCAAACCAATTATTGCTAAGTGAGACAAGAGATAAGCTTTGGTGAATTGTGAGAAACAAAAGTGGAACCATTGGGTGAGTGATGGGCAGAGAACCAGTCTGCCCTTCATGCTGCATTCTTTGTTTTGTTCTTTTGGGTATTTTTACAACTAGAGATGAAGGAAAACCATCTTTGCTCATGGATTTGCCATGAACACCATCTGGCCATATAGATTTATATGTAATTATCAATAAGTACCCTAGGTCCGTTATATCCTCATCCAGGTATTACGCCATATATTTAAAGGATCAGTGCTAGAATCGCTGATGGAATGGATATTCTTCCCTTTAGATTTAGTCTTTCTTTTTATTTTCTAGCACAGATGTTGCTAATTGTGTCAATTTGGGTAGCTCGTAGTTGAAGAAAAAATGGTTTCAAAGAAGAAACCACAGACTTGAGAAATCGAAAGGAAATAAGACAAAAACTGTGAAATGCCTTGTGCTGACAGGTTATTATCATTATTAATGGAAGAATAGGGGAAAGAGTACATCCTATATCAACCCAGACTATATCTCTATTAGGCATCTACTGTAGGCCTTAAAGATTTAGGACATGACACAGGAAGACTGAGAGGCATATTGTTCAGAAAAATGTGACAAAAATGAGTGTCTCCACAGCAACTTCCCCAGTTCCTCATGCCTGTGACAGCACAGCCACCCCTGCAAACATGACAGATCACAACAGAGCAGGGTCACTAAAAACATGGGCAGAGTCAGAAACAGACCTTACAAGAACGCTGTAAAAAATTTCTCACAGGTTGGTAGCATATTCCTCATTCCCAGGGAGATTTCTATTTCTTACCAGTGTCCCAGTACCTAAAGCACCACTTGCTCCACCACAGCCAAAGTTAACACCCTACTTTCGTCTGAGCACACCTTGATAGAAAAGCTGGCTGGATCCAAGTAAAATCTGTTCCACTGCTACGGAATGCAAAAGGCAGATAAAATAACATCCTCGAAACGCACCTTAGGACTTGTGCTGACTTCTCTGGGATTTGCCTGGCAGAGCAGGCACTCTCAGTGAATACAGCCCTACTTTTTCCTTTCTGCCTCCGTGAGCTCTTCTGTGGAGAGCAGGTCCCTTGTGGCTCGTGTGTGTGTGCCCCACGGAGGGGCAGTGGGGCTATGGCAGTGCCAACGACCCTTGGGGACCCCAGGGATGCCACAGGTTCTCAAACAGCCACTGCAGAAACCTTCCAGCCCCTTCAGGGGGCTCTAGTTTGCAGGTACAACATACAGAAAATTTAAAACAGGTACAGGAAGAATTCGCAGCAGTATCTTGGCCTCAGACTGAGCAGGAATTGATTCATACTGGTGGGTTAATGTTTCGGATAGAAGCATGAATTCATCCCAATTCTAACACCTTCACCAATTCACAGCAATATCTTGGCCTCAGGCTGAGCAGGAGTTTATTCATACTGGTTCTGATAGAACCATGGTATAATTCAGCCCAATTCTAACACCTTCACCACTAACACCTGTTGCTCTTTGATCTGAGCTACTCAATTTCTCCATCTGGGAAAACACAGGGAATACTGAAATCCTCTGGGTACTACATCCTTCCACCAGGTGCCCAAAATTCATCCACGTGTCAGTGAGATCTTTAAAGAAAGGGTAAGTTGGTTCTGACAAAAGCATTTCTCCCTTCACCTCCTGCAGGATGCCTCATGGAGGTGAAGCAGAAGATGACTGGGTGGGAGAGAAAAAAAAAAGCTTTATCAACAAGAGGAGAGGATCTGGTAAAATTCAGTTTGATAGTTTCAGTGATATGTCTTTGCCCCCCAGAGATTTTACAATATCTGTCTTTTCATCCCGAGAGAGAGAGACAGGGACACTAATTTTCATGGTATATAAACAATCATTTTCATATTAGGCTGAACCAAGGTTTGTTACTGTTCTCTGGCTTGCACGATATATGTTTATATAAAAGCAAATATAAGGAGCAGCCACATTTTGTAGTAACTGATTCGATGATAATTTTTGTTTGCTTGTTTGTTTTTCTATAAGGAGGAACATACGGCAGTAAGAAAATAAGTGCACCATTAAAAACATCCTATGCATAGTAAAAGCAGTGATTTTAACTAATTTTGACTATTCAAAATCCTGTTAGAGCCCATATAGCCATAAATGCCCATTTCAAACATTGTGTTGTTCCAAAAGTAAATAAAGCAAATCTCATTCTCCTCTCATGGTGATTTTCACAGATGTAATTCTCATTACTTAACTGAATTCGCTGCTGATTTATAGTGATGTGAGTGAGAATTTGGGTCCATCATTCTTCCAAACAAATCTCCTGCCTGAGTGACATGCTGCAGTTATTGTTCATACCGAGTACAGTCTATCAGTGACCTCCATGACTTCAATATGATGGACTCATATTTCAAGCTTAAGATTCGAACCCTAAACAAAAGCTTTTGAATTTCAAAACCAGCAACTGAATGCCAGGACAGAAATACTTTAACAGATGCAAGTTATATTACTTATATTTTTATACAATTTTGTGAATTTGTCAATTACATGCTGAGGGGCCAACATTCACGTCTTCAAAATGCTCTTTTGTCTTCCTCGGTCATGCAGGACTTGTAAAGCTCACTGTGGGCTATGATAAAGTGTTTCTGCACTTCCAGGTCAGTTTGAGACCTCTCTCAAATGCTTGCATTGTTAGTTATAGGACTGAATCAAATGTAGGAACAGAAGTACCAAACTGACCTCTTATCACACCTCCTGACACCACAAGGGATTATCAGAGGAAAACAAAACACTAAAAAAAATAGCTGCTTTGGGGCTTTTGTTAAGACATATGGCAGACTACGAGAGTCTACATTTCCCAGCGCAAGGAAAGTTCTTTGAACCATGCTTTTGTATTCTGCAGAAGAAAAAAAAAATTTAGGAAAACAAAAAGCTGATTATGCCTCTGTCATCTACAGTCAAGAAGCAAGTCCTCTGAGCGAAGAGATAGCAGCTGCTTAGATGTTTTGAACAAGAGCTTCCTGAGAAGCAAAGAGGAAATGAGACAGGCCCTGCCTGTGAGGGGAAATGAAGAGCTTTTAGTCTCGGGCTCTGTTGCTAAGAGGAACAAATGTTTCTGTCCATGATGCCAAGTATAAAAAAGTTCAAAAAAATACAAAACCCTAGAATATCCTGTTTAAACAGTTTAAATGAATATTTGTATTAGTTCTAGATTTACCCTTCGAATTTTCAGTTGTTTTGAATTTAGGAACCTTAAAAATGTATCAGGAAGTACCTGACCCAGAGCTAATGTACCTTTCTGATGGCTCCCAGCCAGGGGAGCTGCTGCTCTTGCTGTTTGTTAGAATTTGCACTGTCAGGTGAGTCTAGGGCTCTAAAATCAGCCAAGACATGCCAGATCCCTCCACACAGGTAACTGTGAAGGTGGGAGGCACACACAAACTGGGGACTGGTGCATTACTGCATTTCCCTTCCTCCTCTGGAGCATTTCTTTTGGCAGGGGGCTCACACAGCTTTCACTTTTCTGCTTCTCATCCTCTGTAGGCAGAAACCCAGGCAAGGTTTTGTGCAGGAGAAAACTGCACTGAGGTGTATCACGCTTGATTTGTTGATGCTGTCATGGAGTTAAATACCCATTTGCTGTTGTTTTCATCTGATTTGTTTGTCAAAAAAAATGAAGGGCTATCATTCTGCTAAAATAATAGTCAATTTAATAGGACAGAGCAGTGTAATTAGACTTTCTCTTTCTTTTAAAAAAAAAGCAATAGCTATGCCTGCATTTACTCACACAGAATTTCAATGATTCAAACCCTTTTTCCACATACTCAGCATCCAATGAAGTCCTCAAGGACAGGTCCATGTTCCAAGGACATGTGGTAGTAATCCAAAATTTCTAATTTGGAGTCTTCTGCTTTTCCTTATTCTAATCTTTTAAAAGAGGAAGTAAAACTCACAAGACTGGAAGAATGCAATAACGAGGAATCACAGAAATGACCTGAAAGTTCCTTAAGTCCCTTGGTTTATTTTCTTATGTAAATAAATGTCAGGCTTTTTCTGGCTTCTGCTCTGTCAGTCCCCTACTGCCCACCAATACATTGGCTACAGCAAAATTCTCTTTCCCCAAAATCCATTTCCATTCTCATCACAGTTGAACATCAAGCCTATAATGTTATATCCTGTCTTCAAAACCACCTGGAGCAGGTTCCAGTTTCCTTAGCCCCTTCAGAGGGGCCCCACAGAGCAGGGTGCACACATTGCCACACTAATTTCAGTGATAGCAATATCTGTGTATTTATCTTTCCCTGTAATTCACTCTCCACTCAGCCCAGAGTGTTTCTAGCAGAAGAACAAAGGGTTAGAGTACTAAGCTTTCTGCTCCTGTGAGCTAAATGTGCTTTGGCTGTGAACCCCAAGCTGACATTTCCCCATGTCACACAAATGCTATGTATCTGTCAGGATGGGCACCAGATTGTATTTTGATAGCTACCACGTCAGTGGAATTCTCTCAGCCAAAAATATGGATGTCTGGCAGCTTGCTCCTCCTGTGTCCGGTTGACAAAAACATCAGTTTGCATTTATCCCAAATCTCAGACTCTAGGAATGTATTTCAAAAGCAGAACTAGCAGATTTTTGTAATGACTGAACCAGCACATCAGCAGTTTGCTGGACTGTAAAGCTGGCACAGAGAGAGAATTAAACCAGAATGACTGAACAGGATTGGGGCTATTCCATCTGCTGAGGGTCTCTCAGGTTGGCTGTGTGCTGAGTTGGGTGCAGGATAACTTAAGGTATTTTCTTAATCTGGTTAATTTAAGACATTAATCCAATAAAGGGATTCGAGAGGCACAGGAGAATAGGCTACGATTACTGTCATATTTCTCAAAGCAAAATTAGGCCAAAGAAAACACAATTTTTTGTTATAAAAGGCTCTTAAAGCTTCCCACAGAGCAGTAGCTTTCACGAAGGCTGGAAGTTGCTGGTTAGAAGATCTAGAGCAAAACCTAAAATGTCACACTGAAGCCTTGAGATGATTGATTCTACTTTCCCTGTTAAATTCCCCTGGTGATGGAAGAATGGTGACTCTTCCTGTAATTCGTCTCCATGTCCATGTGGCAATGGCAGCCTCTTGTTCCTTGTTATAACAATATGCCAAAGGTTTACCATGAGCTGTTAGTTATGAAGGTGACCAATTAAAAAAAACAAAAACACCCCAAAACAAAACAAAAAGAAAAGAAAAGCCTCCTTTAGCTTATATTTGTATTTAGCCTTCATTCAGCCTCAGTGCACCTGGTATCCAGAGTAAGGCTACTCCCTGTTTGTCCCCAATATCTCAATTATAAAAAGTTTTATGCTGAGGTACACACTCACAAAAAATTTTAGAATAAAAATAATGAAAACCAAAGTGCTTTACTAAAGTGGATACCCTTTCATTATTTGTGATGGCTAGAAATTGTATTTTCTCTATCTGGATGAGATTTTAAGTGATTTAGAAGAAAGCAATGTCAATTAGAAGCTAATTTTTAAAAATAATAAAAATAACACTCTTTCCTCTTATTTTCCCTAGCCTGAGAAATTATTTACACTAAAATAAATTGAAATGGAAGAACTGATATAATTAAAATTTTCCCTCCAGTATTTCTACTCCTGTCTGAAAGTTCCAGCAGAAGTCAAAGCCACCCAGAAACATGAATCCACATATTTAGGATGTGGATGTTTCACAGAATTATTGAAATAAACATACACATGAAGGGGGCTTTAGTTACAAACAAGGATGGGATATGAAGCCATAGCATGGTACTAACCCAAGCCCATGTCTCCAGAGTTTTTGCACATGAATTACTATGGAAATGCCTTTTCTGCGGCAGAGGACAGCAGCCTTTGGACTGCTCGTTCCCATCAGCAGCTCCTGTGCCAGGGCCACCCCTCGTGATGACAGCCTGGCAGCAGTGGCTCCTGATGGATAGACAGACCCTGCTGGAAAACAAAACGATCCACAGGGACTGAGGGCAGCGGATCTCTTCAGAGGGAGCTTCCTCACCCTCACACCCCAGCTAACCTCACCCGAAGCAGCTGCTGCCCTGACAAGCTGCCACCTTTGCCCAGCTCAGTTACCCCTGTGTTCCTCCTTCAGCTGATCATGAGCGCAGAGCTCTTCCCTTGCAGGTCACAGACACAACCAAAGCCATTTCACACCTCTTCCCTGCCCAGGAAAGTGGCAATCCCCAGGCAAAAAAAGCCACCCAGTGCTGACTCATAGCATCCAACACAAGCAGATAAAAAAGCCAACAAGCTAAAGCTGCATAACCTCGTGTCAGCTTAGTGCTCGTAAGGCAGATCAACCTTTTTTTGGATTCACTATCCCTAATCCAAGCCAGCAAGCACAGATGTCATCTAATACGTCAGCGAATCAGACTTTGCAATTCCTTCTCCAGGAGGCTGACACATGGCACCCCAGGGAAGAGTCTAAAAGAAGTAACTGTAAACTTTAATACACTGCCACATTAAGTGGCATCTGTGCTCCCTGCCTCGGCTTGTTTATTTATTTATTTATTAATGTTACTCTAATGTTTGCAGGGCTCTATGTTCAAGGAAATTCTTTTCTTTTAAACTAACTGGACCTAAATAGCACAGCTGCACTTGAAATTGGCAGAATTTGGGTAATTTCAATACTAAAACTGTCATTTGTTTGTATTCCTACAAGTTGGTTTTCTGTTACTTGTTTATCTCAGGAAATCCAGCACTCACTTTTTCACAGAGTATTTCATTTGCATTTTCTGGGTTTGATTGGTTTGTGTCGTGGATGCAGTGCAGTTTAAAACTCAGAATTTCAAGTGCTCTCTGTATTGAAGGATAATGGATCATTCTCAAATTTCTCAGAGCACAGTTAGAGCCATAACTACTGCCACTACTACATTTTTTTCTGCTCTCAATGATGTGTCATTAAAACACAACGTGTTTCCAGCCCTTTGAAGGCAGAATTTCCAGCAAAGGTTACTTAGCCAAGGCCCCCTTGGGAGCGCAGCTGTGGAAAGGCAATATGTCATGTGCTGTCCCATTGATCATCGTGATCTTCAGTGGAATTTCAGACAGACGATGTGCATGAAGATCACAGCAGTGCTGCAGAGACTGTTGCTCTTACTCCTCTTAGGCAACACCTCACACTCACTCTCTGCCATCCCTGTAAACTGAACAATTCAGAGTAATTCCTTGTCACCTGCTGAGAAGTGTCTTTGTGCCAGCAGCGACTCCAGTGGTGCTTCACAGCCCCACCTCCAAACACACAGAGTGATTCTGTTTCTCCTGAGACACCTTGTTCACAAAAACACGAAGTGACAATGCTCCCTGAACTGCTACTTCATGAAAGGACAACTGGTCTGAAGATTACACCATCAATTATTTAAATAGCACTAATATTATTTTTGAATTCCCTCCAGTACCCTGTGAATGACAGCAATAACATTGTAATGTGGGGTTTTTTTTAAATTTTTCACTCCTTTATTATCTTTCTCTATTATTAAACTGTGAAAGAGCAATCAGAACAAAAATCTGCCATCTCTGGCTGTGCCATGAGAAGTGAGCAGGGGAGGATAACTTCCACTCTTACTGAGACAACCTGCATCAAAGCCTGATCCAGTGCACCCAATGCACCCATATTTCAGGTGTATTTTATAGTACACTGTACATTTCAGCACATATTACATCCCAGTGATGTGTGTGTATACACAGGTGAAAGAAGAGGGGCTTTGAAGTCGATGGTAATGACAAGAAAAAGGCAAAGATTGCATTTCCATGGGGTTCAACTTTTGAAAAATATTTATGAGACAGTCCTAGGTTAACAATTTTTTTAGCTAAAAAAAAAAAGATAAATTACACAATGTTATCTGCAAACTGAGAGATAACCCACTAAGATTAAATAATTTATCCAAGTAACATTAAAGAAACTCTATCAAAAGAAAGAAGTGAATTTTGATCTCAATCTGATGCCAAAAGGCCATTTTTACACCTTGGATCCAGGCAGATTTACCAAAACAGGCAGGATTGAGAATGGAAAGAGGAATTACTTTATTTCATATGCTGTAAGAGGTAGCATTGCCCCCTGACATTGCTCTATATGATCACTAAATGAATAGCTGGAGATATTTCCAATCTGATACTAATGCAATCTGCAATATCATTTATAATCTGAGCTGTGAAAAACACCACAAAACTAAGAAAAAAATCGAAACTATATTCAGTTAATGATAGCTTTCAAATTTCATAATATAAACTGAAGTTTTTCTTCGTGGAAAAATACACATGAAGTTGAGGAATGCTGCTTAGATTATCTTTTCAACATTAAACAGGAGAGAGGTTTCCAGAGGAATCTCTGCGAGTGCTTGTCAGACTAATGTGAAAACACAAAAGAATAGCAAGTACCACGGGTTTATATTCCTGGTGTTTTCTCACATTAATTAGATGTGAGTCTTGTAAATTATTCAACACTTCATCAGTAATATGTTACCCTGAAGAAAGTGGCCCTGAAATTAAGTTAGAACCCCAGCCATTGCAAACAATTAATACAAACTCTGCACGGCCATGAAAGGTGCTGCTGTTTCCTTGGGGACACTGTGGTGAGCAGTTCTTTGATATGGTAACACAGACAGCAGCGAAAGCAACTGTCAAAAGAATCTGCTTAGTAAAACCTTTCCAGGAAATCTAAATAAAAGGCACTCTCCAGCTATATGATCTAAATCAAGTTTTCTAGAAGACATCCATTACCATGGCAATGAGAAGATTCTGTGCCCACAGTCAGCTCAGCCCTCCCAGTAGGACAAATAAGGAACATCTGCCATCAGCCCTCTCCAGGGAAAGGGATGTGAGCAGTCTTAGGGAATTTTTTCCTCCTGTCACTCACTCGAACATATGCACACACGGACATAAATATAGAGATGCTGCTATAGGCTCATGTAGGCAAAGAGCAGCAGAAATACACTGCAGTCCTGACAGAGCTTAGAGCACCTTCTGCAATGCTCACCTCCCAGAAAGGCTCAGCTCCTCCTGGATGGGCATGCCAGGGAAGTAAAGCATAGACTTTAGCCCACAATTTCTGTGGCTTTTTGAAAAAGGACAGATAAGTACATAAAAAAGCCAAACCTAAAAGCAAAGATCTGTCTAAACCAACAGCCACCAAACATGCTCTTTAGTGAGACATATGCCTTGCCAAGGGGAAAACAGGAAAACTAGTGACAGAAAAGCCACACATATCAAAATGGTCCTGGAAGAAAAAAACTGGCGTCAATTCTGCCCAGTGGAACTCCACCTGCTGCACAAAGCCTGACAAATGGTAAATTCTCAGGGGTGGATTTACAGTGTTTAATTTAATGCATTTAACAATAAGTGTCAAAGCTGGAAACTAGTGTTCCCGGGAATCTTGCAGAGAGGAAAAAAGAGGGTTGACGAAAAAATTATTAAAAGTAATACAGTGACTTACATTCCTGCCTGGATGTGGTCAGCCCCAGAGCTCTTTTCCTTTTAACTGCACAGTTTTCACCTCCCACGTCATTCAGCATGCACTTATATTTACCACTTTCCAAAATCAATATTCCTCAATTTGGAGGTAGCTGCCTGTTTTCTTAAACAAGTTCTGTGCTTCCCTTGATATGAAACCAGTTGTTCATGTCACCAAATCCTACAGAGGTCTCAAGACACTGAATTTCTACAAATATTGCCAAAGCACCAGGCTGGGGGGAGGAGAGAGCCCCCACTGTATCACATGCTGAGCCGTGAGCAGCAGCTTTCGGGGACGTGAGGGATCCACACACAAACTCCACCTCCAAAGCCAACTCATAAGAAGCAGCCAGGGGTAGTTTTTTGCTGTTAAGAAATCCACCACAACAAAGAGAGCTCAACTTTTCTTCCGCAAAGAGAAGAAATAAACCTTGCATCAAATGTGGGTGCTTTATCTTATAGCTTCTTTTTTATTTCCTTCTATACAATCAAATCTGCCTTTCAGTTATTGGGATTATTTATTTCAAACAGTGCTGCGTATCTAAAGTAACACAGTCCAATGAGAATGTCAATGCCTATTTCCAAAGAATTTCGTGAGCACAGACTGACTTGACAATAAAATGTCTCCCAGCTAACCTTAAAACTTGGAATGAGAGTTGATTGAGCTGTGATTTATTTTGTATGGCAGTTCATCTTAAAAAAAAAAAAAAAAAAGGAAAGAAAAGAAAATAAAGAAAATAAAACATGGAAAAGCCTGAAAATACAGTGGTATTTTCCATAATATTCTTTTTAAAAAATTATAGACATTATTTGGCTCGAAACCAAAAATATTTGTTTGGCTTCAAACAGAAGATTTTTCTGGTTGTGTGTTTCTGTTGTGAAGAAGGCTGGGACAAAAAGTTTCTAATTTTTTTCCCCATTATTTATTCACATTTTACTGAAAAATGCCATTTCCAAAGCGACAGTCAAAACCCAGGTTTAAAAGGTATGAAAATACAGATTTTCTTCCTAGGGGAAGATTTCAGCTTTCTTGAAATGAAACATTTAATTGACATGCGTGCAGAAGAGGAGAGACTCACTTGCATTCACCTGAACCTAGCCAGCACTCAGTCCAAAGCCTTGCAGGTTGCTACATTTTCTCTTTTTCAAAAAAAAAGGAAAAAAAAGAAAGAAAAAGAAAAGGAAAAAAAAGAAGAAAAATATTTGGAACAAAACCATCTTCTCTTTAGCAATCCATGGAACAAACCAACAGTGCAGTAATGTAGCTGAACAAATTGAAGAAATTTTCTTAGGAGATTCAATTTTCAGTTAATACCTCCTCTCTCTACCCTGCCTATACTCAATAAGCAGCCGAGGCCAAGAATACAGTGGTGGGTTTTAGTTCCTTCTGCCTTTTTTTATTCTTTTTTTTCCACAGCCTGTGCCTTCCTGGAGCAGAGCAAGAGGCCAGGGCTCCTGCAGCCCTGCGCTCCCAGGAGCTGTACAAGGACTTGATGATGGGACACTCAAAGCTTTTTAAGGTCTCAGGCTTCTTCAGATCCACAAAACTGTCAATATTTTTTACCCCTGGATTTCTACAGCAGCTCCTTACCATGTTCACTCCTGTCAGGATTGCTCAGCTCGTTGCTGTCTGAGGATGGATGAACGCAAGAGCTTTCTACTACTTTTCAAAGTTATCCTCCTGGGTGAAAGCAGATTTCCTTGTCTTCCTCTGACATTTCAGTAGCTTGAGTCAAATCCGAGAAGCCTCTGAAAAATCAGTTTACTTCAACTACTCACCCAAAAGACTGGAAACTTTTTGAGGATTACCCCAAACCATGGGATTTAGTTTCTCTTCTCAGTCTTCAAGACTTTTTCCTCCAAAACAATTCCCTTTTCCCTTTCCACCTCATCTGTTTTCTTTCATCTGAGCTATGCAGCAAAGACAAATATATAACTTCCTCCAGTTTCATATTCACTTCCAGAAGGAACCTTGGTACTTGGCTGTTTATGTTTAATACAATTTCCTGTACTTTGTCTCAAAGGAAGAAATATTGATAAAACCTCTAAGTAGATGGAATTTGATTTTTCAGCCACCCCCACAAAAGCCTGACCAAAACAATTATTGCTAGCAATAATGCAAATCAAAGAAGCTGCATTAAATTATTTACCTGCTGTTACATAGCAAAACACAGCTCACTTCCTTTACCTAAAGACTGACAAAATGAGTTTTTTCTATCAGTATTCCCAGGGTGATTAGCTGGATCAGGAAACATGAACTCCACCCAAAATGTAAAGATTTCAAAAGCTTACAACATTTTTTACTTGGAGGAAAAGGAAGCAAAAGACAAAAAGAGCAGGATTTGGAGACGCTATTCGGGGTAAAGATACGAATCCAGTTCCCCCATGGCTCAGTTTGAATATCCTGGGCTCTAAGCTAGCATCTGTTCCAAGATCTTCCTCCTGTCAACTGCTATGTTTCCACAAAAAGTTTTCATTTTGATGAATGTGCCAAGGAGACAGTTCTGCTGAAAGCGCCTCTCTCGAGTTTGTGTTCATCTCCATGGCAATTCACATGTTTCTGGTTTCCCTGCTGGCACTTCTGTGTGGATCCAACAGTAGTACCCAGTGCTACAGAAATTGTTCCATCTGACCCCCAAGTTGGGATGCTCCTGGGCTTTCAAAAGTCAGAGTTCTTCTCTAGAAGAGTCTGAGGAGGTTTAGCTAAAAAGCTTTCAAATGCAGTGAGACAGCGCTAGAGAATGTCCAGAAAATCTGGCAAACTGAGCAAAGGGCACTGGCCCATCCCTTTGGTTGCTTCACAACCTCCTGGAGTTCCTTTCAAGCAAATTACACATTGAAACAAAAACGGTACTTAGAATGTTTATAAATAGATATTAATCAACATGTCAGCTACTAATGATGATTCACTGATGTCAAAACAGAAAAAAATGCTGTGTCTGCACTTCTAAAGGATATTCCCAAGAGCCCTGGATGAAGGGAATACCTTTCATTATTACTACATTTTCATTGCCCGAAACGAAACAAAAAATTTGGTGATACAGTAGCAAATACAAAATATAAAAGCCAAGAAATAATACAGTCCAGGGAAATCGATACCCATCCAAGAGTTCCACCAAAATAAAACCCCAAAAATTACATTAAGATGCTTACAACTAGGACAAGACTATAATGTATCCACACATTAAATCAACTTAACGCATGCAGAGCAAAATAGCTTCTCCCTAAGCTTCACACCAGGCAGGACAAAGATTTGAAATGAGTAGCAAATAGCTGCAATTTTTGCTTTTAGCAGCCCTCTTTCCCTCCCTCTGAACATTCCTCTTCTAAACAAAAAGCTCTAAATTCTTCTGACTGGCAGATCACACATCACAGCCAGTCAATAGAAATGTTTCCTCTCTTCCGTTATCTTCCCTTCTACAAAGTGCAGAGCCAGAACGCTGAATTCAGTTATGAAAATAAATGCATCACTTCTTAATGTGTGACTAAAGCATAAAGAAATTTAATACCAGACACCAGGAAAATATACAGTGAGGGTTTAGTCATGCACTTTGATACACATGAATCAAAAAGGCTCTTTCTACAGGCTATTACAACATGCTGCGTGGTTAGAAGTTGTCAAACCTTGAAACACAGAATCAAGGCCCCAAAACAAAACAAAAATGATAGGAGACTAAGGAAAGATGCAAGATATTTGCAGCAGAATCAAACAGAAGTTGCCTGTGTTTCAACACAAATATGTAACAATACTCAAAGGAAAAAAAAAGAAGAAGAAAAAAGATAAAAAGAAAGGCCTGGCTATTATTTTTCTGTACTGAAAAAATGACACTGACACACCATTCAACTCTCCAATTTTTTTAGATGCATTCTGGCTATGACTAACACCAGCAGTAAGACTACTTTGAGCAAGACTGGAGACCCCGAATTATGACATACTTGTAAAGCTAATGAGCAATACCAATCTACAAACTGGATCACTATTGGTTTTAACTCCAAGAATTGTACCCAGAGGGTACAGGCTGGTAGGTTAAATAAAGGGAATGGCATTCCCTTCCTCTGGATATGAGTGGTGATGACTACATGCAGCATTTCTTATTTAAATTATATACAACTTGCATGTGTAAGGGATTTTGAAAGTAGGCCAGTAATAAACATTAAAGCATTAGGCTCACTTATTATACCTGATAACTGAACTGGCAGTAAACAGTAGAGATGATTAAAGGCATAGAGGTTACAGGAGTATTAAGGAGAAATTGAGATTACATTTTAATTTTATTAAGATTTTGTGAACACCAGTTATATCAAGGGGACCAATTTTGTGCGTTTCTTTCAGCATGCGTCTGGACCAGATAAAGAAACAAACACCATGATCAGAGCAAGTACAGTGTCAATTTTACAGGAACATATGAATTGCTCTGTGTTTCACTCAGCATTAGAGTTAATAACACAAGAGCTGCAAATGAAACACACTGCAAAATTACTTTCCATGAGCACGAATGTATAAATCCCTGGGTCACGATTGCCATCTCTGGCACATCATGGCCTGAGCACCACAAACAGCAACATGCTTTTCACATCTGAGACACCTTGGTGTCTGAGAGGGATGTAAACACAGTCTGCTTATTACTCCAATTGAACATTAGATTTATCTGAGGAGATGTGTGTTCAAAGGAAGATCACACAGGGAACAGCCCTTGCCGGTGCCACTGAGCTGACAAAAAATAGGTTTGGATTCCATGACCATATTGGTTCCATTCAACCTCTTTCAGGTTTTGTGGCAAAATAATGTGACATCTTTTTGGAAAAAACAGGCAATAATAAGAAAGTAAGTGACATTCTCAATACCCCATGAAGCACAAAATATCAGAAGCCAATAAAGAACTCATAATACATACTTCATAGTCCCACACATTGCCTATCCCCCTTATCCTGCACTTCTCACTTCAAAGCAGCTTAAAATACCTCCCTGACTGAAAATAATTTCCAGACTTTGCACAGAGATTATTTCACCCATCAGTAAAAGGCAGTCATTTCTGAAGTAGCATTTAACAGAGCACAGCAGCCTGGAACAAAAGGTGAAGAATAACTTATTTAAATGAAATGTGGGAGGAAATCTAGAAAGGCAGAACTTTCCTTTCAAAATTAGCTTAGGATATTCAGTTTAAAAAATTCTGCATGTTGTGGAAATTACAACAAGCCGTTGAAAGAACAAGATCTGAGATGTTTCACGAGTTGATCAGTCCATCTCCCCCCACCATCCTGATAGAGAAACTGCATATTAACTCCACTGCTGAAGGCTTTTAGCTGGAAAGCCACCAACTGCAGCAAAAAGCATTCCTTGGTGACCCCTCATCCAACAGCGAGTAGGCTAATTCAGAGAGCCCAGGGAAATCAGGCAAAGACAAGGCAAAGTACAATGAGACTGTCATTTATATGGCAGTTCTAGAGCAAATTAAAGATTTCCCCACCCAATCACGAGCTTGCTGACCTGAAGCAAAAGCCTGTGGTTTCTTTTTGGGAAGCTATTTGTCATGTTGAAGTGTGTCCTGGATTCTCACTTGTCCTTCTCAGCGTAGGTGTGGGAGCACACTGTGGACAGCTGTCTGGCCTGGGAATCCTTCCCATAATAAACACACTCGCTGCACACAACTGTTCTGCAGCCTGCAGTGGTCCCTGCCTGCCCTGCAGCCATGCAGGAGGGTTTTGCTGAGGGGTACAGCTCCCAGGCTGCCGAGGGGCTTTGCTGCTCATCCCTCTGCATACACACATCTGTTGGAGGTGATCCCTGGGCCAGGAGCAGCGCTTGGTGTCACATCCCCCGAGACCTCCCCAGCCCTGCTGAGCACAAACCACCGCAGCCCAGCAGAGAGGAGGGGCACAGAGCCCATGGGCACTGCAGGCTGCCAGGAGAGCAGCTCTCATTGCCTCTCAGGACTAGAAAAGCCAGGAGGGCCAAGTCCTCTCACAGCCAAGGCTGGGAAGGGACACCCTGTGAAAAGCTCTGATATGGAATTTCATCACACCAAAGAGAGAAGAGAGACAAGTCATGGATGTTACAGTTAATTGCACAAAGCTGACCCCACACAAGGAGCAAATGAGAAGTGCAGCAAATGGACAACCACTCGGCATGGAAACAACACACAGGCACCCTTATCTTCTCTATAAAGTCTCTGCATTCTCAGCGTCTGAACGGCAAAGCCAAGGAAGGGAAAGCTCATCCTTGCAGTGGCAGTTTCTATGGCACCCAGACAAGTGTCCGTGCTGTCATTTTAGGATTCTCTGCCGCTCTTCTGTTCCGTGGGGGTTTGTGGAGGGATGACGAGTTGCAGGGTGCAGTGTGGGCGCTTGCTGTCAGCTTGCACAGCTTCCCCCAGCCAGGCAGCAGCGAGGGAGTGCTTGGGATTTTATTCCATGAAAGCTGGAGCTGCTTCAGGGGCAATTTTAGGGCAGAGTGAAAGACAGTTTAAATTATTACTCTGTTAACAGGAATAGACGTCTTTCTTAAAGATGTTCACAGATATCCAATTTAGAAATATTTTTATACAAAAAAAAAAGTAAAAAAAAGAAAGCCCAGAGCAATAACATTCTGCTCAGTCAATAAGTCTTTGCTTATCCTGGATATTCTCAAAGATAATTACCCTTGGATTAAAAAAATGTCATTTATCGAGGTTTTCCCCTCCCAACTAATTTATCCTGACTGCTCTTGCAATGAAATTAAAATCTCTTTCTCTATTTAGGATTTAAAACAATCTATTGCCTGAAACCAGCCATCAGAAATCCACATTATAATTTTGCTTGAAGAGTAAAGAGGACTAGATAAAGAGAGATAAGTCCCTTCTTTGAGATACAATTATCTTTCATAGCTTAAAAAGAAAAGAACAATGGTGTAAGGAATCATATACTGTAAATTATTAAATACTGCAACATGAAAATCAGCCTGTAACAAAAACCCACTCCAGAGAATATTCCTGAATATCAACATCATCACTTTCTCACATGATCAGAATTCAGGACTTGTGTGTTCCTCCACACCAGGTGTTAACTATTCTATGTAAAGCTGAAAGCATCTCTAACTTGCAGCAATAGCAGAAAGACAGATCACTTCATTGGCAGCCTCAGGAAGGAGCTACAATCCCAAATTATAAAGTTGTGAGTTAATTTCATTACTTTCATCCCTGGAATGTAATATTTTTTTGTATTAATACTGTTTGCCATGTGGCAAACCTTGAACTCTTTTCCCATAAAAATATCAGGTGGAGAGTTGTCATAGCCAAAATAATTTAAACATAATTGCTGTGATGAACAGATAAACTTCCCAAATAATTTTTAAATAAAATCCTTATGTGTATTTCTGTTCCATATGCTACGGCTTTCCTGAGCTTGTCGTAGCTTACATAATTCTCTTGGCCTCTAACAGAGAATGTTTTTATTTAACTTTAATATGCCATTAGAAAACTCAAGCTAATACAATTGTTTCACAGATAGAATACTTTGTCCATGGTAGTGTGTGTATGTCTATTGCAGGCTCACTATATAAATATATTTACTGTATATCCAAAGGCTCACTATTGATTACATTAGGAATTCCAAGTGCTCCAAGTCCTTTCCTTCCTCATTTTTTTATAAGTGAAAGGCAAAATGTTGCAATAGGCAACTCTCATAAAGAACTCCTTAAAATAGTATTTGTGAAATGGCCTTTGGTGGATTGCTCAAGTTAGGAAATAAATAAATTCAGCAACATGAAATAGAATCCCAAATAACAACTAGAAAATGGATTTCCAGGTTTTTCTTAAAAGCAGATCTGCCCACAGTCCCGAATCACTGTTTGTATTGCTGTTTGCACACAACCAAAACCAAACAGCAACGAGCTTGTGCCTGTGTCTCCACCAGCTGCACAGAGCCCTCAGCCTTTTTATTTGATTTCCTTTCCACTTCACATTTGGACCCTCAGCTCATTGCAAATGCGATTCCTCCAGTCCCCGAGCATGTCCATCACCCTTTCCCCCACTCTTGGGGCAGCACTCAAAGGTCTGTGCTGCCATCAGCCAAGGTTCAGTTCTGGGAGCCACCCCCTTGTTTGCTCCTGCTGGTGTCACACACGATTCCACTCCGAGCCAAATAATTAGCCCATCATCTCCTGCTTCCTGCCTGCAGTTCTGGCTGTGGGAGAGGCACAGGCAGCTTATATAATATTTGGGCTGCCTCCCTCGAGGGCGTCCCTAGAGAAAATCTGCCAGCCTGTACACAGACACCAGTAGCCTCTGAATGCTCAGTACAACTGCACAAATTCACAGTAGCAGAGGAATTGGTGCAACCACTTCAATCAGGTCATCTCCACTTTAAATACAGAAGCAAACTCCATAACAAATTCTCTCCCTGACCTGCCTTAGCCTTTGGTCCCTTCCAGCCGTCATTTACTCCTATGCAAGGGCACTTAACTGCTATGGCTTCTTAGTGTGGTTTTATATTATTTGAAGACTGAAAATTATTTTGAAAAACATTTTAAAAAGGCAACCTATCTTCAAAGAAGTATTTCTCCTCTCTCAGTAAAACAGCTACTAAATATAAGCAATGCTGTCTTTGAAAACCTACAGAGAGCTGGGAAATGAGACACGATTCCTTAAATATAGCTTCCTATTTCTGAAGTGTACCTTTACCTAATACGTCCATAATGGCTAGAAAAGAATAGGACTGTGTAGGCACTTGAGCGGTGCTAGAAATGGGGAGGAGGAGGTGTTGCTTGCCTAGATTATTTCTAATAATTAAAAGGTTTTCATGCAGCCTTTAACCTGCTAGAAATTGTATAATATATATTAAATCTCCTTTTTGCAGATCTTCATAATCTGTCCAATGAAAGTAATGCTATTATCAACTGTCATTGGAGAGTTAGTGATTAATTTTATAATTTCATGGATATTTTTTGAAAGATTATCCCTCAAAAAGATGATCACTACTTCCTTCTAACACCATTTGTGTTAGTTCCTTCTTTATATTGCAGATTCTCCCAGGAGCAGAGCTTAATTCTGTTGGCCATACCCCACTACTAACAATTACAGTTTCAGAATTTCATCTCTTGGGACTTAATACATCCAATTCAGACACACAGGATACTGATAGTAAACAGGGGGTTAAAAAACATAATATTAATGGCTAAGTGGGGGGTTTTTGTTTTGTTTTTGCTGTTTGGGTGTTTTTCCTTCGGCTTTCCTGTTCAGAATCATTTTGATTCCTAAACACAGTAGCTCAATTTAGGTCAGTTTTACCTTCTCCTGCTGTGCTACCCTTACCTTATTTGTTAAAGTTCTTCCAAAATTTATTGAAATTTTTCACTCAATACTGAGCATCTTTCTAGAAGAGGCACTAATTTTAGCCTGAATTACCAGGTGGGGTTCCACAGTGTGCAGTACAGAGTGTCTGGGGTGGTCACAGGGGTGCCTTGTGCCACTCATCTCAGACTCATCACGGCTTTCTCACCCTCTCCCATTTGTAACAAACTGTCCATCTTGAAGACAGTTTGGCTCATCACACCCAAAGCCACTCATCAGCTCCTGCATGCATCCCTTTTTTCCAAAGGGCCTGGCAGAAAACAAGATTTCCCTGAAGCACCAGAGCCACCTCTCTCTTACTCCCTCTACCCTTCTCTCTTCATCTGAAGCCTTGCTGCATTCAATGATATTTACCTGAATTCCCTCATATCCTGTTATTATTCTATTATTCATCCTTCCTTTTCAGATTTCCTCATTTGGGCCTCCACAGAAAAGTGATAGACTGCATTTATTGTTCCTGAAGGTTATGTGCATGCATAGTTTGACTGCAGACCGAGTTCACAAAGCGACTTCTGCAAATGGTGCTATCGCTTTTCCTCTCCCGCCCAAGTTAAACATCCAAGGCATTTGAAACATATTGCCAATTATAAGACTGCTTATAAATGCCATATTAATGTATTCTGAAGCACGTTCCAAATAACATCTGTAGTGGATTATGTAAAAAGCAGGCCTCGTTTTCTCTTTAGCGATACGGGCAAATTCACCTGCTGTTCCCTGAATAGCAATGAAATCCTCAGTGATAAACAAAAACTCACAAGTTGAGACAAGATGTCTCATTACCGTGGTGATATCATGGTCCATGTTATTAGAATTTCAGTTTCTATCTGCATCCCATAAAGGAAAAAATTACTAGAATCAAATAGCTCCACCATGGTCTACTGGGAAACAGTAACCCTACAAAAACCAGCAAAAAAACTTTAGCTCTTTCTTGTGAAAGACACAAAACCAGATCTTGCTGTGTCAACTCTGCGGTGCCTTATCTCAGACAATCTGCTTAGATAATATGTACTTGGTTCAGCTGGAGATTTCTGTTCAATCTCCCCAGACTCACAGATGCCTTATTTCAGCATTGAGCTTCTCTCTGCAAAGTGCTTGAGTGTGTCTCAGCACATTGCCCTGCCCACCTGGCTAGGACTCACTGGATTCCAGGACATGAATATGTAGCACATACTGTGCACACCTTCTGCATCCCTCCCCCTCAGCTGACAGACTCAATGAGTGAAATGCCTCAAAAAAATTTTAGAAACTTCATTTCCATGCTAGACATCAACTTGTTTCATCAGTTGGCTGACCATCATTTCAGGGGAAAACCATTAAATTTAACCCAAGGTACCCATATTCCAGAATGACTTTTCATTTTTGCACATGCTTTATATCCACAGATTCCTAGAAGGAATCACGGAACTGATAAAAGATCTTTTTCTGCCAATTAGAAACAGCCAAGTCCCACACTCTGTGTGCCACCTCTCAGACTAATTCTTTCTACAACTTTGATTTAGGTTTGGTAAGACACCAGTTCCTTTCCCATGGGCCTTGCCATGAAAAAGACACCAAGCTGCCTGCTGGCTGCATCACATAACCTATTTCAAAGACTTAAGCTGTACATGGTCTTCAAACTCCTGCAGCAGTTTCCCTGTGTTAACTGTGGTGCAGTCCCTGCATTTCACACGGAAACATCGTCCTTTTCCCATCCATTCACTCCAGCATTCCCCTCGCCCACCTGCCCTTCCACAACACCAAGCCACCTTCCTGCTTCCAGCCTATTCATCATTTCTGCCATCGCAGAAGGTTTCCAGGGATGTGAGGCAGCTTTGGTGAGCAGCAGGAGCTGAGCTCTGAACCCTCTCAGCCCTTTAAACTGAAGGAGTGTCCCACAGGGAGTGCCTCAGTGCTGATCACACACCTCAAGCCAGAAGGATGGGCAGCAGATTTCTCTCCGTTGTGCAGTGGAAACCATCAGTTAAATCTGCTCGCGGGGCAGGAAGAAAAGCTGACTTTAGGGAGAAGTTCTCCTGAGCTCCCAGCCCAGGGCAGGGGTGAGCAGTGCTGCTGGAGAGTGCCTAGCTGGCACAGCCTCACATAGCCCTCTGGGGCACACTGAGCTCAGCACAAAGCTCTTGAACCCTCTCCATTCTGCTCTGATTCTCTTCTCTATGAGCTTGAGCAGATCAGGCACACACTGAGAAATTCGCTCCCACTAAACAGGCAGATTTTGAATGATTCAAACTTGGGACAAAACTCTGCTCAGCCTGCCTGATGAATTATCTGGCAGGGACAGAATTTCTCAAAGCTATTTTATTTTTATGCACTTTCTTAATTTCTTTGTATTTTCTTTCATTGATAGTTTCTTCTTGATGAAGGATGAGTAGCAAATACATTTTCCCATTTCATTCTACAAATATTTTAGTGATATGGGTGTATATATCAATAATAAAGGTATGTAATAGAAACTGTCTCTTTATTTATTAACATTTACCAATACTTTAAGAATCCACACTCAGAATATGATTGCTGGTTGTTTCCCGTATTATTTGCAATGACATTGGCTCTATATTCAAGTTAAATCTTATTCATACTCACATCACACCCAGATTTATTTATGATGTATCAATTTACAGGCACAGGAGAGTAGTACAAAGTCAAACAAAAATGTCCAGAAAGCCAAAAGTGGTTGTGCTGAAAATGACAAGAAAATACTGGCCACAAAAATCACAAGAGAAGTAGTGTGAAGAAAAGTACTGGGAAAAAAAACAAGGAAACAAGATCAGCTGATCAAAATACTCTGTTGCTAAGTTTGCACTGGTCACCTTGAAAAGGTGTCTTTTAAGGTGAGGTGGCTCCACAGAAAGGGGCCAGGAGTTGAAAAGGCTCAGAATAAATGCAAATTCAGACGTATACTTGAAATTATTAAGAATTGCCACAACCTCATTATCACCAAAGGTCAAAGCTTATTCAACAAACTTAATGTTACAAGCAATTTCTAAGATCCAGATGAATACATATGTTTTTCTAACCATTCACATTAAGAATTTCAGATTCTAAAAGCTGATTCAATTTCATTTCATTTTGCATATGCATTTGAAACAGTATTCAGAAAAATCCCATTCTCTAGAGGCACACAAACATGGACACTGTAAGAGTTGGAACTGGAATTTATCTACCCCTCTACAGACTTAGTGCATGATCTTGATCAAGAGCCTTTTGAATTCAGTACAAATTAGAGACTTTAGTGTCTCCAAAGAACAGTGAGCTGTCTGCTATAATACTCAATTTAATTTTATGTTTTAAATGAAAAAAATAAACCCTGCCTTAGTTATAAGGTCATTGTACAAACAAATTTCTTAAAGTGGTGTTTAGTTAAAATGTGATGATAATGTTGTGAATATGTTCCCAAATAGAATCTGCAGTTTCTGATTGGACTTTTGGTCATGTTTATTCTGCTAATTTTAAGGTTCATAAACCAAGTTCCTTCTCAGTTACTCTGAGGTGAACATGAGGTAACTCTAGAAATAATGTTTTAGGTACTGAAATCTTGTTCCTATATCAGGTACAGACTACTATATTCAAGATGACAGCAGAGTGCCTGTAATTGCTAAAGCAATAAAGCCTCAATTTTTAGATATGAAACATCAAATTATACCAAATCTGAAGCCAAGCTAAGTTTCAGAGAGTCCTTTCAGAAACTTTAGCTCTGAAATGACAAATATAACATTAGATGCTGGAAACTATGTCAGCTACACCAGGTTTTCTTTTATAGCGTTCATAAGAAAAATCTCATAAGGATAAGCTAAGCAATCCGTATTTAAGACATTTCCTCCAACCAAAATAAGTTCTAATATTCACCTGTGAGTATTGTGTCACCTGCTTCACACTCAGATTCTTGGACCAAAAATCCCACCATTGATAAACCCAGACAAAACCATAGGAATCTGTCAGCAAAGGATAAGTGATAAGTGATGACTCTAGAAAAGTGTAGATCAAAACTATTTCCATAGATAAACTATTCAACTCTTGTCCCCAGATAAATGATGCCAAGCATTAATTACTATGATACATTAATATTTTTCCCACCTTCATTAGAGTTATATTAAAATTAAAGTCCATTTTTGGCAATACAGTTGATAATGACGAACATCAAGCTGCCATGAAAAAGGTGACAACCATTCAAGCAATGCACTTTATGGGATATGCTAAATCAAAGTTGATGCAAAGCTTTCCAGTGAGTCAAATACTGAATATTCAATCTAGAGCTACATGAATGTGATTTATTCTTGTTTGGTTCAGACACAAACACACCTTTCAATAAGACTTGTCTGCTCCCTTAGTCTTAAAAATTAATGTAAGAGGATAAATCAGAAATTGTTCTCCCAAAAATATGCTATTTCCACAGTGCTGGATACACCACAAATATTTGCTTAGTAGAAGTGGAAAAAACATTTTTAGTATGCATTTCAAATTACAGCATGCTTTAGTATCCAAATAATATCTGACATCACGGAGGTTTCTTTAGTTACACATCTTGCACACAATACCAGTTAGAAGTCCAGTCTAAGGTCTCCTTACATACCTCTGTTTTATGCCAAATATGTTTCTCTTATACAAACTAATAAACTGACTAGGCAGAAAGAGTAAAAAAATCATGAACTGTTCTCAGCGCTGCTTTGAGGTTGCAGTGACCATTACAAAGAGGAGCAGGGACTTTGCAACTGAAGAAAAAAAAATCTGGTAGCATTACCTGGTATCCCATGCTGATTATAGTAATGCCTGAATTCCCTTTTGCTTATGCACAGCTTGGCTCCACACCAACTGCAGCACTGTTTTGCTCCACTTAGCCACCTAAATAATCTGATCTTGGATGTTTCTGGGCAGCAACAAAACATAAAAGTGTATTGTGGGAATCCTGAGATGCAATCATTACTCTGTCTCTGCAGCACTGCCCTGTCTCACCAACTCCTTTGGCACATTAGTACCTTTTGCTGACCGAGCAGCATGGTCCAGGTACCCTCTCACGTGCAGGCTGCTAGTGCAACAAAGCCAGAATTTCTTTTTCCAGATTCCTCATCAATAGAGATATCTAATTGCTAATCAATGAGCCAGCTCAGCGTAACACAATAACTCAGCCCCTTCTTGCCATCTCTGTCTCACAGGACCTTTTTAAGCAGCTCTAACATAGTCACACACAGATTTTCACTGCTGTTCACCCTGCACCATGGAAAAGGTTTCCAAAATTCAGTCATTATTTGCTCTCACTATGGGTTTTTTTCCTTTTAAAAAGCAGAATATGGGTCTGCCTCATTTCTGAACTGAGGCTGCTCCTGGCATTGCCAATCCTCTGACCCATGATGTTTCCCCCTGAAGATTTCCATGCCAGTCATGTTCAAATCTGTATCTATACATCCATCTTCATGGCATTTGTTAACAGCTCAGGGAAAAAGCGATTTTTATTTTTCATTTGATTGATGTTGCAATGTTCAGGATGAGAATAGATGATAAGAACCTATTGTAGAGTGGACAAAGATTCTCTCTCAGCTACTTGTTTCCTGAATATAAAGAATACCAACATTCATACAGCACAAAAAGGACCTATGTCTGCTGAAATCTGCTCAAGGACTATATAGGTACGCAGCACCTCAAAAACCATCTAGAGTGATATCAGCTGCAAAGGCACTGACTCTTTTCAAAATGTTACACAATCCTTGCATGAAGAATGAGCCAGAACCTGAAGGCAGTGACAAAAAGAAACCTCATCAGTAACAGTCCTAAATGGGAATAATTTAACTTGAATAGTGTGGTGGGGTCTTATTCCTTTTTTTTTCCAAAATTTAAAAACCATCCTAACTTAAAAAACATTGATTGCAATATGGTCAGGATTTCCCCTTAAGCCTCCATGAATTAAAGGTCTTTAGCTTGGAAATATCTCCACAAGACATCAAGGCTGTGCACTACATATTTCTGTTACTATTGCCTGTCATACCCTCTCTTCACACACTCTGAAGGTACTGCTGCACTTTTCTGGGGGAGAACGGCTTTGCAATCAAACAGTCCTTAGTCAATGAGCTCTGAGTAGCAGAGTGCTTCAGTGCAGCCAGCAAAGCCAAACACTCTTGGGAGGGTAAGTACTTAAATAAAATTAATGTATTAAATATATCAAATTCTTATTTTTTCCACTGGTTTAAAATATCCACTTAAAGAACCATTTTGCAAAGCTGAGACTAGTGTTGAAAAAATTAATTAATCCTTTCCAATTTAGTGTCACCCAATAACCTACAATTCCAGATACATTCATCAAGAAACAAGAAATATACTCCCTCTTACGTGGGCTCAAAGTGAGGAGGAAAGTTATAAACAAGTATTTAGTTTTTCTTTCTTTTGTATGGTGATCTCCTAGAAATTTGTGATGGAGAATGAATAGTTCTTTGCAGAGGGGTGGGTTGAGATGGAGGACAGTCACTGGCCAAGTCCCACAATGATCCATGCCAGAGCTCTGACACTGCAATTCTACTGCTTGCGTCCTTCTATTACCCCCAGAAAACTCTGTTCAACTTCAAGCAGTAATTTCTGCATCAACCTTACAGTTTTTCCTTTTTACTTTAGTTGTACTAATTTACAAGCAACAAGGGATAAAACCTACCCTATCCTGAAATGAATTGGTTCAATGGTGAATTTCCCTCCCTGATAAAATATTTTTAATGTTCAGCCTTCTGTGGCTATCATTGAACTTTTACCATGTGTTTTACTACATATGAAACACAACCTTGAGTAGGCAAGCAACATTCAAAATAATGATGTTTATCTATAAAAAACCCTCTGTAATTTAAGTTTGAACTCTAGAGACCTACTTAGACACATACTAAAATCTGTAAAGAAGTTTACTGAGGGAAAAAAAAACCAAACCACTTTTTCTTTTATTCTGTCAGATTTTTGGTGTCTTAGTCACTAAAAGCTGTTATCAAAACACTATGCTATATTGACAGAAATAATAGCTCTGTTGCAACTATATCACCTAACTACATTGTGAAACTGAGAGCATTGCAGGGAACAAGAAAACAAAGCTAAAAAAGGGACTAAACACCTCCACAGGGCAGACCACCATTAAACAGAGTGAGAAGCAGGCAGAGTGCAAAGCAGCTCAGGAATTGCCTCAGCAGCTCTTGAGGAAGCAGGGGAAGGGCCATGCCCTGCTCTAAACAAGCCCTGGCTCTCAGCCACGTTGGGAACTGTCCACCGCTGGAGTGACATTTGCTGAGGCCACTTGGACGTGGAGGCAGACAGCTCCTGGGGCAAGGTGCCACTCTCTGACCCCATGCACTAACTACTGGACCCTGGCTAATCTCCCTGCCTCATGGAAGCTGCTGAAATGTGCTTCTTCCTTTCATAGCCATGGATACAATTCTGACTATTTATATTGATGATAACTTATTAGTATCAACATATGTCAATATTATCACACATGGGCTTCCATCTCAAAAGATCAGCTGAATAAAGGGCAACTTAATAGTACTAGTAATCTCCAGACAGATGCAGCTTGTTAAGCAAAACCATCTGCAGCAATCTGCTGCAAAGGGTTTTTCTGTTTACTAAAAATATTTCTGCAAATATTTTCACAGAGATAAGGAAAAACAAAGGCCAGACAGCATTAATAATCCCTCTTTCTTTTCCAGAACATTTTTTCATTTTAAGCTTAATATCCAGCAACGACAGCTGTTCAGCCACTGCCAATACCACTCCCTATCAGTTTGACCAATGTTAAATCCTTTGCTCCTCTGTGCTTCCATCCCTACTTATTTTCTCCTGATTTCTCCACAGAATCCAGTTTCCTGGGAGCACAGTCTGGTTTTATTCTGTGTTTGGGACACAGCATAACAGGGTCTCTCATCTCTTCTCTGAGGTACAGCATAGGTGTACTAAACTAAGAAACTTTGGGAAGTCAAAACAATGAGTAACTGGCCCATGCTAGACACATTCCCAGTTCAGTGGCCCAGGTGAATGCCAGGTTTCTCTGCTTATGAAGACCCAGGATATGCTTAAATACAAAGAGAAATTCCTGAAACATGTAGGTAGCTCAGCTGAAGCAGCACTTTCAACAGTCTCAAGAGCTGGAGAAACCATCTCTTGCATTGAATTAACTCATCACGGTCCCCATGGTGATTTACGGTCTCTTGCTGGTTGGTTTGTTCCTGCTTTGCAGAAGTAATACCTGGAATAGGCTTCTGTCTGAAAACTGACACCACCCTGGTGGTGAGGAGCACTCCAAACATGAATCCACATCCCTGAAGAAATCCTCCCAAGACGCTCACATTGAAAACTTTGCCTTCCACATGCCTTCCAAGCACTCAAGGCGGAAAGGGAAGGTGGGAATCGAGACACCAACAGTTTAACACTTAAACACGCTTCACTAATCTCTGTGGATCTTGAAAACCTGCAGTCTTCCCTAAGAAATGTTGTGTACATCTTCCAACTGAGTTCTTTGGTGCTGGCAAAGAGGACACTGATCTCTCACATCCCCAGAATGTTTAGAGTGGGAGACCAGTATAATTTTTAAGCAAGTGAAGTAAGAGCTGAGGCTGACACTACTACAGTCTTCATTAAAGACTCATTTAATTTTATTCAAGAGCATGCAGATCACATGATCAAAGAATCTGCATTGTTCTGGTGAGGGAACCAAAAATCTTCAATAGTCATGGGGGGTTTTCTCTAATTTTTGATATTTAATTTCTGGCCTTGGTTAAATTTTACTGTAACTCTGATTTCTCCATCTCTGAAACAGGGATAATGTTCATTACCAAAAAGAGCTTTCACAGTAATTGCTTTGGAGCATCTGGGGGAAAAAAATTGCTATTTTTTATAATATTGGCTCAATTTATCAGTGTTGGCAGATGCCTGGAAGTGTACCCACATTAGTGGAGTGGTTTCTTTTTCTTTAATAATGTGTTCATATTTGCCAAATGAAGAGCCTCAGTTTCTTCCACATGACAGAAAGTCTTAGCAAAATCAATAAGAAAATCCTAAATAAAAGAATCTGTGCACATAGTACCCTTTTTTTACATAATTGCTTCATTTCAGCAAAGCACAAACAGGCTGATAGAAGATCCGTACATCAGAATTTATTCATGGCCAAACAGTTTTGTTAGTTTTTCAGACATTATTCCAGTAGAGCATTTGAAAGTGGAGCTGAAGGTGTGTTGAGTTTACACATCTAGGCCATTCCTCATTGACAAGTTAATGACTGTCCTTTGCCATAAACTTCTTCAAGCTACTGCATGAACAGTCAGTATCAGCCAGCATGATGAAAAATCCAAATTACTTGGTGCAATTTGCAGCTAAAATGTATAAACAATCCTCGTAACTAAAGAGATTATTAAAAAGATAGATAACTTAGAAGCTTATTCTCTTAATACCTCTCTCTTCCTTGGCCTAGATTAGCCCCTGAAAAGGAAGCTCTTGAATAAGGAAATGAGAAGAAGGAAAAACAGTGGGAGGTCTGCATTTAGTTTAAAAATAAAAAATAAAAAAAATTGTGACGTTTTGAGCTTCAACCCTCCTGGAAGTCAAGAATATTCTTCACTTCATTCCCATGAATCTGCTTTTACAAGTAGTGTTTTTATTTCTCCTTGTTTCAATATGGGCATTTTAACACTGTGCTGAGACCATATTGCTGCCATAAGAATGCCCACAGAAGAAAAATGAGTCATAAACCCATTCAAAATGATTTAGCCACTGTTTCTAGAGGAAAAAAAAACAAAACCAAACCACAAAAAAACACCCAAACTATTTGCTGTAACAATGAAATACTGATACATATCTGTGTTACCAGAGTTCAGTCTCATGCTGGTGCTCCAGTGAACTACACACAAACAGAAGAATTTAGCTAAAATAATGCATTTCTGCCACTGTAATTGCGTCCTTTTTAAAAACTTCTCTTGACAGAATGGCATAAAATGACACCTCTGAACAATATCACTTTGCCAGCTATAAATCTGCTGCAAGTGTAGCCTTATTCAAACCTGTGCTTTATTTAAACAGTAGATGAAAAAGCATTAAATATTTTCATTGATCCAGGTAGCCTGTCAAGAGCTGAACCAGAAAATGCTCAAATAAGAATGCTTAGTGAACAATATACAGTAAATCTTTACAGTGAAATTTGCTTGCCAACAAATCAGCATGATTAATTAACATGACAAAGTTTATCAACAGATAGTTCAGTTGCAGAGTCAGAAAAATGTCTGTGGCAAACACTGGACCCCATCTGCTCTCTAGAAATTGCATCTCATTATGATAATGGTAGAAATTAAGCCACAACTAAGATTTTGTCACAAGGTTTAGCTGATATAGTCATCCTAAGGGACAAAGGTCAAATCTCTTTTGGAGCCAAACTTTTAGAAGTTAATTGGAGGTTTTTTCCAGCAAACAATGGCTAATAAACATACACTGCTCCTACTTTTCACTGCTTGCCAGAGAAATAGCTCTTGGATGTTTCCTTTGTGTGAACACTATGCATTAGAACTTGTTTTAAGGGAGCAGGAAAATAGAAACAGATATCAGCAGGAGGAGGAGAGAGGGGCGTAAGAGGAACAGACTCAAGATTTTCTACAAGTTCAGTCATGGTGCAGGAATTAACGTCATGCTGCTGCACTAATACGTAAAGATAAAGTTTTGCTAGAAGAAAGCCCAGCTGGTTTCTGGCAATGGCAGAGGCACCTCAGCCCTCTGGACAGGTGGAGAGCACAGGACGCGGGTTATAGCATGAGCCAGCTGCTGTTTCAGCATGCCACAGATGAGGGACATTGAGGGCAGAGAGGGACACTGGGAACAGCACCTGGAACACCTGCACACCTTGAGGAAATGGGTATTTTCAGCACACAAAGCAAGGAGTCACTTCAGATTAGAGACCTCTGCACAAAATAGGCCAGAAAGTGCTTGAGAAGAACTGTGCGTTTCAAGGGAGCAGTGCTAAACAGGGCCCACAGATCTAGAGCTGCCTGACAGTGGCTGGGCAAGATCTCAAAAACAGAGAGCACATTCCCACCCCTTACAGGCAAAGCAGCAAATACCCAGAAACACACTGGTGCAATTCCTTCCCTGAACTCTGTACTCAAACACTGAATCTTCTGTGACCGTAGAAGAACCTGCTGAGATATTCCTCACATAGTGTGGTACCTGAAACACTCCAGATGAGGGTTGCTCACTCTATGAATCATTTTTGTGTGGTGCACCCTGACACACCAATCCATTACTGAGAATACAATCTCAGTGGCAGGGACAAATTACCTACATACAGTCATTTCCTTTTGAAATGGTGCAGGGAATTTCCACTAGCTCAGTTTATCAAGAGAGCACCAAGGAAATGCGTGCAGGTGTCAGTGGGCATGATGGACACCTTAGGAATACTCTCCCATGTACCACCTCATTACCTCTTTCCAGAGGTAGCCTGGTTCTCTTTCCACTGAGAACTTTTTCCTCAGTAAAACAAGCTGCAATGAATAGCTGAGAAAATCCTATTTTAAATGACTGATCACCCATTATTAGTTACATCTTACTTGCATATTAAATTCTGGTGGCCTTAAAAGGGAGACCAAAACCTGACTTATCCCAGTGATTAGGCTTCCTTCCTCTTTAAAGACCTTTTCTTTGCACACACTCACAGAATGGCAGAACAACCTCTATGGCAAAGAGCAAAATTACGATGGATCTCGTGAGACTTACCCAAATAACCCTTCAGAGGTTTGCAGCTACATCACACCAACTTCCCTCGCCAACTTGTTCCTTTTGTTACCACCATTCTTTCCTGGAAAAAAAAAAACCCGAATGTGCTTAAATGGTAATTCCTAAAATACCTTCTAAGATATTGGTAGTTTCGCATGTTTCAGGATAATGCAGTATTTTATTCAGCCACAAAACAAACAACTTTGTTACCAGTATTTCTTAAAGGGCTCTTACTCTTCTTAGTCCTTATTTGGCCAGAGAAAATAAAAAGAGAAATAATTCAGAAGTTGCTCAAGGGAGAATATTAAGAAAAGAATCATTAAAGAGGTATTTTGTTTCTTCAGTTAATAAGCTTCATCTTTGCCATGCTGTGCAATTTTTTCCCTCAGATTCTCATTAAGAGAAATTTTACATTAGCCTTTACACATTTCCACATCGTGGAAGTTCTCTTGTGCCTCAAGTAGGTGGGAAGGTCTAAGAGGTTCTTCCCCAGAACTCCCACATGGGAGAAAGTTCCAGCCAGGAAGCTGGGACAAAGCTCATTACTGTGAGCGAGGAATTGCTGAGCCTGGATCATCTTTTAACCCTGGATTGAATTCATGGACGTGAGATAGTACACGACTCTGCAGGAAGGGAAATTCTAGCCCTGCCGTTGCAAAGCCTATCCCAGTCCTTCTCCGAGTGTTTCTGTGGTAGGTTGCAAACAAGGAGGTTTCAGCAGGAATTCACTAACAAGGAGGTTTCAGCAGGAATTCACTTACATGTGTGCCCTTCCATGGCTTTGAGGCTGTGCCAAGCACTACAGAAAGATGCCACGCAAAAATGCAGAGCTGCCACTAAAGGTGCAGAAACATCCACAGTTCTACCTTATGCCCCCAGCAGCACTGCAGAGCAGAGCTACACAAGGTGCAGGAGACAGGAAATTCATGCACATGGTCCCACTTCAACCTGGAGCTGCAAAACCCACACTGATGCTATGTTGTACAGCCAGGGGTGGGGGCACAGACCAACCTCACCTATCTAGGATATAAAATATCCTTGCATTTCTGCTGGCATTTCTCCTGGTTCCAGAACCTCTGTCATGGTAAAAAAAGATCAATAAAACCAAACAAATGAAATACAATGCTGCCCTATTTAACTGGCTGGGCAGGCATAATCTCTTATCTGAGGAATTCCTTGATTTTTTTCTGGGCTGAATCAGGTGTCTCAACTCTTAGGGCTGGAGGTACAGGCTAGCAAAATCTCATACAAATGGTTTGGAACAAAAACATTTGGTGAGAAAAAGATGAGTAAAATAGTAAGTCTTCCAGAGACAAAAATAAATATATCAGAGTTATCATGAAATAATTGAGGATTAAAAAAAGGTTCTGAAGATATAATGGGCAAAATATTTTATCCCAAGCCAAAGTTCTTCAGTTTTCACTTTGATTTATTTATGTAGCAGCACTTTGGGGTATGGTAAAATTACAGAGCAACAGTCTTCTGAAATTTGACAAATTTGTCATGTGAACAGATGGGCTGTAAGAACAGAAGCTCTGAACTGGGATTAAAGATGATTTGGTCTTGAAGGATTCCATCTAACTGCTAGTTACAGCTAAAACAGCCAGATATAAACTTAGATTGTTATCCGTCTATTATAAATCATTCCGTCCTGATGGTCCTTGTTCAGAAAAACTACATATATCTCTCCTTGTAATCTTTCCCCCACTCTTCTGGTTCTTTGAAGAAATTATGCTGGACATCAGGTAGGGGAATTAATACTGGCTGACCAGAAAAATGAATGCCTTCCCCTCTTGACATGTCAGCCATCACATTGAGTTATGTTGCTTAAATCTAATCATAGCGTGCTACCTTGTACCGTGCTGTTCCACCCGATGCAATAAATCACTGAGTCCTGCTCAAATCAATCCATGCTCAGCTGCAGCACTGCTATTGCACCCCACTGGTTCGGAACATGTTTAGGAGATCCAGCACAAAGCTCACACTGCAGCAGAGAGCTCCATTTCATGAGTGTTGGAATAGGATTTAAGGGCATGGATTAAGAGGATTTCAATTTATTCGTTTGTATTTTTAAAGAATTCCTGGGACTAAGGTCTTGGATTGCTCCATGAAAAGCAGGCAGCCCATAGGTGGAATGGGCAACTTTGGGACCCTCAATGGCTCTCATGTGTGTGATATCTGCAGTAGGTTTGACCTAAAACTGATGTGTGTGTTTGTATGTATGCACACAGATATTACTTCAAGCCTAGAAATCTCCAAGTACTACAGTGACCTAGGGAAAAAAAAAAAAGTTGGTATTTCACAGCAAGCCTAACCAATAATAACTTTGGACTGAAGTATCAAGAAAACCCAAAAATAACTCCATCCACGAAACCTCCACTAGTCTGTGACCTCAGCTTCCATAAACAAATCCCCAAACCCAGGCAAGGTAATAAAACTCTCATAGCTGGCATTAGGGATTACTAATAAAAAAAATGACTCAAATACTAATCTGTTATAGTACTTCATTAATTAGATCTTCAACTTGTAGAGCACAATTTGCAGGAAATACTGTGCAGTTAGGTACAGTAATTTACACAAAGACTGCTTGTCACAATCCATTTGTTTGGCTCATAATTTTCTTCTCTGCTCTGTCTTACTCACTCATTAACTGCTATAACAATTTCCAGGCATGAATCTACTGCAGCTTTCAAAGAGTATTTACACACCTTGAGGTACACAGACACTGCAAACAAAATGGTCTAAACAAATCAACTTTACCATATGTCAGTGCAAGGGAATAAAACCTAATCCCAGGTTTCCTGAAGCCTGCCATTGAGAATCTTCCCCTAAATAAATAAGCAAACAAAAATTAGCAGGCCAGCCACTAGAGTCCTAATTCTTGAGCAGGTGAATGCACTTGCAGCCTTACTACGCTCATGGGAGCTGCTTGACCATAGCTAACAGAGTTACCAACAGAAGCATTAGGAACAGAAAACTTTTTAAAAGTAATCAGTAAGACAAATGAAAAGAAGACCTACTTATACCCTTCACTGATCAAGTTTAACTAACTTTACCAAATATAAACAGGAATGATTCAGGTTGCAGAAATTTTGTACACCTTTAAGTAGGTGTCATTGCAAGGAGATACTTTCCTTCCTTGCTTACACCTGCTGTTTTTCCAGCTCACCGTGTTAATACCAGTGTAATGTCACTGACACCTATAATTCCCATTTTAATCACACAGGACCCCAAAACGGTATAACATGTGGCACTAGAGAGAATTGAGTGTATTCCCAATTAAACCCGAAGTTTGACAAAGATGTATGTACTGCTCATTACAAAAATACATTACTCATCTAAATCTGTCGTGGGATGATTCATGAGCAATTCATTGGTAAGCTATGCCAAAACTGTCCCTGTTCAGAGTTCCTTTCTAAATTTAGGTTCCACAGCAGTTCACTTTAAAAGAAATATTAAATCAGTGATGAGATGAGGAATATTATTCTTTTAGATAAAAATAAGAGGTTGTCTGGGGATTCTAATTAGTTCAATAAGCTATGAATGAGTATAACCAACTTTAAATACCAAGAATAATTTTGCATCCCTGTTCCACTAATTAAGAAATACCTTCAGTTGTTGCTGAACTGAAGAGTCCTGTTAACTGTAACTAATAAGCCTAGGCTAGTTTCGATGACAATTGAGACTAGATAAACACATTAGAACTTTTTTCTGCATTGGAAACAGTACAGCTTTAGCTTCACAGTCTTGCCTCCAGCAATGCTTTACATAACTGCATTTCATAAAATGTCATCAGCTCTTTCAGTGCCTGAAGACCTACTGTGAGGGAATGCCACAGTTCTATATATGTCACACATATTCTGACTCCTTGCCAAAATAACAAGGACATCATTAATTTGATTGACTGCATATGGATCAAGAAGGGTTAAATCATTCTTTCCACAACTTAATCCCAACAAAAAAGCTTGCAGAAAAAACTTAACTAGATTCAAATTTTCAAATGGACCTCAGTTTTGCCTTTGGATCTGTGTTGCAGATCTTGCATAAACTTGCATTTACAGTTGAATTTCAAGGCATTGTATTGTTCCTAAAAACTAATGTATGAACAAGCATCCTCTTCCTGCTGCCTACATGGCCTACATGCCTAATTAAATATTCCTATTCAAAGAGGAAATTGTTTAAATTCTAGACTTCTACTGCCAACAAAGTGGGCTAAGGTATATTTTACTTGCTAGGTACTTGTACTCTGTAAGGTGGGAAGATTCCTGACACATCTGGGCTTTATGGGACAGATGATCAGAAATTCCCTACTGGCATCAGGTCCCACAGAGCAGCTCTAGCATGAGACTGCAGACATTCAGCATAAAATTGTTTCTTCCTAAGCTTTCAAATTTCCAGCTGTAGAACAGGAGTCTTGGCAATCTTGGAAGACCCAGCTCAAAACAGAGCTCTCAGTACTTTTCCCTATTTGTAAGGTTAGTTTGGCTGCCCTTGCTGGGTAGAGGATACAGCAAATTCCAAGATATCTGACTTACTCCCTTTAAAACAGCTATTTTTTTCTTCTGGAAGAGGCATTATTTGATACTTTTGGAAGCTAATTTTATTATAACATTCTTAAGTATTTTACACAAATTTAAATACAAATACAAATCAGAGCAAAATTTGAACTATAAACTGGAATTTTGGGAAAAATATATAATACTTAATTAACAATTGCACCCTGGTAACACTGTGCAGGAGGTCATGTAGGCAAACAGAGGTATTATAATTCCATAATGCCAGCAGAGTGCAGAGGAAAAAGAGACAACAGGGAAATTATATTTGAGAAAGGAACCAGAAAAGCATATTTACATGGCCTTTCATCTCTGGCAGAAAACATGGTGATCTGGGAATTCACCTTAGCAATCTTATCATTAGCTCACAGCCTGCCTAAGACGCAGAGCAGACTGCAGGGAAAAATGCATACGGCTTGGAGAGAAAAAACATCTTGTTTCACTAAGATCTATGTATTACCAAAGGACAGTGACATTAAAAAAACAGGAGCATGGCCAAGAGCAGCCCCTATAGCAAGTTTATGGCAAGCACTTGCAGGTGTGTGAGCTGGAGAGAAATCAGCAAGGAGCATCTGTTGCTTTGATTTTGTATTGGGCACTTTCTACCAAGCCAAATGAATCTGAAAGCCAATGCAAATCATAGCAACTCCATGTTTTTTCTCTTGGGCAAAAAAACGCAACATTGTACCAGGTCAGATAACTCAGTCAATTGGGAATAAAAACGAGAACTATGTCAGAGAATAAAATAAAAAGAACTTCTCTGATCCTGAGTAATGCTCTCCAAATGCAGTTCATAAAACACAGTGAATAAAGCACATCTACAGTGTTCTATCCAAACTGCTTCCGAGGCTGTGTCTCATGAATCCAGCACACAAACGCACACATGGAGCTTTTTATTGTCACCCTAAATTTTTTTCTTACTTTTTTCGTGTAACAGAACCGAGCCCACTGAATGTTGAGGCCCAGAACATTGCTTCCTTTAAACATTTTATTTATGAAACTGCATATCCAGTCAGGACTCAAAAGCAGCAGCCATTGCCTTTCACCTCACAGGGCACAGGTCAAATCTCATCCTATTTCATGGCTCTAATCCATTCAAAAGTTGTGCCTGAAAAACCTTCCAACTTCTTTCCTACTCAGGATTATTCCTACCAGTACAAAGAGCACACAAGACCCAAGGTGGGGGGAAATGACATATCATTGGTGATATAGGAGTCAAATATTGTAAGCTATTCCTAAAAGCAGAAAGAAAAACATCTGGTGAGCAGATCTGCTGCTATTGTGCATTTCCCAGGGCAGAGAGACAGACCAGGGAGGACATTTGGTGAGAAGAATGAGTGGTGAAAATTGCATGGTATTACAGGGCAGAGGGATCTGCACAAAGGCCAAATGGCCCTCGGCTACTCAGCTCTGCCAGCCACTCCTGCCAATACTGTTGGGTTTTACAACTCCATCAGAAAACACAATAAAAAAGATTTTTAAAAAGAGAACAGGAAGCAGAAGGGATAAACAGGCCAAGCCTATGGCATGCATCAATTGCCTGAGTCCCATGCCTTTAAGTTGTAAGAAATATGAAAAAATCCCCATTAAACTAAGAGAGTCCAACTGAACTAAAATGAGTACTGTGCCAGAGGACAATATGTCCATTGCCAAAGGCAAAAAAGGAGTTGATGAATGATACAAATACAGCAGACAAAATATAAATCCCTATTTCCCATTCCAAATCTTTTTAACAAATTAGTCATGTCATCAGAAGCAGAGATACCTGTGCTTCCATCCTGCCTGATCTACACCAAGAGCAGACGATGTTAGACACAGCTGAGCAGGATTCAAAGCTTCACATTATGTACAGTCAGGAAACTGAAATGTTACTGCTTCTTCTGCTGTTAGATGCCATGTCCTCCTCAGCATGCACTCTTGCCTACTGATGCCCTTTGCAAAGGATCCTGAGCAATTTTTACCCCTAAATTATGCTTCCATGGCTTTATTATTATTTCAATTCTCTCTTTTGCTATCACAAGATAGGAACAAAACTTTTTCATGTTGATCATCTTTCTAAACCCTATGAACCAAACACAAGCATGAACTGATTTCCAGGTGGAATAGGCTGCTCCTTTCAGTTCCAGTCTATCCTGCAAACTACACACTGCTCTAAAGAAGTTAATCTGCCTTTAAGAGCAACCTTTTCCTTGTAAAAGAATCGGGTGTGGGTTTATAGCACTGGGTTTTCTCTTCTGGATGCCAGTGGCTCTGCAGCCGAGCTTAGTGGAAATGAAAGCCTGAAGCCTTGATCTTGAATTAAATGCAAGTTGGTAGCAAAGCTTCCCTCAGTTTGAGGAATTCAGTCCTTTAGTTGACTTGCTCAAACCATCAGTCAATACCCACCTCACTCCCTGGTTTCTATGCCTGTGGGAGGAACTTTGCAGACTGTCCACTCTGACCTTTCCCTATCGTGTTGAAATGTGTAGTATAGCCTGTCTTATCCAATAGGAAGATTTGCTTAGCTCGAAATATATTCCCTGAGACGACATTATCCAAAGGAAATTTTATTTCCTTAATTGAAAAAGATAAAAGAGCATAGGTGTGTGTCTCTAACATCTCCTACAACCCCCAAAAACAAAACGTTGCATCCAGATTAAGTGGGTTATAAATTCCAGGCTCCATTTATCTAACGTGCTATGGGAGATAATTCCCCATTCTCTGAATTGTTATGCAGTAATATAAACTTGGTTTTCAGAAAAATTTCCCCTGACTGCTGAAGCCATTCAAACTGTCTACGATATCAATGGTACTAATCACATTTCCCCTCCATGGTCCTTCCTCTCTTTTCCCTCTAAAATCCAGAGATGCTTCTATATCAACATTAAATGAACTTGTTTGCTGCCTAGAAGCCAAATTAAATGTTCTCTGTTGTACTCAGCACTCACAGAATAGGGAGAAATAAGAATAAATGAGAGCCATTAATTAAATCTCACAGGAAAGCACATTGCTGCAAATGGAAAACAAAACCTATTTTTCCCGTAACTATTATTTTATGCTAAATACATCATAATTGCTATTCAAGACCAGATTAAGAGTTTGTTTTTCTAACATGCACTTTCTTTTTATTTATCAAAGTGATCAGACTGCAGGCTAAGTCTGACTCTTTCAATTCAAACTCAAGCATGACTTTTCAGAGCTCTGGCTATGTCTGTGGTGCTGATGTGATTGCAGAGACCCAACAGCTCCCTTCCAAATTCTTCACTCCGTGTTCACCTTCTCAGGACAAGGAGGGCAAAGCCTCTACAGTCAATAATCTGCAGTTGTGGTACAATGGACCCCATGCCTTGCATATTTTTGGGCACTGAGCTCACAAACAGAGACTGCAAGTCTGCAAGCCTTAAAGACGTTTTTAGGCCTGGCCATAGAGAGATCCTTTCCTTGCTGAAAGCCCTTCAACAAAATACAGTTTTAATTTATCTCGTTACAAGGCTTCCCATTTCTAATTTATTTTGTTGAAATATTTAAAAAGTCCGTTTCATTTTGTTTTCATTTATGTTTCTGTCCCACTGCATTTTCTCTCCACATAAACTGGTCAGAGAGAATGTCCTAAACATCTTAAAAGTCATCCCTCGTGTGAGCAGCTTTTGTTCTTTTTTAATGAAGAGATAAATCCATAAAGTTCCAAAGTTCCATAAAGTGCATCTTCCTGCATTTTGTTATATTACACATATATGAAAGCCTTTCTAAGTCTGCAAGTCTTTTATTACATAAATTACAGCTGGCCATATAAAACCAAGCACATGACACCCTGGAAAGCACCAGGACCACAAATTCTGAAACCACAGCTTGTATTTAGAGCTAAATAGACATTTTTCAGCTTGCTCCAGGGCAGTGTAATCACTCCTACTCCCTGTAATGGTTAACATTTTATAATCAACTCCCCATCCAAAGCCTGGCATCACTGTGACCCCTCCGTTCCCCAGACAGAAACTGCAGCTCTCTGCAACCTGCACATCAGAGCTTTGCATCACACAGGGATTACCAGCCGACAGCAGTTGTTCCCCCATGGGCATGTTCAACCCTTGTAATACTCCTAATCCCTGAAAGGCTCAAATCAAACTCAAATCAAATAACAAAGCGTCTCCATTCTCAAATTTGAGTGCAGGAAACCAGCAGAGGACAAGCAATCCTCACATGTTTGTAATCACAGAGGCCTGGCAGTGCTGTGAATGTCCCAGCAGCTGCACAGATGTTCTTTCTAAACTGTACTTCCCATCCAAGTGAGGCGTTAAGCTGTATGATCCTGTCCTCCACAGCAAATAGGCTTAAAAGCCAAGTTCTAACAGATGATAACACAAATGAGAGCAAAGGAAATCTTCCACTTAATGCACAGCAGAAAGAGACCTTATAGTTTTACAGTGACAATAACCGGCAAGTACAAGACAGCTTTAACACCTGGAAAATAATACCCAGAAATGTGTGACTAGCAAAGGAACTGAATATGTGTGCATGCCCCAGCTCTGCCCTTCTAGAGACAGAGCTCTCTATCTGTACACGCTCACAAATACTGGAAGCTGCTGACACTGGGTATTCATACGCACACAGAGGTCTGAATGCTATACCCAATACCATCTTGAGAGCTTTCTCCATAATTCAAATAGTTTCCGCCCTCTCACAAGCCCAGAGGACAGGCTTTCCTGGTTTGTATTGACTTAGGTATTGCTACCCAGAAGATTCTTCTAAACCTCTTATTCAACAGCGCCTGATACAGTTAACCATGGATTTCTCTGGCCCACTGTGAATCCACATGTATTTGTCTTCACAGCTCTTTACAATAAGTGGTTCAATGATTTTTATTTTGTGTTAAATGAAGAAATGCTTTCTTTGTTTTAAACCTGGTACTCTTGTTCTCCAGTTCAAATCACCATTCCTAGTTTTAGAGGCAACTATAATTTACACAAATACACTATCCTTTCAAAGACCAGTTAATCTATTCAGAATCCCTTTACTCACATATGGAAGCCACTCCATCTCTTTCATCCCAGATACACCACTTCTCTTTTCTACTTCTGTTTTGTGAGGTGATGAGAATCAGAAAAATGTGTTGCATTCCATATGTGAATCTATGCCTGTGTGAATGATTCAAAAAGAGACAGAATGCAACCTGCGTTTAAGTTCACATAATAATTTCTAAGACTATTTATATTTTGACTACCCTTTCCTTTTTACAATTGCTCTGGAATAAGGAAAGTGTTGATTATGGCATTAAAGAACAAATAACCTTCCCCAGCCATCTTCTCTACAGGTCCACAGAGGAACCTTTAAAGTCTAGCAAAGCAGGATTTTATATGACAACATCAACTCTAACAATACTCAACTGGCCCCAAAGAAAATCATTCCAGTCAATCATAGCACCAAAAAAATAAAATCCTATATTCCCTATACACCAATAATCTTTAATGAATATTCTCAAACCTTTAAATGTTGTGTAATTTAACAAAAGCAGTGACTTTTCAATAGTTTGATCTGTTGTTAATAATACACCAAAAAGGAGGGTATATAAGAATATAACGCTACCAAATAATTACATAGGCTAGTTTGGTTTGGGGGTTTTTTTTAATGTGCAGAACATTCTCTCCATCAATTGAAAATCAAAATAATTCCTAATAGGTTACTGATTTCAGGGTTATTTCTACTGAAACTTGTTGGGTTTAACCCTTGTGATGTGATTCCAAGGAATGGCAAGTGGTTTTTTTTAACACCAACTCTTCTCATAAGTAATGGTACACAAAATTTTGCATTCATCATATGGTAATTCACACATGCTCAAACATCACCAAAAGATCATACAGAATTATATTGTAATGCATTCCAATCTTCCCAGTGAAACTGCCATTTAAGCAGTAGTTTAATTTTTGGGGTTGTTATAGGATTGACAGCTCACAGCAGCGCAGCTCTCGAGTCAGTACCTAACTCCCGGATGGGGCAAACTGACAGAAGAACCAAGATGTGAAGGAAGAAATTATGGGGTTCCTGCCGTGGATACCTCTGTGGACGGTTTGAATCAGCTCTCTCTGCCCTTCAGTTTCAAAGCATGGTAGTTTATTGTGAAAGAGGAGTGGGAGGAAGGGAACCCTGCCACGGGGCTGCATTGGGAGAGTTACAGAGGGAAGTAAGTGAAGATAGAAAAGGGATGATAGAAAAAGGGATACAATGTGTTGCTTCCAATAACATAAAAAGGTTCCCTGAAGAACATTCTAATTTCCACCAACCAATCCAGTACAAGATGCAAACTCTACATTATTTACATATAGCCTATGAGAGTCTTTGTATTACCATAGATGTTACATATTAAACTCCTAAAAACTAGTTTTACAACCTTCTATTGAAATGATAAGATTTGGGAATTCCTGGGTCCACCCAGGAGCGAGCTATTATCTGCTTCTGGAGCAGCCATTGTTCACTCAAAAGGCTGATAAGCCTTGCCCTCCAGCTATCTCAGTGACTGGGGCTGGACAAGTCTGGACAAGTCAAAACTTGTTCTTAGTTCAATCTCTCTCATGGTTTCTATTTTTCAGCACCTTTTGCCAGGTAATAATTTCTATGAGATTTTCCTATTTCTTCCTACCCAACAAAGATGGGTTTCTCAAGTGCCCAACCCACCTCATCCCAGAGCAGCTTTCCTTTCAGTATGAATGGAAGCAGCATTAGGACAAGGCTGTGTCATGCAAAATTAAAAAATATGAGCTGGCTGCTTCTAAGCACAGGAGTACTGAAAACAGTGTGGATGCAGAGCCATAAAGTCTAACGAAAGTCTTACGTGCTTAAAGTCTGATTTACTTGACTAGAATTATTTCATTCTCTTAAAATTCTCTACATTTTTTATTCTTATAGCATTTAATTATAGTTTAAATATTTTTCCAAGCCAAGGAAACTGCCACATGCATGTTGAAAATGTTGAAATGAGAGGCTCTCAGCAGTTGAATTCTGTTTCTTAAAGCTTTTTTCTACAGGGGGAAGAAAAAAAAAAAAAGAGGGGAAAAAAAAAAAAAAGGATCGAATCAGCCCTTTCCCACACAATTCCGGTTTTGACAAATTGGCATTTCTAGATGAAGTATGTTCTTGTAAAACATCCTGTTCAGTTCTATTTAAATACACAAAAAATGTGAGCAGTGAAATTATGTGATAAAGTATATTTTAGCTGGGTCTCAAATCATGAAATATCGAACATGGCTACAGGAACCTTATTCTCTCACTCCAAGGAAACAATCCTGACCAAATTGCTTTCTGGATTTGTGAGGATATATCGGTCAAAGAAAGTGCCTGTGTTGCAAACAAAATAATTTTCATGGCATTACTTCTGTCACAGAGGTGTTCCGAATATCCAGCTGCTATTCTAAGTAAAACAGGGGTAAAATAGATTGTTTAACTTGATACTGTGAAGCTCAGTGCCACCCAAATAGAGCCATTTTAGGATAGTATATTCATTTTTAACAGATAATTCAGATCTTAAAATAACACAATTAACATTACACTTAATTTTTTGGATGTGAATTCTTTCCCCAACATCCAGTACTGGGACTGCCATAAACTAATCACATCCATGAAGCTTCTCTAGAATAGGCTGAACAGGCTGAAGTTTTAAGTCACAATCATTCCATTTTTTTTTTTTTTAATGCATAACAGAAAGCATAATTCAGTTTTGTAAATCTTCATCATTTGTTACCCTTCATTTAGTTCAATAATCATGTTATGAATTCATTTGTTTTACAAATTCCCTTAACTTTTTCTTATGCTTATTTGACAGTAAGCATAAGAAACTGTAGCAGGTTCCTGTACATTGATTAAAAGATCTAAAAATAAGTAAAATAGGAGATGATAAATGCAGAGCTTAAAACAGACAATTAAACCATTAATTTAAATCCTTAATAATGCAGGTGACCTATTATGTGACTAAAAGAATGGGAGATAGATAAAAATACTGGGAAAAAATGTAAAACAACAAAGATTCTCAACTATGTCTCATATAATGGACAATAAGCAGCCTTCAACACGGTTGTTACAGCAATCAGTTTTCTTTTTAAAAGTCCTGGTAAAATTTAAACTGTAGCAGAAGCTGACTAGAGACATGTTTTCAATAGTTTGAAACCTGAAGAAAAAGTTTCCTTAGGATTTCTTTTAGGTTAAAAGCAACCAACAGGAACAATTCAAGCCCCACGCTGTAGCTGCAGTAGAATAACAGGCTATAATCATGGAATAAATAAAGACTGAAGACACAACCCCCTCAGTTTAATAGGAGGAAGAAGCTTCAGAGCACCTGCTCACCGCTCTGTCTGCACGTGCCAAGCCTTGGGGCAGCTGTTGGACAGCAAATCAACACAGATTCAAACATAGCTCTGTATCTTGCTAAAGGCAGCACTGAAATGCATCTCCTGTCTCTAAAGGATGCCCAGGACAAAGGAGAACCAACAAGAGTCAATGGTGTAAAGACAATAGATAGGAAGCCTGGGCATGGAAAATTCACAGAAATAAAATTCATGGCAATAAAGCTAAATAAATAACTTCTTGGTTGCTTCTAGACAGCTTCTGAACACAGCCCATGATGGATCTGACCTGATCTCTCAAATTACTCTTTTCCCACTTTTCTGAGTTTAGACAACAGGAAGAAATCCCAGAACTTCCACATGCCTGAAAAATGTTATTGATTTGCAATTGCAAGCTGTCGATAAACCAAGTGTTGCAGAGGTCACAGCAATAAGCAGAAATGAGTAAGTGACACACAGAACTGGGCCCTGATTTCAAGGATGAACTCACAGGAGGGGTCAGATGCATAGAGATGAGGGGTCAGATGAGACAAGCATATGTCTCAACTTTGCTCTTCTTTGCTGTTGAATTCAGTGTAGACAATTAAATTCTTCATCTAAGCAAAACCAACACATTACTCAAGTAGTGCTGCCTGAGTGGTCAAGAAAGTTATATGACACCATTTCAATCCACTTTTTACAGTACTTACCTGTTTCACTGGGTTTTTTTTCCTGCAGTATGTGTGATTGAGATTCAGACTGTGGTAGTAAAACTACTAATATTTATGATTGAGGCCTAGCTAAGAAGTTATCTTTACTAAAAGAAGATTCCCTTCACCTAAAAGCTAATGGTCTGTGGTTATTTCCAAATCTAAGCTAATACCAGTCTAGGCTCAACCAAGAGCCATCCCTCTATATTGTCCATATTATTTACTGTCCATAATATTTACTGTAACATTTACTGGATTTATTGTCCATATTATTTACTGTATGGTTTGATTCCTAAAAGAGTGGCAGTTAAGGAGATGCTTAAGCATTCCACCCCCTCAGGGATGGATACCTGGCATTGTTAATATTGACCTTACTGTTTTTCCCCAATTTATAGGTTGGGTCTGCAATCTCTTGGCAGAGAACAGGGCACCAGGTGAGAGATGCTGTCCCCCTGTTCTCTCATGGTGATCATAGCTAACAAAGCTTCTGTCTGACCTGTCCTAAATTGTACTTGCTTTACTAAAGAGCCAGAGTCCAAAGAGCCTCCAACAAGATATAATCACTGTTTAGGAATGGTAATGCATGCAATGTTGAAATTCATACATAAATTATTTATATCACAACTGATTGGCAAATTCACTAGATAAACTACTCCTGATTATTATTCTGCTGGCTCTAAATTTCTTTGTGAATTACACACCTCTGAGGACAGAGTGCCTATACTTGGGACAGAGATCACTGAACCAGTGCAATCTTTACTTGACGTGTCAAGAGACTGCAAGGAGTTTATATCAATTCTTCTGTGATACAGGAGTGGATATCTAACTGAGGATGGGGGTTTAATATTGCCTTTAACCAGGATTTTGTAAAGTGCTTACAGGCCAGGATGAATAAACGGACATTGCAGTCTATGAAAGAGTCAGAGGAGAAAAACTGGCTATAAAATGTAACATTGAAAACAATTACATTTGTGGGTTCAAATATCTGTCTGCATGTCCAATTTACTGATTTTATGAGTTTCTGTATGCCTGTAAAATAAGTTTGACCTTGTTCTAGCCCTCATATTATAGTAGCTTGTGTTTGATCAATCATCCTCTTCATATGAATAATTTAGTTCCAGTAATAGCACATTACTCTGACAAATATAACCACATGGGTGTCTACCGAAATATCACAATAACTAATGTTACAAAAGCAGGCTTATTTTCACCTGTTATTGTTTTCAAAATTAGAAAAGATAACAATATATCTAAATTCAGATTTTTTTTCTCAAAACTATTTTCATAGTAAGGGCAAAAATACCTGATCTTTAAGGATTTTTCTTAAAAAAGTATTTACCTATATAAATATTCCTGGCCAGAGCTGAAAAGAAAAGCTAGGTGAATCAGCAATATTCTAGTTTGCTAGACAGCTAGAAAACAATAAAATAGAAAACCAATTTGTTTTAGATCAACCTGATTCAAACAGCACTTGACACAGAACAAAACAGTAAGATACTCCCCATTCAGTTCTTTCAACATTTAATTAAGGATGGAAGCCAAAATACATAAAAACTAAGAATCAAAATACTTAGAAGACTTCTATCATTAAAAGGAAAATCAATATAGTAATCTTTTAAGATTCGTTAAAGCATAAAACACTGCGGTTTTCTTATTCTTCCCCCACCCTTTCTTGAATACTGCTACAGATCAGCAAAACAGCACAACACCTCAGTGGGCATTGCCTGAATTTCTTCTTCATTCACCCACTTGTCTGCCTTTCAAAGGAACCACCTCATCGATTACTTCAGAACCATTGTGCTGCCATTCAGCGAACTATTCAGGCCTTACTTCAGCCATTCTCTACTCAAATGGTCAAACATGCCCAAAAGATGCATTTCTGGCTCAGAATGCATCAAACATCCTGCCCTTTACAGCTTTGGGCTAATGGCATCCAAAACCATTTATCACCAGGCTGAACAGGAGCAGAGGTATCTATCCATCCCATATCCATTTATGCTGCAGCCGCAGGAACAGCAGTGGGGTTTACAGCTGCCTCAGGACCCTTAGTGCCCTTAAAGGAGTGGTTAGAACCATCTGCTGAGCTCCACACCAGCAGACAGCAAGGTGGAGAATGAATACCAATAAATGCTTCAAGATAACAAAGGGAATGAAACAAAGTACCACGGTAAATACACAAAGCCCCTGCAGTGCTTCATCCAGCCTCTGCAAAGGACAATAGACTTTAAATGAGTTGTTGTATCTAATTGGCACAGCCTGCAGATAGTGCAGGGAAAACACTTCTAAATATATTCATCACTGGTCGTGCTGGAAAAAAAGTAAGAGATCCAGTAAATTATGACTTTTATACGTGGGTTTATCTTTCCATTAAAAATGCCCAGCATTCTTACTGTGCTTCTAACTGCATTATTAATGTATTCCAAATTACCTCACACACAGAATCTCCAAAGGAGTCGTTTGACCTCTGACTGTGGAAACACCAGGACTGAACTGTCTGGGGACTGGAGAAGCAAACCCCAATCGCACAGGCCTCTCCTCCAGCCCTGCCCCACAGTTTCTCATAGACAACTCCTCAGCTTCATATCCACTCAATGTTCCTTCATGTCTCCTGCTCCTCCTCCTCACTTTCCCTGCCTGCTTTTGCTCCAGCTACCTGAGCTGGTCAGCCAGGTCTTTGTTACTCCAAAGATGCTGCTTGCATCACAGCAGGCACACACAATGGCAATCTCCGTGCCTCTTTTGTCATTCCTGAGGTTTCCCCAGTCCCTGTCACCACATCCTTTCAGTCCTGTCCACCGCTGTCTCATTTTGGGGCCCAGCCTCTTCTCCCAGGCACCCAGAGAGAGGACAAGAGGTCTTGAGCTGTGCTAGGGGAGGTTTAGGTTGGACATTAGGAAGAATTTCTTCACAGACGGGTGATTAGACACTGCAGTGGGCTGCTCAGGGAGGTGGTGGAGTCACCATCCCTGGAGATGTTTAAGGAAGGGCTGAATGTAGCACTCAATGCCATGGTGTGGCTCACAAGGTGGTGTTCAGTCGTAGGTGGGACTCGAAGATCTCAGAGCTCTTTTCCAACCTAATTGATTCCGTGGCCTGTAACCTCCCTCACAGCACTCCTGGATCCAAGCTCCCCTCACAGGCTGGCACCCAGCTGGCAATGGAGCCCTTGCTCCCACCTTTTCCAGGGGGATCCCATCAGGAGGAGACCCCTCAGGGCTCCTGGCCAGGCCCCCCCAGCCCTGCCATTGACACTGACTGGGACAGACAGTGGGGGAACAGCCCCAGGGCAGACAAGGAGCCACTTCCCAGAGTCCCGGGCCTCAACAAGCACCTCCACACCCCGGGAGCAGGTCAGGGCCTGGGGCACTGTGCCCCACCAGCCCTCCCTGCCCAGGGGGCGCTGGGCCGTGGCTCTGGGGCTCCACACAGACTGCACCCCTCAGCAGCTCCCAGGGCACCGAGCCCGAGCCGCAGCTGTGCCCACAGGGGCCGGGCACTGCCTGCCAGGGTCTCCATGGATAAATACTCTGTCAGTCAGTGCCCATCTCCCCTCAGCTCCTCACCGGCACAGCCCCCCAGGCTTGGCCCTGCCCTGCTCCCCATCCCCAGCACCCAGGGGCCACAGCTCAGATGGGTCGAGGTGCATGTCCCAGCAGCACCGACAAATCCCAGGGAAATGCACGGAAAGCCCTCTCTTGTTCCCATTATTTCAGCAGTGCCATGCTAGACTCGGAGAAGCCATTGAGCCAGGAAGGAGGTGGGCATTGAAGGCCTTGCAAGATCAGCCTCTTTTCACTACAAAACATTTTTGAAGAGCTCATGACATCTCCAAGTTATTTGCAGAGTTATTTTCAGCATCTCTGTATGGCCGCACTCAGGAGCCCTCCCCAGCCTGGGATAGCCAGGACAGATCTTTGTCACCAGCTGGAAAAGCCAACAATATATCGGTCCAGAGATTTTTATTGATACAAATCCTCTTCCTGGGTAATTTGTCTGGATCAAACTTTGCCATGGCAATTTGTAAACTTAATTAACTGTGGTCTCAATAAAAGCTGAGATTACAAACATAATGATTAATTAGATCCTTTTAAGTAATGCAATGGTTGAATTAGCTAAATAAAAATACTGGAGAAACTGGCAAGATAACACTCCACTGATGGATGGAGGTTTGTCCCACAAAAGCAAATGCAAGAAGCATTATGAATTAGCACAATAGAAATAACTACACCATTAATCACTGGAAGCATGTAAGTTATGCACAGCCCCTTCATATATAAAGGCATGGCAATTGCAATATCTTACCCCAGAAAAAAGGGAAGCTTTAGCCTCTCCACATGATGCCGGAATGCAAGAATTAAACTTTTAATCTCAGATAAGGAATCAGGTCCTACTAGCCTATATTTCTGAGATGAGACATTACATAGATGAAGATAATTCACTTTTTCCTCCCCCTCACATTTATGTGGGAGTAGCAGACTTTTAATTAACCAGCATTGCACATCAATACCAATTTATACTGTAATTTTTTTTAAGCTGTTCTGATATCGAGCTATTTTTATCTGAATCCTGACTTATTATTTACTTACGCATTTTTATAGCATGTTAATATATGAACACACACACAAAACAGCAATTCCAAACATTCTGTTCACCATCAGGAGCTCCAGGAATCACACAGAACCTGACCATTACAGCAGAAACCCTAATAGGCTCTTCCTTTTAAGAGTTCAGTGCACCAATGCAGATTTCTGTGAATTCATATCTGACACCAATTTCTCCCACATTCCTTTTTAAAGTTTGAAAAAGAATTATCTTACCCTCTTCTTGGAAAGCATTTTAAAAGCATCTAATATTATTATGTAGTTATTAGAAGAGTTTCTAATCCTTGGTCAGAATTTTACAGGTGCGTTAGGACTCCAGTTTACAAACGTCAGGAAGAATCTTCTAAATATTAAATGCTTTGAAGTATTTAATCAAGCCATCGTATAGCTTAAGACTTATAAACCATGCTACAGTGGCAAATTGGGAGAACAATTCTTTAGGTCTGCAAGTAATTGGTAGTAACCAAATGGAGTTAGAACTATTCTATTTCTGCAAAGACCTCGCAGGCATCATTGTTCATTTGTCCTCTTTTCCCATCCACCCTCTCTTTTCTCAGCTTGGTTACTTTGGACTAAGAGCCATTTTGATACAGGTACAATTAAAAGAAGCGTTGACTCAAGCAAAACTTCAGCCTAGCTTAAGATTTCTTCACAGCAAGCATAATACAAATCAGAAGATAAAAAAGGCCTAATTATTTTCTACAGGCACACAAGGCAAGTAATTCCCTTCATTATTTCCTTATTTTCTACTACTATTCCTTAGACTAAAAGGTTTAGAGGAGTCATATTTCTCAGGAATTGATCTACAGTGGTCCTTTTGTTGAAGTAATTTGTAGCACTTGGTTTTGTTCCACCTCAACCACAGCATCATGTGAGTCACAGGGGGATGAATTGGGTTCCAGATGTTGGGGCTTCTCATTGTCACAAGCATTGTTCTTTTTTAATAACCAGTACTGATATTTACTGGCATTATTGTTATAGCATAACCATAGGTTTAGGAGTCAAATAAGTTGAGAAATTTAGTTATGGATTTAACTCTGGAACAGCTGTGATAACAGCTAATAAATGGTGAGATGGGATTTCACAGATAGAGCCTAAAATTATCATGGTCAAAAATGTGTGAAATAAACTGACAAAAACAAAAACAAAAAAAAAAAAAAATCCCCAAGAACCTCACAAATCTTTAAATATTTAAAATTGCAGAGCTTTTTAGGAACAAAAAGAAAGTAAAACTATGTGTGCTACCTATTTTCTTTTATTCTCATGACAAAAACAGAACCGCAACTGAGGAGCTGACTAACTCGATCATTTGCAATGAGTCACAATTAAATGGAGGCTGCCAGACTCAATTAACGTATCAGTTTAGTACAGATATCATTCTGTCAAACTGAAGGAAGAACTGGTTTTTTCAGGTCCCAGGAGTTTGTTCCTTCTTGCTTGTGGAAAAAGCACACTGCATTCCAGTCTTTCCAACTCCTACTGCCACTGTCTAACAAACCAAAAGCCTAAAAACTGCAGTCTATTAGGCCTACACACATTAAAAAATATATTGGTCAAAAATTGGCATAATAAAACACCTCTGTCCAAAGTTATCTCAATGTACTTTAAGGTCTAATTAGCAGGGGGTTGGTCTCTTCTGATGTGGGTTTGGTTTTTTGTTTGTTTTTAAAGCAACTGTGGTATACAAATTAAGGTTTATGTAAAGTATCAGGCTGTTACAGATGAGCATCTAAGCATATTTTATTAAATTTAATAGGCATTGAACTAACAGCTGAATGCCTTTGGAGGCAACCATAGGGTTTTTACTTCCTCCTCCCAGTCTGAGCTTGCAGTGAGACAAGGGCAGACAGGGCAGGAGCCCTGGAACCTCCTTCCCTGGAGGAAATGAGCTCCAGCACAGCCCTGGGGAAGGGAGTCCAGCCCATGCCTGCGCCAGCATGAGGCCACAGCAGCTGGGAGACGCCACAGGCATGGCTGCTACAGGGCTTTGCTTCAGTCACAGGCACAGCAAAAGGACTGATTTCCAATCTCCTATTTTCAGTATGCAGAAGCTCTGTTCTTTGGCAAACAAAGGTAAGCTCCTCCAGAATGTTGAAATCCACCTGTTATTTTCAGTTACAAAATACACTGCTCCATTTTCATGCATCACTTTAAAATCTACAGCAGCCTGAGCACACTTATTCTCATGAAATGTGGGGGGAAATATCCCTCCCTTTCCAAACCTCTTTTTTATTACAACAAATAGTTTACGGAAGTTCAAGAATACCCCATCTAAAGAAGGGAGGAATTGCCAAATAATCAAGTCCTAGCACATTGAGAAGACAAACTGGTACTCATAACTCACCCCATCAAGCATTTGATTCCATGCTCAGTCAGTTGTGTGTCAAGGACAAGAGAAAGATAAAGAAGGAGGCATTAACTTCTCTCCCAAGAAGGGGTGTGACAGGACTCTAAAGAAGCTGCTGCCAATATTATTTATTAACTTCCTTTAAAGGGTAGTTGAATCCCCTTTAAGGCAGACACACACCAGTAATAAATTGATAATTTAGCCACTTAGCAGTACAATTTCAGTAAACCTGGCACAATTCCTACTCCTGAAGTACAGTGACTTGTGCTAAAAACTTCCAACAAAAACTCCCTCACAAAAATGGTTATAGGGTTTTGTTCTTTGGTTTTTTTCTCCTTAAATTTTGTTTTGGTTTTTTGTTTCTTTTTGACTGGAGAAGAAATAAGAGCTGTAGCTAACAACATTATTGTGTTTACCCCCTTTGGCAAAGAAGACCCCAGCATTCCAGTGCCACTTCCCCTGTGGCTTTGCACTGCCATTGCTTCCAGCCGTACAGACACACAGCTTTCTGCTTGCCTTGGACATAAGTACCCAACCCTCTGTGAATAAGTACTGTAACCCTCTGTAAATAAATGTTGTGTGTCCCAGCCAATGGTCAGGCTCCAAATCTCCCAGCCAATGAACCATCTTTTGGTGGCTCTTGGAGCGTGTGCCTTCTGCCAACATTTGAACCCAATCCATTTAAAATCAGCTCTAGCTTAGCACAGAGGTCTCCCTGTTTCGGAACAGACATGAATTGCAAAGGTTCAATGAATTTGTATTCATTATTGAAAGAAAATCTGGGGGAAAAACCCACCAAAACTCACAAGTAAAAATATTTTAAGAACTCTTTGAAATCATTCTACAGTGCTAGTTTATATTTATTAAACATTAGGTAGTTTCAGTATATGGTCCTCAAACATATTAGCCCTAGGGAATCTCTTAATATCTAGAATACTCCTTATTTTCCATTAGAAAACAGATAAGCAATTCAGAACATTCTGATATTGCTCTGTCACAGCTGGGAAAAGATTTTTACATTAACTATTTAAATTTTCTGGCACTGTCTGCAGTATTTTCTGCTTTGCTATAACAACAGAATTAAAAGACAAAAGAAAAACTATTCTTTCCAGCAGAATTTCATTCCAGACCACATTTTAAGACTCAAATGTTATACACTCATGAAAGGATAACAAAAATCTTTAATAACCCCATGGAAATATGCCCTGAAGGAATGAAACTTAGAAGACACGAATAGGTCATCTAAGGGAATTTCTTCATGTTTGAAACTAGAGAAATGTTGACAGCTGCAAGTATAGTGACAATGCGCATTATCCAGTGATGGATTCACAAAAATACTTAGGCAGCCCAGGGAACCAGGGCCAGAGGCTGGGACTAAGCAGCCTCAGGATTGGCCTTCTGATTTTCTAACACTTTCTTTAGCAAGTTCAACTTGCAATCATAGCTGAGTGGCCTCAAATGTACCCTCATTTCACTGGCCTTGCAACTGGGGCTAGGAGATTCTTTTTAGAAGCTTCCATTTCTAAGCCCTTCCTAAACTGCATAGAATTTGCAAAAAAAGTAGGTGCTAAGTTGTGTGTTGTTCAGACAATACAGGAATACTCCTAAAAATACCTGTGCATGTTTAATGTCATTTTTCTTTTCCCTCCCCTTAGAACACAACACAGACAGTTTCACTGCTTTCCCCTTTCATTTTGAAAAAGAAAAAAGAACACAAAACCACATAGAAAATGAGAAAGCAAAGCATCTCTTTTCCTGGTAAAACAATGTCTCAGCATTTGCTACCAGTAAAAGATTCATCTAAGACCCTCCATACACAATGTGTGACCATACAAGGGGGCACACACAAAAGCACTGTAGGAAGGCCTGGAAATGTGAACAGGACCTGCAGTGTCTACTCACAAGCTATGATTCAGTGCAACATTTTTGCATAATGACTATAACCAAAATCAATGAGCTTACCAGTGTTTCTTCTGGTCTCCGATAATCATTCACACAACCAGCAGGCAGCACCAGCAGTAGCCAAAGCCACTGCATGTGCTCTGCACACTGAATCCTTTTTCATGCTCGCAGAAAAGTGGCAAATAGCTCCACCTGAACAGATCCACTAACTGATTAACACTAACGCATTTAAGGAAGATACACAGCTGGAAATTAAGGAATATAAGGGTGTTGCACTTTTTCAGATTGAGAGTCCCTTTAACTCAGTCTCCTGCCTTCAGCAGTGGCCACAAGCAGACCCTGATGCACTTGCAGCTTCAAGTGCTTCCTTCACAGTGTCTGGCATTTGTTTTAATAAAGCCATGACATTTTAGACAGTTTATAAGAATTCTGTTTTCTGGGCCTGACCACAGAATGGAGGATGCTTTATAAAACACAAATGTGCAGCAGTTGGCAGCACATCCATCAGTGTCACTCAGGCCTTGGCGAGTGTCCCGAGCCCCAGCACAAACAGCTCCCGTGCAGCTCAGGTGTGGAGCAGGGCTGCTCTGCTCCTCCTGCAGGCCTCAGCAAGTGCTGCTGCCAAGGAAACCCACTCTGTTTAATTTAATTTGCAAGAAAAAAAGGCTATTTATGAGAAGTTTCTCTTCCTAGAATAAAGGAAATTTATTATATGGATGGAGCCCAAATCCAGTAGGACCTTGCTATCCATATCTTCCATCACAGTCCAAAGCACCATGGAGTAGTCATTAGCAACTCCAGTTTGCAGTGGTTTTATACATAAAACTTTTATTTCTTGCTGGACAGCAAACAAGACGTCCATCTGGAAACTTATTCAAAAAAGTTTAAACTTTAAACAATACCGGTTTTATTGCTGAGTCTTCCATTGGGAAACCCTGACAGATATAAGTAATTCTTGGCCCATAGTGAATTCCAAATAAAGTTTATAGTGTGAAATTATTTTTCCTGGCAGTTATTGGTAACAGAGATTCCAACAGCTTGCTAGTTAATATGTAATTTTAGTAGCATTCATATTTAAACAGTAGCACTACTAATTTTGAATGCACATAGCAACAAATACCAGTAAAATGACGGACTACTGCAAGCGAGTGAGTAGTGTAGCATTAAGGACAGGTGCACTGCCTCAAAAGTGTTCTCATAGTATAAAAACAAAAGTTTCAACTACAAAGGGAAGGCAGGTTTTGAAGTGCAGACCCCTATTGCACAGGAGGTTCAAAAAGGGAAGCAAACAAAGAGATACAACTCCTTGAATCACAAGAGTTCATGAGTGAATATTTGCACGTATCATCAAAAGGTATCTCCAAATGTATGCAGCACGTCACTTTTCTTTTTCACTAGTTTTCCGGCTTTGTCCTGCCACGTTTGCCAAACAATGAAATTTAGACAAAAGCCTGTCTGTACCATAATTGCTTACATTCACATTTGGCCAGGTGCCATAACAATCGGGTTATTATGTTAATCAGATATTCAGCTGGCATTTAGAATGATCAGCATTTCACCATCATATATTTCAGTTTTATCATGAAATTAGTTCCATTTTTTTCAGTGACAAACTGGAAATAATTCAAACTAATTTCTTCTAAAGCATATAGAATGGCATATAACCAAACACGTATTAGTCAGTTCACCACAGGCTCAATGCCAGACCTTACCGACAGGTATGGAATGGACAATTGTCTCCTTCAGCCAGAAGGTTTTTAGAAGTTAGAAACAAAGACCTATGCATGCAGGGGGTCCTTAGAGTTATCAGGCATGTAGAAGTCAATACTTTGAGAATTTTAGAGGTATAAACACCAAATGAACTGTAATGTAGAGCTTTCCTTCCCTTCACCCATTGACTTAAAAGAATTCTTTAATATTTCAGGAAGAAGGAAATTCAAATCTGAGTGCAACATCAGGTGCTGTTCACAGATAGTAATAATAAAATATATTTCCCTTGACGACTTTCTCTTCCTCCTTCCTCCCAGCATCTCGATAGGCAAATATGAATAAAATCAACTTAGAAAAAAAAAAAAGAAAATAATAAGAAGGCACTGAAAAGCCTAGTAAAGTGATTTAGCAATTTAGCACAGCCAATCTGTCTGTATTATTATGAGCAAATAACCAGAAATAGTCAGTTTTCCCCTAATCTTCACTGATTCCTAAGGCTTTTCTACATGGTCACACCAAAGAGAATTAACACTTAAATACATTTGCATGATAATATCAATTCCCACATAATTCACACCATCTTTTGATCAGGATTATTTTGAGCATTATCGACAACATGGCATATATGAAATTTTTCAGACCCTCAACATCACACAGTGTAATTGTTTGCTCACCCGATTGCCATGCAGAATCATGTGAGCTGGAAATAGCACTGATAAAAATATCGTAAATCTGATTTAACAAAAAGACACTCTTCCACTAGAGTAAGACTGGAACATCAATAAATAATTCCAGTGATAACACTACTGACATAAAATGCTGTGGGCTTCTTCTGGCGTGTGGCAAACTGTTAGATTACAGTGAACCATCTACAGACACTACAACCTCCACTATTCTAACAAGCTAGAGTTTCTCCATATTTTTATGCTGTTGGTCTTCACTGTAACTTTAGAATACGATTCATTGCATGGTTTTGTGTACAGGTGAAGCACTGCAGCCCAGTGACCAGAATTAAATGATGGCCTCATTTCTGCTCTTTGACGAATTTGATAGGTGACTTTGAGAAAATTCTTTGCAGTTGCTTGCAACAACAGGGACTCTCATACTACCTCTGTGATGAATGACTTCGATTTGAGATGGACTGGCTAAGAAATGTTTGAAGATTACTATTGTGAGTGGCACGTGGCATCAGCAATGGGCAGATTTTGTAGAGCCAGGACAAAGCGTGACCTTCTGGCTGGAGACAAACTGGGAATAGAGAGTCTCTGTTGTCCCGTGCTGTAACTATCCTTGCAGGGTCTCCACAGAAAAATCGAAGGAAGAATAAGGTGCTCTTCCAATTTATAAATGTACAGTTATTCTACTCTGCCCACACACATTCTCATATTCTGAGAGCACTGGGAAAATGTCCTGAAGAAAAGCTTGTGGCTTGTGAGTGTTCACTTTCCTGCATGCAGACCTTCCAGAATCAGGGCCTTGGAAGGCTCAAGCTCCAAACATTTGCTCTGCGGACACCACTGACCCAACCAGGCCTGCGAGACATTGCCTGCCACAGGCTAATCCTCATTCACCACTGCAGATGGGCAGCACCTCTCCCTGCTGCCACCATCTCAGTCACAGTCACTGTGGGGCACTCCCTTCTCCCACAGCCAAATCCCCATGAAGCAAACCTGGGCAGCTCAGTGCCCCTCAGCCTCCCAGATTTCACTGCACACCTCAACAGAAAGCACTGTCGAGACAGACAAGTGCAGTCACGACTCCATTTTGTGCTGCACCAGTGCCAGAGTGTCAGGGGAGTGCGAGCAGCCAGCACATGGCCCAGCTCGGGCCCTGCTCTGAGCCAGGGGCAGGGCATCAGCAGGAGATGCCTTCATTTGCTGTGGCAAGCACTTGGCACTGCAGGAGAATGAGAAACAATTGGATAAAAAGTGCCAGCAAGAAATCCCATCGGAGCGCATCCAGCAATGCTGATGGCAGCTCTCAAGAGCAGGAGCGCAGCACATCCCACAGCAAGGGGGACACCCATCCTGTCCCCTCCCAGCACCACAGGCAGACAATTCCCTGGCTCTGCAGCCTGGCACGAGTTGCTGAAGTTCTCCAGAGGCAGAATGGATGCACTGACAGCAAATTAGCAAACAGACATATTTAAGATTCTTCCTTTAATTTTTCCTCTGAAAATCCATAATAAACTAGCAAAGGATTAAGATTTGGTGATTAGCACCTGAATGATAACAAGTCATTATTTTTCAGCCAAACAAGGATAGAGTATCGTGGGTAATTTATAGTGGGTAATTAAGGTAATGAATACTTGAGAGTCTATCAAATAAATAGTCCCTAAAAGTACCATTTTAATACAGGCATCATAATAGACAGCACTAAAGAGGACTGAAACAAAAACAATGTACCTCTTTTAGACACATATTTTAAAAAGGCATGAATCTCATCACTTAAACAGTCATCTAAGTTCATCTTTGATTAAGGCCTGTTCTTCTCTGTGTGCCTACAGGGGCAAATCTGCCATTAAATTAACTAGTAAAATTATAGCAATACCACCACCTGTGTGAACAAACTTTAGATGCCTTTTTGTTTGGCCTATCTTGCACCAAATGACATCAATGGAGAAAGAATGGGCTTCTCTGGTGTTCCAGCCATGGACAGGTGAGCAGGTGGAGGGTTCCCGTCATAAGAGTTAGCCTAATTTTTTATCCTTATTGGAGCTTAAAGGTAATATTCCACCTTTCAATACAGAGAGAGTAAAAGAGAGCAAACATGGACTAATGTTGCCAATTCCAGGCCTCAGCAGGATTACAAAAGAGGTAAAGGCTGTTTAAAAATGTGTCCTGCCACAGAGCTGTTGTGCCTTGTAGCTCACACTGAATCAAGCCAGTTGTGTTTGCTGTGTCCCCTATATCAGCAGGAGTCACTTTCTCAGCTCTAACACCCAGCACGGGCACTGACCCACCCCTCCCAATTCCTCTGGGTGCCTTGGACTCCAAAATGAAGCTGCAGGAATGGGGAGCTCTTTGCACAGCTCAGCAAGCCCAAGCATTATTGCTTTTCGTAGTGCTCTTCAGCCAATCATGATTATTTCTTAGCACATCTTGTAAAGAGAGTCACTCTTCCTCCACACAGAATGAAGGGAAAACACAGCTGCAGGGGATTGAAGAGCCAACTGCATGGCCAGGACCCATCCTTGCACCTGAGCCAAGGACAGGCAGGTCCCCAAGTCACTGTGGCCACATCACCAAGCTCAGAAAGATAAAAATAATCAGTAATGTGGGCTTTGCAAAGCTGCAGGATGTCCCCTGTGGTAGGGCTGTGTTTGGAAGTTTGAAGGTGATAACAGCTGAAGGTGGCAAGTTGTTCCAACCAGTCTATTCCTCCTGCTAAATTATGAAGTTGAAAAGGACAAGCTACATTGAAATCTCCCTAATGATAAGCTAAATGCTCATAATATAACCTCCTTCACCAGGAGAGTCTTTATGTCCTGATTACTGAGAAAGCATTAATTGCATTGGTTTTCACAGGCAAGATGAAACTTTAATGTGTAATGAAGTGTGCAACAAATATTAGAAGAAAACTCTGAGTACCAGAACATCCCCTTGCACATGTGAATGCCATGACCTCCTGAGGAATTGACTCCTTTGGAGAGCTTGCCCCATGCTAGAAACAGCCTGGGAAAAAGAGGCTTAAGTCATTTGGAAGCCAATCTTTGGGTTAATTGCAGTTTTATGCAGTCTGGTTTCACTCTTTTACTTATCTCCATGCCTCAGTTTTATGTAACTGCTCAGTTTGATGTCCATCTTGGAGTTGGGTTGTGACTGATGGTTTGGAAGGTTTCATACATGGAATTCCATCTCTGCTTCAATAAAAATCTTGAGTTTGATGGGAAAATATGTACTAAGCCTCTAAGACAATATAATCTTGGTTTTTTATTGTAACTGTTGATTGATCAGAAAATTGGTGCTCCTCACAAAATTTTCCCCGCATTTGCACACTCCTGTGGTTTTAAAGATCTGATTTAAAATTTTGCATGCCTGTTTGAAAGCATAATGAAGTCTATAATTATCTATTTTCTTCCAGGCAGTTCTCAAGTGTTGATGGATCCTCACTATTACTTTCCTTAGAAATAGAGGAGAAAATCCTTCTGCTAGCTTAGAAAAATACCTTATTCTTTCCTCACATAAGCACATGCTATAATACTCAAAGTAATTTATTTCTGTAGAAAAAATCATATGCTAGGAAAACAATTTAATAAGCTAAACGATTAATCACTACCTCAACCCTACCAATATTCTTTTCCAGCTGCTAATTAATATATTGCTGAACATATTTCAATTTGTTTCTGGAAAAAGTCCTGCAAGCTCCACTATTTGCAGTCAGCAGCAGCCCTGTCCTTCAAATGTCCATCTCGACACAACCAGTGGAAATGTGATTTCTTGTCTCTTCATCTCCTTGCTGTGCACTACACTGGGCAGCATTGTGGGTTTTATTCCCGGGACTTTCTGGTCAGGTACTGAAAGCCTCAGGTCAAATCAAAGATAAACCTGTCAAACATTAGTCATCATAAGAAAACAAAAAGATGATATTTTATTTTCTTCTCTAAGAGAAAGTATGAAGTAACCTAAAGTAAGATATATTCCTATAATTTGATGTTATGCTGCATATAAAGTGACTGTAATTTTGACAAAATAAGATGAAATGAACCCTACATAAAAGCTCTGCTTAGGTTAAATAACTAAATCTAATAGGATCAAGAAGAAAGCAGCAGTCTGCATTTTGGAAAGAAAGGATTCATGAGGATTCATATGACACTCATATTTCAACAACATCATTAATTGTCCCAGCATTAAATTTTAGCTGTTTTTCCAGCAAAGTGTGGAAAGCATTCCTTAGTTAAATAGCAGATTTTTTTCCTTTCTTTGTTTAATAACAAATAAATTAAGAGGAAGCTTTTGTTTTCCATCAGCTTGACAATAATATCACTGTTTTGCTGGAAATAAGAGCAGTTGGCATTTCCTTCATGCCAATATATGTGTGTGCGAGTTGAATTGTCTCTGAAGTACAAGCAATAACAAGTTAGTCGTTGTGCCAGAAAGCAATTAATGACTGCTCTGCAGCCAGGTTATTCCTGGGGTGGGAGCCCCTACCACGGAGCCATGTGGCAGCTGCAGCCTCTGCACGAGGGAAAATCATCTCTGGGGAACTGCTTAGTGCCTTTAAGGAGAAGAGACCTGCCCTTTTGGAAATAAACCACCTAATTTTAATAAAAAGAACCATCTTTCTAGCCATATAGAAAAAAGAAAAAAAACACATCGAAATAAAGGGTGCAATCAGAAGACTGTAAATGGATTATTTGATTTTCTTAATGTTCTAAAGGATTTGAGGGCTAAGACTACTTAACACCCTCACACAAAGTACATTTTTGGCAGCTTTCTCTGTCTATTAGAGACTTCAAAACTTTCTGTGAATCCGGATTTACAAAATCAGCACATGACTAAACTTTCCTAGAAGAGCAAAACCTGTTGAGGTACCAGAGAAAACCACTGGAAACACCCAAATGTGCAACCATCATCTCCCACCTCTTTAGCAATGTCACTCAGTTACGTAAACATGCCATGCACACTGAATTTCACATCACCAGTGCCACTTGAAGCGTGCCGTAACATCTCCCAGCCAAATATATCCACGGCTCCAATATGCACATGCATACAACTCCAGTACACAGCTAATGAGATGCAATTATTCACAGCTGATAAGACTCTTGTTCTAAAACCTTCTACATGAAAGCAAGAAAAATTTGAGTTGCAGAGAGACTTTTCCTTTTCATCAGTGCTGTCAATTATAATTCCAACATTATGTAAGAAACAGGAGAAATTGGCTGTGATCTGGCTAAAGGTTAATAAATGCAGCAGTTCAGGGAACTAGAGCAGAAGAATACTAATGGCTCCTGCACCTGGAACGCAGCTTCCCTCTTCATCCTAATTAACTTCTCCCCCATCAGAGCATTTATGATGCATTTGTGCCCAATGCATTTATGAAATAATGCAGGTCTTTGGCTTCAATCAGTCAAGTATAAGTCAAACAGAAGAAACAGGGTGTTAACAAAAGGCTGACCCTGTTATCACTACTTATTTGGAATAAAATAATATTGAGAGCTCTTCTGCATTTCCATCCCCATTAAAAAGAAGCCTCAACATACCACTACAAGTGTTTTTCTCTGGATTAACTCATAAATACATTTGCTAATTTTCCTATGCTAATATTTTCAGATTTTTCTGTAAGTATTCTAACTTTTTCTTGTGTACCAACAGGTAACAAAGGATCTGCAGCAATGCTGCATTTCTTGTGAAACCGTATTTTCAACAAAACAGGCCAAAAAACTGCACTCAATCAAAATTCTGTGGCAAGAGATTTCCCAGCACTGCAGCGGTCAGGAATACACCCTGTACATTAAATATCTGATGGGAAAGGCAAGGGAGAGATCTGGGGAGTGATGAACTGCTCATCTCTCACAGTTGCATCAGCCAGTGCAACAAATTACATGCAAGACATGCACAGGATGAAACACAGCTCCTTTTACCTGTCAGAGTGTCCTCCCTGGGCTCACCGGTGTCACAGAGCTGACTGTGACACTTCATCAGACACCTGCTTTTTGTCAGGGCAGTACCTCATCAGAGAGCGGCAAAGTAAACTCATCAGAGAAGCTCAGACATTTCTCTCATGAAATCTGCCACATCATTTCTTCATTCTTATTTTGGGTCTTTAGCTCTACAAATATTGATTCCTGGAGTAAATCCAGCTCTTCTGGCTGACCACTGGCTTTGGGAGACACAGTCTCCATCAGCAGCTGGATATCTGTGATTCTGAATCACTAGTGATTCTAGTGGTCTGAGGAACATATTCAGGGGTAGGAACACTGCTGCTATAACCAAAAGTGGTTAAGGTTATAAATGGCAGATAAAATGAGGTGTCAGAGGAAAGGTCAGTGGAAAGAGTCTGTAAACTGCTTGTCTCCCAGCCCTGTCAAAGTGTGTGAGATGGTGCCCTTCAAGCCTGGCAGCTCTGGGAGGCAGGAGCCCTCCTTGTGGGGCTGCCCCACACCAGGCAGTGACCTGACCAAGGTGGGGCAGGCTGAGGCATCACCCTCCAGCCTTCCAAACCCCACCGAAATGCCTGCCCTAGGGGTAGGACTCTTAAAATCTTGGTCTGCATCCTTTTTCCAGGACAGGGAATCCATTAATGCAGCAGTGGCAGGGGATTTTTTTGTAGATAAAAGAGAGCATCGACTGCTGCCAGAAGGAAATCATCCAGAGCAGAAGGAAATCACACAAACCTGCAGCAGCAGCTGCCAGAATCCCCCGGCTGCTCTCGGACCAAAGTCCTTCTCCTCAGGACTGAGGAGCTGCCTGCTGCTGTGAAGATGCTCCTGCCAGCACAGGGAGCTGATTCCAGAGGCAGAGGTACACAGAAAGCAGAATTCACTGAATCCCAGGCATATTTACTCTCTCTAAGGCTATGGCAGGAGGTCTGAAAGTGGGACAGTAAATAGGATCCTGGCTAAGGGAAATGCAGCCTGTTTCTAGACATGGCCATGGACCTCCTGAGCAAACAAATATTTACCTCTCTAGTAATTGTTTATATATATCTGCAGCATGGAAGCAAACAGCTGTGGGTAGGGGCTGCTCAGGAGGATTTTCTGACTGTTGTGAGGACATACTAAATATTCTTGCCCTGCAAATAGTTGTGTTAAACCTCTGGAAGGGTTTATGTGGTTAACGTGAAATATAAATCTTCAAGTCTAAATACCTGATGTTCCTGGGACATTTGGCCAAAGGATTGCAAGCCTGTGGAACCAAACTTTGCCAGTGGCTGAGATCAGAGCCCAGAGCAATGACACACCATCTGCAGCACACAGAGGTGTTTCAAACACACACTAAAAATATTTCCCTTTTCTTCTTGATTGAAAAAACCCAAACACCTCCTGCCTATATTTACCTGATGATGTCAGCTCATGAACTGCCCCAGCCAGCAGCTGTCTCTGTACCTGAGGTCCTCAGCTGTCATTCCTTTGTATCTACTTCCAGGCACGTGGTGAGATAAAATCAAACACTAAAGTTTACTCCTTGCTGTGAAATTAGTCACTGCTATCCTCAGCACAGATTCTTCCCTGCACCACAATGTTTAACACAAAGGAAAGATTAATTAAATTTTGTGGAACTGTGACTCAGGTATCTCACCAGGGACTTGTTTGCTTCTTTTTATTTAAACTTTCATTAGTTTTCATTAAGCTACATTACAGTTTCTAGCCACTTTCCCCTTCTTGCACTTAGCATATCAACTTAGACGCTTCAAGGATTGCAAACAATGCAAGGTAATTATGCCAAGAAATACTTGATCCCTTCAGGAGTAACTCTTCCCATGGCATAGCTCCTGCCAAGGGAAACCAGAAGCCCTGTGAGCTCTGAGGAGGAGGGCCAGGCTGTGAAATTCCACTTGGAGGCACATATTCAGTCTGCAGAGTCAGTACAACATGCATCCCTCTGAGTGAGAAATCCCACCTCTCCCATTGTGGGAAGTGGTGAAAATTACACATACCACGACTTGCATGTTTTAGAAGCCACTAACTTCGTAGACACTTTTTCATGCAGCTGGATGCAGGCACCAGCATTTGGGCTGTGTATGATACCACAGTGTCTTTACAGGCTGAGGAAAAATGGACATGGGGTGCTTATGGCTGTGCCTCCCCCATGGCCACCTGAAGGTGACACCAATCACCCTGACCAAAAACCTCCCTTGCCTGACCCTCTGCTTGGGCTGCTCCAGCACATGGCCCTGCCCTGCTGACCAGTGACCTCAGCAGATCTAACTGACTGCAATAAGAAATATCTGAGGAAAAAATCAATATAAAGAAATTCTTTGGTTTTTAGCCTGAGTATGGCACATCTGGCTCATGCCAGAGTGCTTCTGTACATGGGCAGGCCAAAGAGAAAATCTCTTCAGTCCAAACAGGGCAGAAATAAACTGTTCAGTCATGAGTATGACAGACCCACTGTATTGCTCTTGCAAACTTGATTGAATGTCTCAGGGTCCTTCGGGCTTTTGCCACAGCCTGAGGTCTGACAGCAGATGCATTTTCCATCCAACAGCCCAGAGGACAGGCCTCGGCCCCAGACACGGACCTTGGCACAAGCAGCTCTCCACCTTGCCAGTGCAGGGCCAAATAGGGCAGGGAAAAGCCTAGTTAAAAGAAATAAATAGTTTCATTTAGAGTTGGGTTTTTTTTCCTTTGTGAAGCCCTTTACCCTCATACCCAGTTCTCTGATGGCCTGCACAAGTATTTGTGTCAGAAGAGCAGGAGCTGAACCTGCCTGGATCAGAAAGGAGCCTCTTGTCCTGCTGGTGCTCTCCATCAGGGTCACCCAAACCCCAGGCTCCAAGCACTCACTGTCTACCCCACTTTCTCCACTTTCTCTAATTCTGCCCTCCCAGTTTCATGCATCTTCTGTTTTGGACACGATAACCTACCACAGGAGTATCTGACTCCCTTCCCTTTTAGGACAGCTCATTCATCCCTTTTCCTGCACTCCCAGGCAGGTGCCGTGAGTTCCCACCATGGCCACCTGGACAACTCCAGAGATTTGTCTTGAGTCCCAGCACTGCCTGAAAGGTTTCAGCTGAGAAGGCATGGCTGGAGGGCAAGTGCTGGAAAGAAGGATCGTAATGCGTGCTTTGGTTTAGCAGGAATTTCTATCAACCTGCGTCTTGGTGGATGGGTTTGTTTTATCTAACATAACTGAGCAGATGGTTTCCAGGATGAGAAATCCATCAAATCTACCTGGTGATATGTAGGGAGCAGAGATGAATGAGAGTGAGAAACATTATCTAGAAAAGCAAAAAAGGAGTCGGTAATACCAGAGAACAGTGGAATGAATTTCCAGGATGGGGTCTTAATGCAGAGTTGTTATGAAAAATGATTAAAAGCTGCTAAAAAAGACAGGTCACACAAAACTGATGTTATCAGGTTCAATTTCATTTTAGTCCTTCAAGGTACTGAATCAGAGTTAGTACAACAGCCAGTCAATAGTCTCAGTAGTTTTTCCTGCCTGGATGTTTATTATCAAGCTTTTCAGATTAAGGCAAGAATAGTGAGCAGCTGATGTTAAAGTACAAGGTTATGAGCACATTTGTCATAGGTTATAAAAACTGCATTTGCCAAGCTTCAAGTTGCCACATTGCAAGGGAAAGAAATTAGAGAGTGGAAATCCATTTGCAGGTGCACTTTATTCCAAAAGAAGTCATGTGGGAAAATACAAGGATTTTAAAACATCTAGTACATGGTACACTCAACAGATAAGACATCCACACAGGGGAAAACTGATTTTCAAAGTTTTTCAGGCTGGCACAGAAGTCAGAGGAGTCAGCAGCATCCTCGGTACCTGCCTGTGCAATACACGCACTTCTGCTTCTTATTACACTGCACACACCAGCTGAACATAAAATCTGACAAGGCCTTTCAAACCCACCACTTACTACCTACCCTGGCACTGTCTGAACTGAAAGATCTTGTTCCCTGTGCAACCTGTCCTATTTCCTTTCTTTTTTTTTTTTGTTAACAAGATCTGAACTTAGTGTTAGAAGAAAGAATGTAGTTCATTGTTCACAGCTCAACTGATGTATTTCTGCACTGGCACCTGCGTAGACAGTTTCTCTCATAGGTATGAAAGGCCATAACATCAAGGATGGCTGAATAGAAACCAATTCTTCTGAGGCTTGACTGCAAGTACGACAACCTGCTGCCACCAGGGCAGTCACAGGCGAGGGCTGTGTCCCCTTCACGGGGCTGAAATTCAGTGTCAGGTCATCTGTGCACAAACCCCAAGGGGGTCCTGCCCCTCCACCCGCCAGCTTTTGCCAGGTCTTCATTCCGTTAGTTCTTGTTGGAGGTTTAACACAAGAGAAAAATGGATTTGAAAATGGGTGCAAATACACAGGGCCATGACCTACCTGAAGACAAGGCTGTCAGAGTCCAGTACATTCACACAGCTCCTCAAAACGTATGCTGCTGTCTCTGTCAGTCAGGATACACCACAGTGCTTATTTCCAGGAAGAGGGAAGATATCACAGGAGAAAAGATACTGGGAAAAATGGGAAAAAAAAAAAAGAAAAAAGAAAATATTAAAATAAAAAATAAGTGCAATTTATTATGAAGCTTGTTCCTTAAAAAACCCCAAAAGAGCACACTCAGTTTTACTAAGGGGTAATGTTCTTGCTGACCATGAAATTTGATACATAACTTTTTCTTCTGCTCTGTACCTCTAAGGATATCAAGGTGCCATGTGTTGAACAACTTACTCAGGCCTCATTGTGTTTTACTTGAAATTAGCTTCCACAGAACAGGAAAGGCTGAAGAGAGTTTCCAAAATTAGTTTGGCTACACCATGCCAGCTTCATTAATGTAATAAAACTTCAAAGTAGAGAATTTATTCCATCTGTCACAATTAAAATGTAAATAAATACAAGAAGTAAAATAAATCAACCAAATATTTGGGGGCATTATATCACTTTTGGGAAGCGTAACACTTACACCGGCACATCAGGGAATGGAAAACTGGCTGCTCACACTCAGGAGATTTGTTTGAATCAGATGGCATCACTGCTGAATTCAGTGGCACTCAGCAGGACAGCACTGCACCTCCCAGTGCTCAGATCCTAAATCCAAATTGCTGCCCTGAATATTCTGCAGCATCGCTTATTCAAAGTATAACATTCTTATTCAGCAGTTGGAGCATTTATCAGCCTAAGGAGGGATTCTTCTGCTGGTTATATGGGCTGATACTGACTGTTTTCCGTATTTAATGGAGAGATTGGAGTGAGGCACTGCTACACCTGGTGCCACTGCCGTGTGGCTGCTTCATCCTGTCCCCAACACTGTCACACTCTGATTGTGCCTCTTTCTGCTCTGGGAAACAACTCAGATAGCAAATACAGCTCCTTACTCACAGCTCCAGTACTCCTGAAGCAGAGTTTCTGCTGGGTTGGTTTATTTTCCTTTGAAACAGCCATTTGATACTTTTATTTTCTGCCAGTGGATGACACTCCTGCCCGTACTGAGTTACCCAGTGACACTGCTCCTCCCTCTCACCTGCCAGTTTAACAAAGAGCTCCATGGAAAGATGTGGTGGGCTCTGGGCACCGACTGTGCAGGGGAAGCAGTTAAAAGACATCACAATATTAAAATAGCACTGTCACCATCTTATATCCGCAAAGAGATCTTTAGTTTGATTGGTGGACCATTAAAATGTAGGCCCTCAATGAAGATGCAACTCTGGTACACAGCTCGCTTTGGAATATGAATCAACTCTTCTGATTAAATCTCCAAAACCATTATTACATGGCTTTACTTTTTATAACCTATCTCATTAAAAAAATATTTTGATCCCTCTTGCAATAGTTCAAATTCTTTCATTAAGTCCTCTTTTTCGGTCATTTTTCTCATGCTGAAGTTCTTGAGGGAAAGCAAAGCTGCTTTCTCCAGAAGGCTCTTCCTTTGTGCCCCTTGTAAGGAGGACAGAACAATAACATTCAGGACAGCTGCTCTGCACTGTACACAACCAGCCAGCAAAAACAGGGAAAAAATGAAACCAAAAAAGGAAACACTTTCATATTCATGACTCCCCGAGGGCACTTCAATGAGTTCACAGGGGTCATATGAACAGCAAATGTCACAAGTGTGTCCACTGAAAATATCATGTGGAAAAGTCTTTAAAAACACGATCTAACAACATAACTTATGTAAGTTAAAAGAAAAAGAAGTTTCTGTGTAAGCTCAGGACAAAGCATCCCACAAAGGTCAAAAAACCTAGCCTTTTTCCTTGTGTTGTTATTAATTTCATGTCCACAGCTTTGCAAGCAGTGCTTTGTGTGCTCACACTGCAAATGTGTCTCCACAGTATGAAGAGCAACATGGTGTGGGTCCTGTCAAGGATTTACAGTTTGTTTGTTTACAGTTTGCCTTGCAGGTAATTGTGGGATAAGACCATTTTGGAGGCTTACCTTCATTATTATATTTCATCCTAAATGTTGGTGGCTCCAGTGACATTCTCTGCTTGTTTACACCTCCCTGTACTTTATGCTTCTGCTGACAAAGGGACAGATACAGCGAAGTTAGGCCAACAGACTTCAGGGTAGGAGAAAACTTAGTAATTTAATATTTTTACCTACTTTATTGCTGCAAAGCCAATGGGGCTCTGCCAAGACTTTAATGTCTGCTCCATATGAGACAATGGCAAAACCAACTCCAGCAAAGGCCTTACAAACTGAAGAGAGGCTGAGGGAAACCAAGGCTCGCAAAATCCCATGACTTGGTAATGCCAGGCCAGCATTAGAAACCAGCCTGAGATTCCCAGTCCAGCAGTCTGTTTTGAACCCAACCAAGAATGAAGCAGGACTTTCTCAGAATCCTATTCCAAGCAGGCCCAAGGTTTCCTGTCTTCCCCAGGACACAGTCCCACAGCACACAGAGCTATCAGTGCCTGCTGGACACACACGGACAGGGTTTCTCTGGCCTTACCAACCACTGAGCCTTCCGTCCCCCTAAAAATGAATCCTATTATTGCTGCTAAAATCCGCAAATGGGGTCTGTTCTCCGAGCGCTGCAGTCACATTAGAGAGGATTTGAGGAGCTGTTTGTTTAAATATGCACACCCAGGCACAAGTGTGCACGCACAAACACAGAGCACTCAAACAACAGCAGCCCTGACTTCGTAGAGCCACAGTCCCGGGCTGCTCAGCCCTGCACTGCCTGGGGAAGACTCAGAATCCAGGACCAAGCTTTCCCCGGGTTACACCAGCGCAATGGAGCCAGTGGGAACACTTTGCAATTAGTAGGATGGTAATTGGTCTTTGTGCACATCAGCGCAGCTGTTCATGCATGGGCGGCCGAGCCACAGCCACCGCTGGCACATGGGGGAATTGACTGCAGCTCACTGGAGCTCACTTGTACTTAATTCATCACAGGCTGCCTATGTGTACATAGCTGCATCTTAACTTTCCATCTAAAATCACGGGCTTTTGTTAGTACAGCACTGAGGCTTTACAGCCACAGACTATAAAATACAGTTGGAAAAGGCCTCAGAGATCACTGAGTCCAGCTGTCAACCCAACATGAAACTGGAGCCCACAGACAGCAGGACCAGGCTGCAGATAACCTCACATCTTACTTTCCCTCCCAGCCTCAGGAAGAAGAAAGATTTCCACAGAAATATGCAGAACCAGCTGGGGAATACACTGATGTGAGCAATGAGCTGGCAACTCTGGTTCTTATACACTCGAATCTACCCACCCACTGCTCTGAGAAATATGCAAAATACCATGATTAAATAGGGCTATTTTCACTATTGCCTCAATTTCTCTCTGTAAAACTGGTTCTGCTACCTGCATCCAGCTCCCCAAAGAAATAAATTTGTGATTTATTTAGATGGCAGTGTGAAAGAATTGAAGACACGTGCCATTTTCTCAAGGTATCAATATTTAGTATCTTCCTTGATCACCTAAACTGTGGGTTTCTCATTCTCTGACTTCAAAGCATTTTGTGGTCTAACCCAGTACATCACATTACATAATCGACCTTTTTTAAATGCTAAACATTATTTCAGAAAGTCCTCAGCACACGGGATGCAAATCCACAACATGAAGGCATTCAGGCCACAGATGTACATCTGTCCAGCATCCCTTGAAACACACAGCTCATAGCCCCAGCCCCGGTCTGTAGATGTCCTGTCATTTCTTTGCTATTCCAACCTCTGCAAAATTTATAGGACATCTAAAATGTCCTGTCAGATTCAAGTATTTAGGAAAAAAAGTATGTTAGTGTTTAGAAATGTCAGGAAAATAAACACATGCAAGGAGAAACAGTACAACCTTTCCAAATGTTTTGAGTGCAAAATCAACATCTGAAAAAGAAGGTTATGGATGCCATTATGCTCTGAATACTGAAATCACCTCCTTGCAGAGTGGCAGTTGAGAAATAAACAAAATGTTAGTTTTTATAAAGACAGGAATAGAAAAGAACATGGAGATTACAATGCTTATAACAAATGGGAATATGCTGACCACGCAGGTCTGGCTCAAGGTGCAGCTCGCACTTCCATGATCTAACAGGGACAGAAAGAAAGAAAACTGCTAGGAGTAGATGGAGGGAATGGGAAATAAGAAGGAAGGTGATAAGATCACAGCTGTTTAGTTCAGAGAAGTACAAATATAATTAAGGTCACATTGGCTGCTCCCATTTGCTGAGATAATAGTGCATCCGTGGAAAAGAACAGCAGTGGGTTTAAAGGTGAGGAAAAGAGGACCTGAAATAATTTCAGCGTTTTAGCTTAGGGTAAAAATCTAAATGAATGAACAATTTGAGATTTGATGTTTTATTAAAAATAAAATATTTTCTTGGTTGGTTAAGAGCTATTGCTAGAAGTTCTTGCTGGTGAGAGGCATATTAAAAGAGATTTGCAGCATTTTTTTACAGGATACTTAGAGTTGTTCAGTCCTATTTGAAAGTTTCTCCCATAGCAAAAACCCTGAGCATCATCCCCACCCCTATTTTTAAACATAAGCTCTTCACACGCATTTACGTATAAAATAAAAAGGGTAACAGGAATTAACATGCACTGCAGCTTTCAAAGCCCATTTTGGGAAACACTCACTGTGGCCAAATCAATGCAACAGCAGTTTTGTTCTTAGAGAAAAATCAGTTATTCTAGTCATCCTCACTCCTACTACTTTTATCTTCTCCAAGGTATACAAATGGTTCTTCTTTTATAACTGCAGAAAAGGGACTTAGAGGCATTTCAGCTTCCAGGAGAATTATGCAATTTGCCACATTCCTCTTGCTGGGAAAGAGAAGGGTAAAATCAGCATTGTGCTATTGTGATACCACTGCAGAAGCTTTTTCTTCATTTGGCAAACCTCTCAACTGATAAAATTTCACCATCTCAGGAACTCGGAGTAAAACCTGGCCAAGGTTTTCCTTGAGCACAGAGAAATGCCTGTTACGATTCCTACTTAATTTGCTTTTCCCCATGCATGATGGAAGGAGACAGCTGCTCATACCCGAGCCTCTGAAATGCCAAACAGCTTCAGTCCCCGAAGTAATTAGTGGAACTACACAATTCTATAATGAAAGGGCCTGAGACTTTCAAACCTGGTTAATATTGTATTTTGTGTCTCTGGAGTTTTGTGTTCAGATTTTCTGCTTTTTGTATCTTTCATAGCTCTTTACAGACAGTGTAAATGTTATGCGCTCTTTGACTATGAAAGGATTCAGTGATCTCATGAGGTGGGTCATATCTAACTAGCAGGCTGAGCTCTACTCTAAAAACACCTTGTGCTGTGGCAGTGCAAAGAGGTTTTTAAGGATTGTTATTAAATTACACATGGAGCTGCATGGAGACCCTGGAAAATGTTTCTGACCTTGCAGTAACCTTGTCTAAATAGTGTTAATCGTGATTATATTCCGTGTTTCTATCCCCTGTTGCCTACTGCAAAGCTGAGAGCCCTCAGTGCATTAAAATCACTACTGTCATAGTTCAGGAACAGTTATTGTTTACATTATAAACACGCATTATTTTAAAAAATATTTGAGCATATTGATTCGAACAGAATGCAGTCAATATCTGCAATGATCATCCTGTGTAAGCTAACTAGTGGCAAACAAATAAATAGTCAATAAATACACACACACAGCCTCACCGTCCCTCCCACCTGAAAGCTTTTTTGGGAACATCTGGAGAGAAAATAGAGAAATCAATGCAGAGACCCTTCTTCGGCTTGTGAAAGTTCCCTTCTTCAGTGGAAAGCAGGACCACAGTGCTGCACTTAGGGAAGGGCCTGCTGAAGTGGGAGAAGCACAGCGTGACAGAGGATCACACCACAGATCAATAATGCAATCCGTGGAAGCCAGGGTTTGCTTTTTGTACTGCAACAAATCTGCCAGGGGAAGCTAATGCTGTTTGTAAACTGCTGGGAGGAGCAGCGAAACAAACAGCTAGAGCGATCAGTGGGAAAACTCACCACAACAGGCAGGGTGGATGGTGTTTCTGTATATAGAGATGGGCAGACTTCAGCAGTTGGCCTTACAACAGGTGCTTTTGAGTCCAAACACCAGGGAGAAACTTGTGCTGGTACCGGCTGCATTGCTCAGTTTGCTGGGAGCGCTGCTGGCAGTGCCATGCACAATATGCCACTCTTAAAAAGCTTCCATTTCCCAGTCACCACTTAAACTTTCTTTTTTTTTTAGCAAGCAAAGTCTTAGAAGACTGGTAGTTGCCATAGACACATCAGCAAAGGCTCAAAGAACAATCTGGGGGAATATGAAAATCTTTGAACCAGATCCCAAAGGGAATCAAAGCCGAGGCTGAGATGACTCAGAGAGGCGCAGAGAATGAGCTCTGCTGGCAGGTAGAGCTGGGAGGAGCAGCCTTGGTGCCAACACCAGCCGGGATACAAACACCATTAGCACACAAAAACAGAGATTCAAGTTCGGATAAAGATTCAGTAGCTTGGGAACACCTCATATTGTTTCATGAAATGGAGATGTTTAGCTACAAATAGGGTGGGGTCCCTTTAAAAGAGCCTTCTAGCAGTAGACCGTAAGCCCAGCAGGTTTTTCCTCATTAAAAACCTCATTAAGGACAGAAGTCCAACTTTATATCTCTCCTATTATCTATGAAGTCGTGTTCATCTTGGGAACAAATAGATGGGACTGTTCTGCTGTGAGACATCTGTGAGCAACCTTTCATCCCCATCATTATTTTCACATTCAGCACAAAGCCCCTTTATCAAAGCGATATTTTGGATTCTTTTAACAACTTTCACCCCACTGCCTCGAAGAACATTATTCTAATTGCCACGGGTTTGTTTATGCCCATTTTGTGGATTCAAAGCTTTTAATTAGCGGATGAGACATCAGGGAAAATGGGGCCCTACAGAACCACTTCAGAGCACAGTGTGAACCTCACTGCTTTAGCTCCCGTGACCAGGCATATGGTCAAACCTTAGAAATCATCTTAAATGCTCCACTAAAACCTCCATTTTGATTAACCAGAACATGAGACGAACTTGTGGGTACCAAAAGTCACAGAAGATGTGAGACATCGCTGCTGTTTGCTCAGCCTCTGTTTGCTCTCCCCATCCTCACCTGGCCGCGCTCTGAGCGCGCTGCCGCCCCAGGAGCGCTCCATAGCTCCAGCTCTTCCCAGGGATGGCATCACTCCTGGCACGACACCTCCTCCCCAGGCTGGGTGCTGCCTCCACAGCGGGCACAGAGCTCCTGCCTTCCTGCAGCCAAGGTCACCTCCCCAGGCAGGCCCACGGAGCCTCGTGCGTCCAACACACCTGAGAACACGGGAGGATGTGGGGCAGGAGACATCCTTCACTGAGCTCCCACTGCTCCCTCTGCCGAGGGAGCGCCCCGCAAAGCATCCCTCTCACCACAAATGAATTCTGCTTCAGTTAATTGTCTCCATCCTCTTTGTGAATTAAATTACCAAGCACATACTGTCAGCTTTAGCTTCAGGCATCTTCACCTTTAGATAATTTCTAACAGCAAAGGATATCTCAAAACATGTGGCTGTTAACACCTTTCAAATCACATCAATGGCTAAGGGAAAAACAAATGTAAACCTCCTTCACAGGTGATGCTTCTTCTTGCCCCATTTAATGAGGAAGACAGACAAGAATGATACCATTGTTCCTTTTCATATTAATTGGCAGAAATTATCTTTATTAGAAAAATGAATTTTTCATATATTTACAATTTTTACATCATGTTATACTTGGCACATGTGTTCTTCCAAATAGTTATATACATTTCAGTACACACAGACATTCAAGTCCCCCATTCCCTTAATGTTTTTCTACATATTTAACAAAAAAAAAAAAAAAATGAACACAATACAATTTGTAAGACAACCATAATAATTATATATTTCTCTATCATAAAAAGTTTGAAGCAAACATTTTTTTTCTTTTTTTAAGATATGTTTCAAAATATTTATACAGTATTAGCACTCAGTCATGCACTGGGTTAGAATATGGTCAGGGTGAAGTGCAGTGAGACAGGATGTGAACACAGGAGAAGTGTGTGAGCCCCAGCTCCTCCACGCTGCGCTGGGGGCTCGGGGCAGCCGCAGCCACCGCAGGCTGTCGGAGGGTGCAGGGGGAGCTGGGTGTCCACCTGGCTGCACACACAGCAGCTCAAACCGCGTGTGCTCAAATCCATTCCCTTTGCTAAACCTGGCTAATGAAACAGGCAGTAATTGGAATGTCAAAACTAGATTTTAAATATTTTCTTTTTCCCCAAACCCTTTCTTTTGAAGAATCCATGAGACTGTGAATTTGATAATGAAATTGTGGATTCTCTTTAAAATTAATTATTTTGTGGCTGATTCCATTTCACAAATATTCTTTTATTTCTGCTTTAACATCCTGATTTATTTCCCCAGGTATTAAGAGCTCTTCAAGGATCTACTATTATTTGCTAGTAATTGGAAATTTGTGACTTACCCTTTTGGTTTGAAGTATGACACTTTTGAGAGTGTTACAGAAAATTGTTTATTGTGTATGGAACTGAATGGTTCCAAGATTTATGATAAATTTTTTTTTTTGGCATGCAAATTTCTCCTACTGCAATGCTCCATGTAATCAGTACAAATTATTACACCTGGAGCTCTTTTCCCCCATCAAAAAAAGAGTATTTTTCCAACTGACTAATATTCTTTGTGAGCAAAATCCTAAGTTAATATTGTGAATTCTCATTTTCTTGGTTGCATTTCCTTTATCATAGTTCAACTGCAAAAAACTTCTAATCAAACTCAAAACAACACAATACTTGAAACTGTTAATAAATGATTATAGAATCTTTATCACAACACTGGATTTCTCTCTTGCCCCTCATTCTCCCCAAAAACTTTATACATATACATATTTATATATAGTTTATATATATACAGATGTATATGTACAAAGACTGATCAGGACAACACATTAAATTGACATTATTCAAGTAAACAGGTAAAAAATGTTTTCTAAAGTGTAATTTGAGATTTTAAAGTATTTCTGGTGTGTTTTGTTTAGCAGCACAAGAAATATTGGTGCTTCATCTATATCTTTAAACAGGATGAAAGGAAGCACAAAATGCCCTTCAGGTTTAGTGTAAATTTGAATCTGATGAATTAAAATCAACATTATTAACTCGCAGGTGAAGTGCTTCTGAGACCCTGAAATGCAGGGATGTAAATTTTGCATTAAAATGGAGTAATGAGCTAGGAATCAGGTAGGAGTCTGCCTGACCCATTAATGAATTCTGTTTGTACCTCCTGTTTCAGCAGGAAAGGCACGAGATCCACTGCGCATGTGGGTGGGAGGTGTGAAGACAGAGAGATCAGGCTGTTCTTCACCAGTGCAAAATGGACATTCTGAAACGAGATGATTTCAAAATATTATACCTGATTTCAAGTATGGACTACAAGCAGCTGTTACTGAAATTGCACTGGATTCCTTCCTAGCTGCACACAATTTTACATGAGGCAATTTCCAAACCTTTGCAACACGAGGTTTGCTTGGGGCTTTTAAAAATCTGAGCGTGAGCTGCACTAAGGATCTGCCCTCCCATCACTCAAACATCCCTATTTAAGTCAAAAGGGGTTTTTCTGCCTAAGTTTGGAATCCAAACCTAGACCAGGTAATAATGAGTTAAGCAAAAATTCTCTTCTTGCAGATGAAGAACTTGAAACCAAGTTCTGCTCCAAAACACACTTGCAATGAACAGTAGACAAAATCTGACCCTACAGAATTTATTGTTTCTTTGTTAAGATGGAAAAATTCGTAATTATCCAACTTTCCCTTTCTAAAAAAGTTCAGGAATTACTTCCAACAAATGATTCCAAGATTTTTTTTTTTTTTGTTATAAGTTTTAGTTAGAGCAGTATAAAATTTAGAAAAGAAGCCAAATACCACAATCATCCCTCGGTGGAAATCTCCACCAGTACTAGCAAGCCCAAAAGCCTGTGCATGGAGAGAAGTGATTGTGCCTTACCCACAACTGCTAAATCCTGCCTGGCGTGCAACACCCGCTTGGGAAACTGCCCAGTCTGCATGGGAGAACACATGGGCGGCCACTGGTGCCACTCCAGCTGCTCTTTGCTGGGAATTTTGCTTGGGAGCTATCCTTTCTCAGCTGCGCCTTAAGCAACGTGTGGAAGGACCAGATGTGGATCACTGAATTTAAGGTCAGTCACCAGGCCAACAGAGCCTCTCAAGCCAAGGTTTTTCAAACCAGTATGAAAAGCCATCCTTTTCCTGCAGCCTGGTTATTACAGCAAGCAGCAATTCCAGCTCTTTTGGACAGGAACTCCACATGCTTTCACATGTCCTAGCACAAAGCAATCCCAACCCAAATGAGTCTTTAGCCCCTTCTTTAACAGGTACCAAACACTACAATAAATGCTGCTAGAGGATTTCTAGATGTGGGTGGTTTGGAAAGAAGAAAATCACTTAAAATAAAGCAGTGCTGAAATGTGTCCCACGGCTTTGGGAGATTACTCACGCATGACTGGCTCGGAAGGTGTATGCACGCACGCCTGTGTATACTGTATATATATTTAGGTTAACAAGTTTAAACTATTAATAAACAGCATCTTATGGTATTTGGTAATTAAAATATCAGGCTTGTGTCATTCAAAATAGTGCAACCTACACAGCAATATACAGGAAAATTACACACATTGTTCCTATTACCGTTAATATGCTTGTGCATATTAAGATGACAGGATACCCTTTTTCATAGGATTAACCACTTGCATATTTAATTGTATTCTTTGGCCCATTTTCCTGTGAAACCTCGTATGAAAACATAAAGACTTTGGCTTTAAAAGAAAAAGAAAACTCCCGCTTTTTCAGTTACTTTCAGAAACTTAAATAGAAATCAAATTAGTTAGAAATTATCATCTCCTCCAGAAACTGCAGACCCCTGTCACAGACCCCCCCGCCACTAGTGTGGCTAACTGTGAACCTCCAATTTCTTTTTTATTTGCACTTTTGAAGACCATTTACACTTCTATTGTTGCACAGCACATCCTCCAAAAGTGTTCTCGACTCCTCTAATCCTGTCCCAGCTGGGAACAAGGAAGGTCCCCTTCCCCTGGAGCACGGAAAGGCAGAGCAGCCTCGTCAGGGCCTTCGACTGCATCGCTACGAGTCCAAGTTCAGGGCTTGCAATGTGAGACAGAAGCCAAAATACATTCCCAAAAGGTTTTTGCCATTAAATATCGTTATTAAACGGGCTCAGGAAAAATAAATTGTCAGACAAAAGAATGCTGTAGTAATGATGTAACACAAATCTCTTCAAAGCGGTTATTCTTATGTACTGCAATGCACAAAACAAATTTTAAAATGTAATCTCATAATGCATTTGCTGAGAAAAACATATCATTTCTTCTAATAGTACCAGAAGTGCAAAACAAGACATTCTCCATTAAAATTTCATGTCACTGTAAATATTACCATTTTCCCACATTAAAGCTTAGTACCATTTCTGAGAAGTGAGGAAACTTTCGTCAATTCCCAAGCAAAGTGTCATCTCCCTTGGAACTTTACAGTGCACTGAATAAGTATCACAATATTTATTGGTATTTATTTTCACAGTTTTCTAACGTGCACAGAAATATAATTTTTGAAATATATTAGTGAAAACAAATACTAATACAAAAGGGAAAGGACAAAACATCTAGGAGTATAACTGCTTATCACCACTACTTTTTAAGAGTTGGAGAGTTGAAACCACCTCTCTTTTAAATATGTAATACTATATTTAGTGTGGTTATCTATTAATAAAGGTATTGCATGACAATGTTACAGCATGGCTATATTCTCTACTAATTTAGCCTTGTTTTCAATACAGGTAAAGAATTAAGCAAAAGGAGTAAAAATTGTCATTTAAGCGCAAAACAACAAAAATCTGGTAAATAGTGAGGTAACTTATTTTTACTTATATTATTTCTGGTTCTTAAATTATAGATATGACAAAATCATCACAAAATCCGCAGTGGATTCTTACAGCTGTTAGAATGGCAGAAAATTTAAAAAAAAAACCAAAACAGTTTCAACCATGGCAGATACATTCTGCAGTATGTAACAAAAAAGCTCATGATCCCACGAGGAGAACCAAGTGCATTTTCACTGCATTGCAGAGTGATGCACACCTGTATTCCTGGCTTCCAAAGTGGCAGGACTTTGGAAGAGCACAGATTTGTAGAGTGCATACTCTGTACACAGGTCGAGAGAAGCAGGGGGGGAAAAGAAGTTAAAGCCAGAGTGAGGGAAATAAATGAAGAGCTTATTTACAGAGAGTGCAGAAACCCTCCCCAGCAGAGCAGGGAGAAGCAGGGCAGGATTGCAGCTCCCCTTGGGCTGGGCAAGGACACCGCGGAGCACAAGCAGCACCTCCCCTGGGACAGACAGGGCATGGGGTGAGCATGGGAGCAGCTCCACGAGGACAGCACCGCACAGAATTGTACACTATGTACAGCACGGGCACGTCAGACACACACTCTGCATGGCCACACGGACGGACAGACAGGACAGCAGCGAGGCCGCTCCCATTTAACCACAGCTTCACAGGTGACTCCAGCCAGAGCACTTCGAGCCTTTCCTGTCACACCACCTTCCTGTCCACACCGATTTCCACATCACAAATGCACAGCTGTGATTAAACTGAGCTCCCTCATAGGGACAGCCAATGCTGACATGTTGCTTACACAATTAAATAAGACAGAACAGGTGAGTTTGGGCAGGGAAATGGCTCATATCGTAAGTCACACTTTGAAAGGCCTTTATGTTCTTTCAGAAGTTCCTTCAGCACTGCTATGTTTGGAAGGCTCAGCTCTCAATAGAAATGAAGTTTATATATTTTTTTTTTTTAAAATCATTGGTAAGAAAATTATTTAAGTCTATCTCTGGAAAACTGTTTTTATGTTGCAAACCAGACTGCCCTACACAGGAAAGGTATCTGCTTTAAAAGAACTTTTGAGCTAAGATAGAACCAGAACTGGGAAAGTTTAGCAAGGGAATGTATGACACTCATCTTGAAAGAAACACACAATGTGATGATTAACACTTGACACAATTTAGCCAAGCAACAGAATAGTTATTCTTTTATATTAACTAGGAGAGGGTTTTGTCATAAAAGTTTTGTTTTCACTAGGTTTTATATATCAAACATCTTTAATGTAATGTTAAACAACAAAAAAATCACCTCTTGAATTCTTCCTAAATCCAGGTAGATTCTCACACCCTTAGATTCATGACACAATTTCTGTTCTGTTGACAAGCCCAGCAAGGGAGGGAACAGTACCAAAATCTTCCCCATCTCTAAGGTGCATCTGCTACACTGCAGAAATATGAAAATAACAAGTTATTCCACAAGGAATGGATTCTGACACTATTCTCCCGTGCTGGGTAGTCACGTGGTATAAAGCAAATGATGATCCCAACTATGCAGGGGGTACTGCAAACCCCACAAAAACCCTATTTGCATGAGCACAGGAACCTGTAACACCTCCAAGGCTGAACCTGGCACTCACTTGCAGATTTACCTGGCAGATTTTGGAGGCTGGGGATAAATAGATCATTGCTTTTCTAAGCCCACCTGAGATATCTGAGTTAGAAACCTATACTTTCTAAAAAGTCAACAGAGAGAGGTAAGATCTTTCTGAACGCATCCCTACAAAGCTCCCAAGCCTTCAGTCCTCTGAACTTCCATCCAGAGGGAGATGCTTTCTCTCTCTCTCTCCCCACTGGTAACAGAAAGAGTTTAGCCTTCCAGCACAGAAACCCAAAGCTACACACACAGCTCTAGCCTTTGCTTCCTTTAAAACAGTATAAAAAGATTTGCTTTCATCAGGAAAAATAAACCACACCTGATTTCCCTTGTGAGCCTTATTTCACCTCTTAAGTGTTCCTGAAAGACCATAAAGAGACATGTATTTATGAGATGCTGCCAAAACACAGTGAGCTGGTGGTGATTTCATTTCTGTTTGTCCACAGCACTCTTTCTCCTAACCAAGCTTCTTGGATAGCAGAGTAATGAATTCTGAGCAAAAGCTGCAAAAACATTAAATTAAATATTCCAGAAATGCAAAATCTCTTAATTTTCCTTAATTTTATCTTATATATTAAAATATCTTATTTCCATGCTTTTAGATTAGTGGGTGGCTACACTGTTCTAACACAAGCAGAACACAAAATCTATTTGAGAGAAAAAAAGGAAAATTTACTGTGGCAAAAAGGGAAAGACAAAAACATGAAGAAATTCTACAATATCTTTAAAAGAGAAAAAAAAGCAAGAGGCAGGTATGTCTACGCAGCTGTTTTTACCTCCATGTACCTACTGCATTCCTCAGCAATTCAATTTCCTGCCTCCATAAAAGGTGTCGTCCAGGAGCAGTGTAACACTACAGGACATGCTACCAAGAATGGCTCATATCATTTACAGCCTGATTCAGTTCCAGCTGGAGTCACAGGAAATCTTGGTGATAGGAATGACCAACAAACTGCTAGAGCTGTAATCAGGAAAATGTAACAAGTCACCAGCACCATCCAGAAAGGTACAGAAAGGATGGCCACTTATGCAGGAAGATTCTTTTCTCCTCTTCAAGTATAGCAGCAGCTAGAGTGAGAGAGAGGGAAATACAGAAAGTCTTGATCTCAGTTTAATTGAAAGTCAGTGCAAATATATCAACAAAGCTCAGGCAAAATTCCGAATTCCACGCGCTCTACGGCTGAGCCTCACAAGCTGTGGCTTGTGGCTCTGTTGAAGATTTTTCTTCAACTTCTCAGCAGCTTCTTCTTTACACGAGCACATCTGCAACCGCACCGGCACTGCCTACAGCCCTGCCTCAGCTCTCCTTGCCCCTGTGCTGACTCGCATTTATGCCAAGATCAAAACAACAAATGCATGCAGACTCTTACTCCCTCTACTTTCAGTATCTGCTGGGGTTTTTTTCCTCCTTTAAGGCAGCATCTTATATTTCCATGTGAACAACTGCTGTGCAACATTATCAATTCTCCCCTCTGTCTCTTTATTTTGGTTCAGGGCAGGTGGTTGTATTGCATATTGCAGCTAATAATAATAAATCTCTACAGTCACCAGAAATCTGCTCAAATCAGAAAAAGCAAACACTGCACTATATTTCCTTATAGCTAATTTGCTTGTACATTTCACAGAAAGATAAATCCACCTGGGTTGAGGATGTTTACAACTGAATCTCAAGAGAGAAAATGTAACTGGGATTTTTTCTTTCCCACAACTTCACATACAGTACTTGTATAAATATTGAATTACGTGTGTCTGGTTAGATAGAGATGATGATACAAAAGACTTGGAGCGATCAACAAATACTTTGAGAGCTTTATGATGATGTGAAAGACAAGAGCCACTACTGAGTTTTATGATTTACTTGGTAAAATGCTCAGCAACTTCCATGGCAGGTTTTGGCATGACATCAGCAAATATATCTGCTGAAACACACCAGACAGTTCAAAACACTTCAGATTTTAGTTAATACACTATGATTTGGATTGGATATTAAAATTTGCCTGAAAAAATTTTATTATACTCATTACAACATTATGCTTTCAGTGCATTTGCCTTCTTGTAGACTTAAGAGCAAAGCATACTTGTGTCTTTGGGAAAAGGTTTGGGGCCATGACGAGTAGTGTTCATCCCAAGGACATCCTAACCCTGCTTAGCTCACACAACTATTCCTAAGAAATCTGAGTCTCTCTAAGGGCAGGTAAGGAACTTCTGTTTATAAAAACTCCCTCCAGTGAGAAATCAGAAAGCATCCCATGTGAATCAGGGCCAATAATTATGACCAGATGTTGAATAAAGAATACCCAAAATATATTTTTACCTAAACAATATAGAGATACCCATAGATATGCTTTCTGATCACACTTATAATAAAGTATACTGAGATTTTTGGAAGCTGGAAAGAGACTCGGAAGCCCAAATCTCATTACATTTCATTCCTTAAAAAATATCATCATGGTGAAGATACAAATACATTTGCAAATACCAAGAACTCATTCTGGACATCGATAGTCAAAGTCAGGTTAAATCTGTTTAATAAAAAAAAAGCTGTAAACAAAATTCAAGAAGCTTTATTTTTACTATCCCTACAAATCATTTATATTATCTCCCATTTGCAACTCTGCTCTGCAGTATGCTGTTCTAAATTAAACACCTTGCATACTGCACCTCTGGCATGCAGATGCTCCAATTACAGCTGACAGGCACGATTCTGCTGAAAAGAGTTTCAGTTTAGAGAAAAGTTAGGGTAATATTCACATTTTCCAATTCACAGTGGTAATGGTTTCCCTGCTCACTGTCCTTCAGTGAAATGGAGGGAATAATGCCTGAATAATCTAAATTTCCTCTACACAAAAAATCCTAAAGCAATTCTCAGAGAAGCAGGAAAATGGGAGAGCACCGCCTCTAGAATACTTTCAGTAGTTAAATGTATTAGCAAATGTATTTACTTCTTTAGTTGAAATTAAATTTACAGCTGTACACTCCTGAAAGGCTTCCTCTCATCCCTTTCATGCTCCCTTATCATTAAAATCTAGTGGGTTTTTTTCTTCCAGTGAGGGTAAGGAGGGGTGTGAAGCAGACATTTTATTTGTGAAATAATCTGATTGACATTTATAGAAGGAAAAGTCATATAACAATGCATCCCTGTTATGTGAATACCTTTGTATATCAGTAAGTGATAATAAAGATACTGTTTCTTAGTTACGTGTGCATATATTCAGGTTATAGAACAGACTTGACTGGAGAGGTTAGAGAAACGGTCTGATGTTCAACAAATATGCACAATATTGTGGAAGGAAGAAGTCCTTCCAAAGGTGTTAATCCTCCTCTGTGTATGCAAATAAATGGTACCGCGCTCCTCACTGATCACACTGAACTTATGGCTGTCGGTGTTTGATACTGTATTAACAGCTTTAATAGTATTAATTTACAATTAATTAGTTGTCACTAATACACTATGAACAAAGAACTACAGTGGGTTGGGATTTGGTTTGGGAAGTGAAAGAATAAAATAAATACTATACAGCCCTGAGTAATCACCAGTAAGGGGCAAATGCAAACTTACGTACACATTAGGCCTCAAGGTTACTAATAAAGTCCACAGCTCCATAGTAAGTGTCATATAGTGATATCTAAAAATATATACTCTGGATTAGGCAGCTGTGAAATTTCTGACAAGATTACTGCAAACTTTTCAATGAACTTACTTTGTAATGGTAAGTGCATGTGCAATATAAGAAAAGCATTTGTACATGAACATTAACCAATATCCATGGGGCTTCCTGTTGGTACACAGCAGTTCACATGTTTGGGGTTACTGCCTTCCCACCTACTGTCTGTCAGTCTAGAAGGAACATACTAATTTTGTGCTAACACACTGTATTTTATTTATTAAGGTCCTGGGGTTTGGGGGTTGTTTTTTTTTTAATTATTATTTGGCTTTGAAAATGATTATGAAGCTAAAATATATTTTTGGAAGTCTTAGCTTTCTGTTCTCTTTTAGAGTCTTACTTTTGAATCTGTGCAAATGCATCCCTATTTCTTGTTGTCTGTGTCATACTACATGCATACCATATTGCTTATCCAGTACTAGAAAATCATTAAACATTTCTAAGGACAAAAGTACATTGAATGATACTTAGCAACATAAATTAGAATAACCGAAATAGTAAAATAATTAGGTACAAAACAGCATAGTTGCCAACATATATTGGGGCTATTTCAGTACAACTTGCCATTTATATATAAAGCATACATAAATGGCTATTTTTTATCCTTTTCAACAAGACATATTTTAAAAGGATAGTTAAGAGCATACCAGTTTACCTATTCATGTACAAAAGTACATTGGGAAAGGGAGAGGTTTACGTATCATTTACCAGAGCAGGATACTGTTAAAGGATAAATTCTCCCTCTAAGATGGTGGCAACTATTCTTTCCCTATAGATAAAGTGTTCATGGAAAATTTAAACATCTGATTCAATGCTAGGCCTTTTCTTATACACACGTGTATTGCTACAGGAATTTAAAACCCTTGAAGTTGAGTACAAGCTATTCCTATTTGCAACGTAAGGCAAAACATGCTCTGAAATGTACATGTCATTATGGATCCGACCATCCCTGGAAGAGTATGATGCTGTAGACTGTATGGATGACCTGAAATAATTATCATTTCTTCCTCTTGTTGGCAATGAATGTTTATAAAGATCAGCCGGACTTCGCCTAAGAGATAAGTGCTGGTCATCACGATAGGTGTGCAGGAAGGGGTTATCATCCGAGTGAACAGCATACAGCGACTTGCTCCGCTTACTGTCCTCCAGAGCATGAGTTAAAAGTGAGGCCTTGTTGCTCAACAGTTTGCTTGAGGGAACACTAAACATGCTTGCATATGGACTACTTTGAAGAAATTTCTCTCTTTCTTTCAAGCTTATACTACGAGAAGGTCTTCCAATATCAATTTCCCTGGACTTATCAGCGATATTATCAAAAGAGTGTTGCCTGCTAATCCTCAGTTTATTCTTTCTTTGATATTGCAGAGCACTACTTTGTGACCAAGTACGCTCATATATTTCTTCAGGAAGTGATAAGTTCGTTGTGTCCTGCAGCATCTGATCTTCCTCAATATCATAGAGGTTGCCCATCCGCAAGCATGCATCGCATTTATAGGGAGATCTGGTCGAGTAGTGTCCCGCGTAAGTGGGCATATTGGAAAGACAGCTCCTGCAGTGGGTGGAATTCTGTCTGTACCTATCGTTCATGTCCCCTAGGGAAGTATTTTTCTCTTTGAGAGTGTAGTGCTTTCCATAAAGTTTGTACTGGTCATTGTTTGGAAGACTGTCTTCATTATGCGATGGAGTCCTGTTCGCGTGTTCGGCTTTCCTGTAGTTGTCGTTGTGATCTTGGTAAACATCAGGAAACTCTACAGTTTCTGGAAGGACAATGTTTTCGATGTACTGAGGTGTGTCCAAGCGGAATCCTGGCTCCTTGTCAGCATCAATCGTGTAGATTTTATCCCGTGGAGAGCCCTGTTTGGTTTTCAGATATGTCAGTTCCACTTCACTACAGTCTTTTGGGTATTTTGATGCTACTGTCCTTTTTTTAAAATTGTCCTTGGTTTTGTGGTGTTTGTTGTTGTTTTCAGATTCCATGTGGCAAGTAGCTCTGCTTGATGTCTCTGATACATCTGAATGGACAATCTCTTCAGGAAGGTATCTTTGGCTTTTCAATGAAAGCTGCCTGTTTTCCTCTGACCCATTTTCTCTCTGGGAACCTTGGCCCTGACGCACAGAATCTTGACGTAAAGATTCAACAGATTTCCTCCAAAGCTGCCTGGGTCTGGAGTTCACTTTTGCTTCTGTTGTCACTGCAACCTCTACTGTATTTGGATTGGAGTCATTCAGTGTGAGAGGATGCTGCCCTTGGAACACATAATTGTTCAGATTGTCCTTGTGCCGATTGCCTGGAAGTGTCTGCAGTTCACTTATGTTGTCACCAAAAAAGTTGTCCTTTGTCTGAAAGGATCTGTTATCAGCAAATATCAAGTTTCCCTTATCCATGACCATGTCCATAATCAAAGAACCCCTCTGAATAAAATCTGTTCTTTTGGGGGAGTCAATTCTTGAAGGATTGATATTGGTCATGTTTTTCGCTGTTCGCAGCAGTTTTAACATGTTGGTTTGTGAATTGGTCAAAGAAAAGTCAGGAGACTTCTTTTTCTCTTCAATGTGTACTCCATGAATGCAACTGTAAATACCCTGTAACATGAGTAATATAAAACAAATTAAATCACTAGGTATAAATTTTAAAAGCTTCCATTCTACTTTCATTCAGCAATAAAGAACAATTAAACATTTTTTATCTAATTACTGGAAAGATTAGAAGTACATGTCTGTCCTTTTATCACTTCCTTGCATTGAAATGGAGGAATATTTTCTGCTATATCTGTCAGAACTACAAAGGAGAAAAATTGCCAGTATTTCACAAACCAGTGGTCTCTCTTGGCCTCCCCAGCTTATTCCAGAATACAAGATTAGAAGGTACCCCCAAAGGGTTCTCTAATCTTGTCACAAAATGAAACTAACCTTCAGTAATGGATAGTCTCTTATTTTAACCCAGTGATTAAGTTTCCCCTCTAAACAAGCCTGTAGTGGGACTATTTTATTGGAGGTTAAGGTACTCTTCACTTGCACTGAAATAAAAAGGCTTCTAGTCATCATATTTAGCTTTTCTGATCCCTATCCCAGTACACACGGGAAAAAAAAAAACAAAAACCAAAAAAAACCCACACAACACAAAAAACCCCAAAAAACCCAGCTCTTCCTAAAGCTGAATCTGAGTTAATTTTGAGCAAAAAGCTGAAGCCCATTTTCTCACTCCAACCTCTTGGGTCACTCCTGTGAGCCGAACTGACATTTCCAACCCTGTGAACTAGCATTTCTCAAACATTTACCTTTGACATAAGTACTTTTATTCCCCTGCATTTCTTAGGAAAATTTCATATTAAAAAAGGCCAAAAATATAAAGTTCAAATATAAAGTGTGGAGGTTAAGGTGCATATGGTTTCTAGACAATCCCCAACACGGTAGGGCAGACTATTTTTAATGCAGTTCCAAAACGGTCCAATCTACTCAACAGGGTAATTGCAACACATTTTAAAGCAATTAGCCATTTCACTATCATTTTCAGTTCTCCTCAGATAGATAAAAAATCCAGAAAAATCAATTACCTAATGAAAGTTCCATCTGTTTTAAAAATATATAAAGAAAAAGACCCAACCAATTTGTCAAACATATAAGAATAAGCACACATTTCCCTTTTTTTTACAAGTATCAGTTTCTTAGATATGTAAATCCCCTTTGGGACTGGTAAAGCTATCATTAAAACTTGCCTTAGTGTCTAACCAGACGTAAATGATATCTGTTCGACCTTTTCTCATACAATTTATTCAAGTTTGGTATCAAGAAAAGCTTATAAAAATATTCCACTGTATTTCTGTAACTTAAAATTCTCTTACTTAAGAAATGCACAAAGCTGAGAGCTAATGTGCCTTATCAATGTGGAAAATAATCCATTTCCTGCAACTGAGCTCCATCATTTCTTCACCAAAATTGCCCCTTAATGTACCTGTCTTCAGCATTTGCTTACTGATTATCCTGGCATACGACAATTCCCACCCTAAATAACCCAATGGATAAAGGCTTCCCGTGGAGTGCAAGTACATCCTAGGCCCAGTGACTCCTCCAGAGCATCACACCGATGCTCTAACAAGTACTTCAAATGTTCAGGTAGGAATAAAAGGAAGGATAATGTTTTAGGGAGGCAGTGTTTATTCTGTCTGGTGCCTAAAGGGGGAAAATGAAAGCAGTACTGACCCTGCTGATGGAGAACAGCAATCCCGGCCTGTCCGAGCAGACGCCAGTGAAGCAGAATCTAAGTTTCCAGTAAAATAAGTGCTCCCAGACAAAGGTTATTAAGCTGAGTGCCATGGCTGCTGCAAGCATATAAAACACTCCTGCCATGTTGTCGATGTCCAGCTGGCTGCTCATGACTTCATTCTTCTCGTTGTGACAAATACCAGTCAGCCACAGGGTTTCTAACTCTTCCATTTCCCCTAGGGAGAGCAAGGAGTCAAACCAGTTAAAATGCAAAAATCACTGCTCACAGTATTCGAAAGCCTTTGCAAGTTTAAAAATACAGCACCATTTAATGCTTCATTTGTGGAGCACTGTAGACTTATCTAGCCAGGAGCTGCAAATATAGCAGATTTCAATTCACAGCACCCTAGTTTCAGATGTCCTCAGATTTCATAAATTACGTGGGAAGCTGGATGCTCTAGAAAGCAGGATCTGTGGTTTAGACAGAACTTTCTCCTGCTTGCTATAGCTATTAGCACTTCTTCCTGAGAATGGAGTTTAGTGAAGAGCTGGGACAGGCTGTAGTGATCAGAGAACTCGTGCGAGAAGCATCCTGACACTCAAGCACACCTTTTCCTGCGCCCTCCTCTCCTCTGCCCTACACTTGTTCCTCCCTGATCCACTTTGACCCCTCCCTTTGCCCCTTCCTTTTAACACCACAAGATAAATCTCACAAATTCTTGCGATTCTTTAAAAATGCACCACGAGAAGTTTGTTCTTTCCCATCCAGTCTGTGACAACCTTATTTCTTCCTTTCAAATGAGCTGCAATGCTCTGGCTGCCCGTGTGGTCTTTGCGTTCACCTCAGGTATCCATTCCCGTTTGCTGCTGTCATTTCTGCCTCCTGGGCAGCAGCACAAACACAAACAGCCTCACCACGTGCCTGAAACAGAGCATTCCTGGCTCTGGCTGTGCCACATCCTAACTGCCACTGAAACACTTCATTTACTGAAAGCTAAGGAAGCAATTCCCTCCCTCCCTCCCTCTCCTGCGTATTCAGAACTTTGAATCCCTATTTCACTGATGAGATTTGGCCTGGGATGAAGGACACTGTCACCTAGCAGCGGTTGTGACTGCCAACATGGACAGAGGTGGGCAAGAAACTGCAATTGTTCCTGCCAGACTTCTTTTTTTTTATATTGCATGATTTACTAATTTTCAAACATTTAGTGTTATTCTTGCATGAGCATACAGGCCTTGTTGCTCTTGGAATATAGTCAGCTGAGTAATTATATTATAACTTTTAATGTCATAAACTTCATTGTTTCTAGAAAATACAGCAGGCAATTCAGAGGGCCAAAAAGGACAGTATAAGCTGTCTTGGTATGTTTTCCAATTTAAGATATGCCTTCAATCTGGGGGAAGAATTTCCATGGTACAAATCCCTAATCCTTAGCCAGTGATTAGGGAATACATTTCCAGTATTATAATTCATACATCACTGGAAAAATGAACAGAAAAAAATGGCTAGAAGCTATATTGACATTTCAGCTACCTTCAAGCTAGACTAGAAGATCAATGACCTGCTGTGCAAAAGCATTTTGCAGGATAGAGTGCCAGGGCACCAGGAAAGCTGCAGCCCACAGATAATTCGGATGTGAGCTCCAACTGGAAATGGAACACAACACTGTGATGGAGAAATTGCTTCTCAAAGAACGTGAATGAAAAAGTGAAGTAGAAAGGACAAGTTCTGATGCACTTTAGCAAAGGCATTTCACAAATTTGTAAGAGAGATTATTCGGTCTCTAGCTAATTCCGAGTTTAATTTTGTGCTTGAAGCATTGAATTGAAACTCTACATCTGCAAAAGGCAATGTGTCTTCTCCCAAATTACAGTGCTCAATCTTCAAAATACCTAAGAGCATCCCAAAGAAGAAAGTCAATCCTAATGAATCTTTAAAAATCTTCTAATCCAGGACATTGGGACAATAAATTATTAATTGTAACAGTATAGATATTGCACACATAGATGATTGGGGCTCATTACTGCATTTCCATATCTCAGAACATTTGGATTTCTTTTGTTCTGCTAAACCTCAGTGGACTGTTTCCCTTGTCTCTCTTTCAAGTCCTCCCCAAGGTCTATGAATAAAACTCACAGAAGCTATAGAAGAGAAAAGAACCCAAGCCCAAACAGAGAGCAATATCTCTGGTCTGTGCTTTAGGAGCTGAAGCTCTGCCAATCTGATCTCATTACTTCCCACAGGAAAATTCCCATCTCCCAAGATTGTCAGGCATCAATTTGATTTGACTGCTGTGCCCTTTTACTATTCATAACAAAATTCACGAAGGAATTTAAACCTCTTTTTCATTACTGTTTCCTCTGTGTTCCTTTCCCTTTGGCATGTACATCTAAAGTAAGTATTGATAATCCAGCAACCTTTCCAAAAACTTCCCTACAGAAATGAACTAAGCTTGTTTTCAGTCGAGATAAATGACAGTGTCCTGGCAAGTAAAGAACAAAGCATCCCCGAGCCTCGCAGTTCCTGCTATTGCAATATCCCTTCCATAATATCTGACAATGACAGCAATCACTGCTAATTAATGCCCAAAAGGAATCCACATTTTTATAGATAGCTAAGCACTGTGAATCATTGGATTGGCATATTTATGTAATGGTGTTATCTGGGAATGGACAGATTAGGCTGATAATTTTGGTCTCTCCATAGAAAGCAGTTACCACTTCCAGTATATATTTTTATACATATGCACAGTATATATTTTTATGTATGTGTGTGTGTGTACACACAGAAACACAGACAAAACAGTTAATAATTTAACTGTAATAACACTTCAGCATAGCTGACCCTATAAAACTGGCAAAAATGCCCAGTCTTCTTATTGCTTTTCCTACCCATTACACTTTAAAGCAGATATTCACAGAAGCCATAACATTTTTATTACAAAATCCTCAGGCATGAGAAACTTTTTTATCTCTGGTGTTAATTCATTCCTTATTAAAATCAGTCACTTCCAAACTTGGCCTGGAGTTTAAATTCAAAACATTAAACTTTGAGGATAGTTATAATTTAGTTCAGAAAAAAAAATTAAAATAATCAAGTCCTTTTGGAGGAATGTTGTCTTTCAAATCCTTTTAGGTGGTCTGACTTGTGAGCTGAATGCGTAGGGTGATGACACCTATAGCAATAGATTAGTCTTGGCAATTGAAAGGCCAGTGGTTTGTGATTACCAGGCACTGGAGAGCTCAGTCATCTCCGTGTGTGCATAATATTAATTAGCAAGTGAAAGGCCCAAATATTTCATAAAACAGACCTTGGAAATCTAAGTCAGGAACCTCAATATACATAAACGCCAGGCCTCACTGAACTGAGTGTTAATGGAGTTCAAGCCTGCATCTAATAGGGGGGTCTCACGTTACTCATAAATATTAATCAGAATTATTTGAAAGCTTTTTGTTTTCACTTCAGGCACTTACTAAAGGAATGTAATGCCACAATCATTTCCTTCCTTCATTCATGTGTGGACTAGACTAATGTGTAAATGAACAGTTGCAGATCTCAGCAGCAAAGTACATCATGACACTAAGCACAAGACCAGAAAATGAAGAGTCCCAATGTATTTGACAAAAACCCTACAGTGTTTATCTTCTGTTTAACACATCCACAATGTATTTAACCTGAAAAACTCACAAATAGCTACATGATTCCTACATTAAGAGACTTAAAAAAATTCTATGGTACCGTATCATAAAAGATCTGCCTCATTTATAGCGCAAGAATGAGTATAAGCAAGTGCTTTAAAAATCCATAGTTCAAGCAGTGTTGAGTCTCTGCAGTATTCATTCAAAACACACTCCAATAAATTGCAACATTCCAGCTCTCTCACTGGTAATTCAACACTATTTACAATGGGTTTAGGTTACAGTGCAAACAGTGCTCCGATCCCTTTGTGCTCCTCCTGGGTTTGTTGCTGTGGCTCTGGAGCTCTGCTCTGGCTGCTATTTGCACAGAAACGTGCCAGTTGGCCATTTGGCCTCAATATCCCACAAGGGCCTTTCTTTCTACATTTTAGTATAAACCCCTCTAGCCTATTTCACACATTATCATCCTGGGAAGGACTGATAAACTGTCCACTGTGTCCCCTGAACAATTCTGTCCCAATAAAAATTTCATCATCCAGACACAGAAATGATACAGTCTAAAAAGAGCGGAATTACACACTTTTCCTCACCAGGGCCCTTAGCAGACTTTGCAGGCTGTGCCACCTCTCCCTATTGCCCAGCTGACACACACGCTGCCCTTTGGCAGCCTCTGTCACGGCCTCTTGGAGCTGTTGCAGTTCTCTGGGGCTCTTTTAGAGGGATTACTAGTGTCCCCAGATTTCTTTTGTTTCAGTGGCACACAGGCACCTGCAACCCCCTGAGCCCTGGAGCTCTCAGTGCTGGGTACACCTGCACCCTGCCGGGTCCTCAGCAGCTGCACCAGCAACCGCAGCTGCACGGGCAGTCACCCAGCCCTGACTCCAAAAAACACTGCCTTGCATCCACGAGAGTTGTCTGGAAAAATTAATTCTCCCATATATTGTGCTGTTTCACACGTTGCAGCCATCCCTGCTGTGTGCAGTCTGCATATCCTGCAGGAGCGTGCCTGGGCCAAACGGGGAAAGGATGCCCTGTCCCAGCGGGGCAAGCAGAGCTGCAGCCCAGCACCGTTGGGGTTTTTTTTGTAATTTTGCTGGTTAAATACAGCAGATCTCTGGTGTCAGCACTTCCCTGGGATTTGCATAAGGCCAGGTCACCCGGCAGGAGATGACAGTGCATGTGTGAGAGCAGAAGGTGCCACAGGAACAGGCTGCTGCTGACAGTGTGAGGGGTGGTGGCTCTCGTGCAAAGCGCTGAGGTTCAGCCCGAGCAGTCAGCACAGTAAACTGCCATGTACCGAGCAGAGATGATGAACAGGAGGGTTAAATATATCTGCTCACACTGGTCAGATGTAGGGCATCATCTTCAAAAGGCCCTGGCGGCACTAACACAATCATCTGCTTATCCAGGCTGGACAAAAGGTAGTTTTCAAATTTAGGGACAGACTGTTCTGGGTTTACTCTGGTGAGAACTCCCACTAAATGATGGAGGAGGAGGATGGAGTCCCCCACCACTTGGGGACCCTGAAATAAAAGGGTCTTTCCCCTGAATAGCAGGGTCAGCAGCCAAACGGGTTGATGTGCATTTGGTTCAATAAGCTCATCAATTCCCATTTGACCCAGTTATATGATCCATACAGAATGTTTCAGAGAAGAGATTATATAAAAGCACAGCAACTTATCAAATTCAGCCTGGATCCCCCAAAACAATCTCTCTCACTCTTATTTTCTGAGTTATTTCCCCATGTAAAAATAGCAAGAGGAACACAGATGACTGACAGCAATAAACTTACTGTGAGCTAATGACTTCACTCTGCATGTCCCCATTAGTTAAGGATGAATTAACAGAACTGCTAAGCACGACTTTCAATATTACAATCCCTCTAACTCTTGTTCAGCTACACAAACGCCCTCCACTTATACACTCACACTCTTCAGTCACATTTGTTCCACCCACTGCTTAAGGAGGACACTAAATATATAAACAGAAAATCACTGTGATTGTGGGTGTATTCTGCCTGAGCAGCACACACTGAAAATATGTCCTTATAATCACATACGTATTTCCTTCTTGGGCTTTAACAGCCCATGTGAGTCACACTGCTACACTTCCTTATAATCTAGACAGTGATTTGGAAGGCTTATGCTAAAATAATTTAAAAAAAATAGCAAAGAGCTTTCCCCTTCCAGATGTAAGGGGGCAAATCTCATTTCCACAGTTACCTATTACCCCTAAGGAGTGGGAAGCAATTATCCACCCAGGAAAACAATTCTTAGTGTACTAAGCTGTCCTAAAAGCACATAAAGATTAACCAGAACTGAAAGTTATTAGGAAGGGATAACAGACTCTGGAAACTCAAACCAGAACCACTTTTCTTCTTTACATGTCTGTGTCTCTAATTGCTTTAAAGTTGGCAGCTTTAAGGGTTAAGGGCTTAATACAGCTACACCATCTGCCCTCTTTTCCTGGAGATCTCTTCCCACACTGTCTTTTGAACTGCTCTTAATCTGCAGGTAGTGCAATACATTACAAATACCTCAGACGAGTAGATGCATAACCTGGCCAGCAGGTTGATATTCTCCCACTCCCCAAAATTGTTCTCTTCACCCAGCATTTTCTGTTCCTTGTATCCATCCACTTCTGTTGCCATGAGTGTTTTATCCCTCTATTCTTCTGCATCCCCTCACAGCTAAACGCTCCTTGCTGTCTTTCTCTCCATCCCATGCACACTCTGAATCCCTTTTACTCTCTTAATCTGAAGCGGCTTTGTCATTTGCAGTTCAATAATCTCATCTTCTCACAATTAAAAAAAAAAAAAAAAGAAGAAGAAGAAGAAAAAAGAAAGATGGGAGGAAGACTAAAAGAAAAAAAGAGAAAGAGAAAGCTAAATTCTCCTCACTATGCACCAGTGGTTCTACACCAAATCCCAACGACGTGATGCTATGGGTTTCAGAAACAAACGATTTTACAGGAATTTCCCTTCCAAATGATTTTACAGGGCATGTTTAGAAAAGCAGCACTCTTTAAAAGGCACGTGCAGCCCACGGCAGAGGAGCATCAGCAATAGCTGGGCTGCACACAGCTGGCCTGAGGGTGCTGCTGCAGGAGGCTGGAGGAGCACGGGGCAGTCCCAGAGCTGCTGAAGCCGCCGGCTGTGCACACAGCAGGTGACAGCTGCCAGGTGCCACGCTGGCGCTGGGGACAGCAGCCTGCCCAGCTGCTCCTACAGAGGTTCAGAAAAGAAATCAAAGCTGGGCTCATGCGATTCCTCAGCGCACACCATCTCTGTTCTGACACATTCCCGTGGCTGTGGGCGGAAGATCCAAACAAAATGATGGTGCTGTTTCTTAGCAGCCGTATCATTTTAGCTGCTTTTGAGCTCCTGGGTGCTTCTATTTCTCAACAGAAGATTGAGAAATTGTCTTGTGTGTCTCAGTTAAAATATTTTTACTTCTCTGTTAAAAAACAATGGAAGTTTCATCTTGTGACCACAGCAAGCCAAAAAAGCAGCACAACCACCACTGGGCTTTGGAGAATCATCCCAGTGATCAGCTATCCTAAACAAAGCTGCAGATGCTGATCATCAACAGGAAGCTTCTGCAGGTAATGAGATGTGCTGTATAGACAGTAAGATGAGCAAAGCCAGAAATTCACTAGTAATACACTTCACTCATATCCTTATACAAGAAAAAGCAACTCCTAACTCCTTCTGTTAAAAAGATTCCGTTTCCAAAGCAATTAATCTTGTACTAACAAATGCATATTCATCTCAACTTCCCACGAACGGGGCTATGTATGTGAACTTGCACAGACCAAGGGACAAAACCTTTTGAGCATAATTATACTTTGGAGATAATTAAGCAGCTATTCTTTAAACTCCTCAGCAACTCATTCCCATCCTTCTTTCCTCTGTCTCTTTTCCTCTTTGTTGCAGTAACAAATTGGGCATCTTGCAGCCTGCTTCCTTACGCTGAGGCTTCCGAGCTGCTTTCACAGTGTGACTGCTAATTGTCAGTGTAATTTGTCCACCAGTAGAACTCTCCTCAGCGATGGGAACACTATTCATGTAGAAACATGCATATCAACCACCCAGTCAAAGCTTGAAGTCACTTTTTTTCAATGCCAACAAGATCAAAAAGAGGGTTCAAAATCATTGGCTTTAATGCAGAAATAGCATCATGCTTTGAAAAGCGTGAGAAGATGCCCCTGCATGAACAAGTAATTAATTCTTCAGTTGGATGTTTTACATCAGCAAGAACAGGGAAAAGGTTCCTATCCACTGCACAAAAAATTCATTTCAATGTGTAAGCGAACTGCCTTAGATAGGAGAATGATATAGAAGCAGCAAGGAAAAATCAAATGAGAAAAATCACAGAAGACACATGCAGAGGAAATTGAAAGCTCTAAAATACATTTCAAAAGGCCATTTCAGTACTGGGTAAATGTAAAAAAGAGATGATATCATGGCTTTTTGTATGTGCAATCAGATATACTTTTAAATAAATTACTTGGTCTTATCCAAGTATACAGTATAATCCATAAAGGTTTTTCCCCCCATTAACATAATAGTCATACAAAGAAATTGTGTTTGTTGAACTCATTAGAATGTTTTTTTCTTATACTCATGAAACTCATTAGGATTACAATCATTCATTGAAATTATTCCATACTCTGATGAATGCCCTATTACATATACTAAAGAATAACTCAATACTACTTGGGGCTCTTCTGTTTTACAGGCTTAGCCCTTGAGAATAATATATTCTAAGAAGCTATACATGTAAAAGAAGATTTCTGCCTTCATTGGTGTTTGCCTATTTACTTAAACAACCTCATTCAGGCTCCACTGAGGCTTTCCCAGGAGTACCATCTCAGGACGAAGCTTTCCCCCTCAACCATAGTTGCTTTTAATCTAGAGAACTTCAAAGAGGTTTTTAGTGATACAGCAAAGTGATGTTGGTCTGAACTCTGGGTTCATCCCTTCTAGTTCACCAAAACAGAGTTATGTAAGTTCACAGCTAAAAAGATTATCCATCGAACTACTGAAGTTAGACATGGATTACAAAATCAGGTCGTGCTAGTTCCGGGCAATTACTCTTTACATTTAATTTCTTGGTGTTTTGTTCCAGTTCACCTGCAATGTACTTTGTAACTCAGTAGAAGAAATTTCATTCTTAGGGCTTTTTTGCTGATTTTTTTCCTTTTTTTCCCAGCCACATTTATTTGGTAGTTGGGTCTTTTTTTTCCTGAAAATGATCATCTAGACCTGTGACAAAATGAAGTGAGTGAGACAAGGTATCAACAGCTCTGGGACTAAAAGAAACATACCTACAATCATTTCTATACATCATATATGTCCGACTACTATTCTCTTTACTAGTGCCCACACCATTTTCTGAATAAATTTACGAATCCTTTACAAGAGAAAAGTAATGTTTTATCATTCACAGGTTGTTTGGAGTAACTTCTAAGAGTACTGAAAAATTTCTATAAATGCATTCACAATTCCCATGGTTTGTGCATTGAAAATATTTGCTTATCTTCTGAAGTAATATCCAGGCAAGATGAGCAAGGGAGCAGACATTTCATGACAAGGTTTCATTCACCTGGATGTTCACTACATCTATTGCTATTCTCTAAGTTTTATTACTGAGTTTTGTAGACAATTCATTTGTATTATTTTCAGCTGCTAAGATGGGTTGAAGATATAAACATTTGTATGCTATGTAAGACCACAGGTCAAAGTGTAAATACCAGGTAAGATTTTTCACACTTTCCTCCCACCCACTTTGTCTTCTCCCTGATATTCAGAGATGAGATGAAGCACAAAAATGCAGCACCTTCAGTATTTTGAAGAGCATTTTCTTAAATAGCTTCAAGTACTTTCCCTTCTATTTCATTTATTTTCTTTCTCTGTGATTTAATTTTTTTTGTTGGATGAGAAGTATCAAAAATGATGAAAGAGTAAGCATGAAGGAAATGCAAAGTGAAAGGAATGAAAACCCAAGTGATGCTCTGGTAACATCTAGAGGGGTTAGCCCACACTGAGAAAGACAACTCAGATCTTCCTTCAGGCTACAGAAGCTTTTTCTTCTTTAGTATGGGACAAATAATTCAACTTCTCTGATTCAAATTCCCCATCTAAAAAGGGGTCAGATTTCTAGCACCTAATAATTATTAATAGTATTACACAACTAGCAAAAATATTCTATTCACAAATAGAAATACAAAGCAAATATTTTAGCCAATTAATTGCAGCTGTTTGACACAAGAACCTGTGAATATTTGAAAGGCAGCCATTGCAGGTCATCTATTCTTTCCTCCACCCAAGTAAGAGAGGTTTCTCCCATAAGCCTCCCTAACTCCAACAGACGGACTTGACAGCGCTATTATCTCCATATCTACACCAGACAAAATGCACCAGTCACCATGATTACACCTCTTCCAGTTGTTCTCTATTGGCATAGGAGTAAAATCCACGTGCTGGAAGACAAACGCACTCACTGTCTGCCCCATGAAAATTAATGTCCTGGGTTTATGGAACCAGAGGTCACTATGCTGAGTCCTGCTCTCTGCCATTCCTATTATACTGACATTCACCATTCTTACCCTCAATAGCTTGTTACTGGTGGCTTTAAGCCAATATTTGTTTTTTTATAAAGCCCTCTCTTTCACTGATAAAGAAATGCAAAGTCAACACACACATCTATGTAAAAAACAAAATAAAGATTATGTAATACACACCATATTCCAATCTGATAGAGGATTTCAGTCAGTCATAACACAGAAAAATTTTAATTACCATATTTCTATTTGCTTGCAAATGTGAAACACGAAGCTTTTTACAATCAAAAAGGAGTTCAAACCCTATGTGGAGACTGAGTCATCATTGCTGTTTTCATATATCAAAGATGTGCAGCAAGTCTTCTCCTGCAGGGCAGAAGTGCCAAGAGGACCTATAGTTCTTCTACTTTGTGTTAGAACGAAAAACATCTGTTTGAAGTACAATGAAACAAGTCACCCTAATTCAATTTCACAGGCATTGTTTCACCAGAAGTTTAAATGAATCCATCCTGGATTAGGGATCACTCACATTGGTTCAGAACTGAGCTGAACGCTTTTTAATAGCAAAACAGCCATGCTGAAAGATAACTCATCTACCAAGGAATTGCTCAGAGACAAAAATAAAGGAAATAAATAAATGCATAAATGCTCTCTAACACTGAGGCCAGCTTTGCTCTGTGATGTATATGAAAACACTTTCTGAAAATAGATGCTGACGCCCTTGGCGGTGAGGTGAGTTAGAATCGAGCAGAAGAGAACTCCTGTGTCAGCACCAAGAAGTAATTTTACTCGTTTGTTTTACCTGGTTTTATTTTAAACACTTCAAGAGAACAGTACTAAAAGGCTCAGAGCTACTAAAACTGAATTAAGTGTGCATACCTAGAGGAAGAAAAGAAAGGAAGAAAGCTTGGTCCCTACCGTCTCCCACGAACTGAAGGAGGGCGAGATCAATTTGTCTCTTCCAAGGTGATCCTTTCTGCAGAGCTATCCCATAGCCAGTGGTGGCAAAGATGTATCCGCTCCCTATTGTGACAAGTTTGCAGCCTTCATCTCTTCCGGCCTTGTAATTCAGCACTGCTGCATCATAGATGAAAGCATCCAACTTCCTGCAATAAAAGAAAACATTTTACAAACCAAATCATTAGGGACAGCTGTTGTCAGACTTCTTTTGTCCTTGATGTTAGGACCCTGTTGAATATCATATGGATTCTTTGATATCATTAATTACATATCCTGCTCTGCTGTATCTAAAATTAACAAAAGGCATCTATTTTAGTGAGGGGAAAGTAGGACACATAGTTTTGCATTTCTATTTTAAGGGATGCTGTTAAAAAATACTGAACAGGAGAAACCAATCTACAAAATGTCTTGCCCTGATATCTTTGTATCTTTGCTCTCAAAATGGATAATAAGTACCTTGAGATGAAAAATGGTCTCCAAAACCAACAGAAATGACAACAGAGAACTTAGTATTGAAACAACAATAAACAATCAGTTTATTTAAAATACTGAATGAGATTAAAATATTCACCAATTTTACATACACACCCTTGTTTTACTTCTTTTTCTGAAAATAAACAGTGAAGGTGGAGGTTAAGTCCTTGATAAGACAAATGAAGGTATTGGAGCATATCTCATACAGCTATCTAAATCCCACTTAAATATGAAAGAAAATATTTCTTTACAACTCACATTTGCAAACATATTATTGTGTCTGGAGCACAGCAGGTAGAAAGGAACTTGGGAAAAAGTTCAAGCCTTTTAGCCCATCTACCTAAAAATGTAAGAATGGGATAATCCCATGCTCTAAAGAACACAGAGAACACAACAGGCATGGAAAACAAATTCAGTAAAGAAAGGAAAAGAAGCAGTATCCTTCAGGGATGCCTTTTCAGAAGCACTGCAAAGCAAGAGCTAGAAGGCAGGTGCATGGACGTTTCACAAATGAAGACAGTGACAATGCACACACAAGAAGAAGAGGCCATTGCCATCACTTGCCAGCAGCAGATCCCAGTCAAAGAAACGACATTCTTATACTGACAGAAATTCATAAGCAAACTTTAAAAAGATAAAACTCTATTTTGCATTACTGCCCTCATCTGCAGCCAAAACCTTTACAATTTCTACCACATACACAAGAGCAGCAGCCTACAACAGCAAGAGGAAAAAGCTGTTTGTGTGTCAGCACAAAGCTCACAGGAATGTCCCACTAAACCAAAGCCATTACACTCCCCAGTAGCTCACCCTCCCTTCCCAACATCCTGTGCATCCCCGAGGAGGTTGGAGGAGCAGGAAGGACACGGCCACACCATTGGCCTCCCTGGGTGGAGTTTTGTAGACAATTCATTTGTATTTTCAGCTGCTAAAAATGGGATGAAGATATAAACATTTGTATGCTATGTAAGACCACAGGTCAAAGTGTAAATACCAGGTAAGATTTTTCACACTTTCCTCCCACCCACTTTGTCTTCTCCCTGATATTCAGAGATGAGGTGAAGCATGGGTGGAATGTGCAGCCTGCCACCCTGCCCAGCCCCGGGCAGTGCCAGCCCTGCCTGCCGAGGCTCTGCAGAGCCACAGAGCATCGCGGGTAGCACTGCTGAGCCGCTCTGATGGCTGCAGCTGGTGGAGCCTGGCACAGCACTGCCCACCAACACTGGGGGTCTGGCTTCATGGGCAGGCAGCTAGAAAATAAATGTATTGTGGCATGAACAGGTACAAGAGCATCAGCTTCAAGTACATTATATTAGGATGCACCAGGCGCTATGAAGCTTTGGAGTCACACTTGCTACTAAGCTGATACCAGTTCATGTTGATAAAGCTTTTTATTTGTACCCACAGAATGGAGTAAGACTTAGGCATATCACATTTTGACTACTGACAGAAAAAAAAGCCCCAATAATCTTTCAGGCACATCATAATTCAAAGTTTATTCATAAATAATCAATCAACAGAACCCTAACTTTTTCAGAACTCTGAGTCTGACACCAAAAATGTGACACTAAAGAATACCCCTGTCTATCTCACATTAAACCCAGAGGAATACCAGAAGAGAGTGAAGCTGTTGGATTTTGTCTGCTGTCATGAAAAAGTGAAGTTCCTGTCACTAATTACTGTACCTTATTGCTTTCGTTCAAGGATATTTACCCGAATAGTCACCATTCAAGTCATCTAATTGAAATTTAGTGAAGTAGTTAATTCAGAGTAGAGGTGGCTCACACAACAATTAAAAGACATAGTTGGGCCATCAGTTCTTTTGCTTTTCAACTCTTCCCTAAAATTCAGCGCAACCTTCAGTTTAAAAATCAGATTAGCTCCACCAATGTTAAAAATCTGCTGCCCACCTTCCTTTAAATGGATCATTCAACTTGTAGGCCATCACTAAACATCTGGTAGGCGATATCACAAATTCAATCCATAAATAAAACATGGATGGCTACCTGGCAGTGGGGGCAACTAAACTGGAAATAGCCAAGAGGGCGCTGGGGCACTGCCCATGCCTGCAGCCCTCAACATAAGATGAGAGCTTTCTAAACAACAGGCTTTGATTCAGCACTTCAGAGACAATCCTTGCTTGTACAGAGAGTAAAAACAAAAATCTGTGTCCTTTGGGTAGACTCACAGTGGAAAAAAACCCACAAACCTGCTTGCTGTACCCTCAGGATATCGTAGCTTCTCTGATCTACAGCAGACAATTACCAAAATCAACACAGCCCAACCTCACAATTTGAGACATCCGCAGTTATGTGAGGGGAAGGAAGGGCTCCTCCCCTCTCAGTGGATGCTCACGGCTCAGGGACTCGGAGGTGTTGCTCCTCTCCACTGCTGCAACCAGAAAACTCAACACACTCTGGAATTTGGCATCTGTTTACTCTGGGATTTATAGTTTTGCAATGCAAGCACATAAAACACATGCTGTTAAACACAGAGAAAACATAAAGAGTCAGCTATTCTTCTGTCAAAGTAGTCTCAGTCACAAATACAAAGGAAAAAGATCTCTTTGCTAAAGACCCCAGGGCAAAAGCCTTGTGCTACCTCAGAAATCACACTCCTCACATGCAGTTTGCCTGCTTAGTTTGTGAGCACTGTAGTCAGACCTTGGGACAGAAAGACAAGGCACAACCACAGTTTCACTGACTGTGGAAGCACCTCCCCAGCTCCCCGGGAGTCTGGCATCAGTGCAGTGCTTACACACCAAACAGGCTCTGAGAATGCAGAAGGCTTTACTTTTGAGAGCTTTTTCTATGCTACTTGCATAAGGTCACAACAAATCCCATTACACAAATCAATTTAAAAACATGAGGTACTTTCCTGACAGATGCTGAGAGCTGAAGGTTCTGCTATCAGTCGCTGCCCAATGTCTAAACTGTAAATCAAAAATAGATTGCCCTGAAAAACTCTTGGTGTCCACAAATACAAACTTATATTCAGAATATATTTTCTGCATTACCAACATAACTCTTATAACCTCTCAGGGCTTAATCATCTCTTCATCGTGTGCTGATTACAGAAGTACTGTTCCTGCAAAGCTCCAGAACACGCTGTACCCCTGCAGCGTGGGCAGGGAGGAACAAGCCCCAACTGAAGCTCTCAGATTTTAGGGCACCCAACTCTTCCATCACTAGGAGGTGAATTTTTGGCATTCCAAATTTTTAAGAACTTCCAGATAACTATAAATATTTCTCAGTTAGTGCTTCCAAAGATGGAGACAGCAAGATCTGGGCAAGTCCAGAAATGTGACCCTTTCTGAGTTGTTTGCAAAGCTGGCGGCGAGATCAGCCCTGGAGGAAGACAAGGCAGGGATGTGTGCAGGCCAGAAGGCTGCTGGGGACACAGAGCACTTTCCTTCCTGCCATCTCTGTGTGGGGAAAGCCACAGCTGCTGTTTTGCTGCGCTCTGATGGAAAAGCCAGGCTGTGTGCATGGCGGGGACTGCTGGACACGGAAGCCCATCCTTGTCTTGTCGTTCTCCAGGAAGGACTGGAAAGCCTGGACTTCCAACTCTCCCTTTCTCCAGAGGGACTGGCAAGCCCCAGGTGTGGGTTCCTGTGCAGCCAGACTGCAGTGCACTCTGCTGCTGAGGTTCCACCCCCAGTGCAGAACAGCCTCCACAGCCCGAGCTCGGAGCACGCACCCAGAGAGGCTCCGAGCCTCCTGCAAACCTCAGTCAAACGAACAATTAACTTGTCAGCTCAGCGCAGCCACTCGAGGGAGTGAAAAGCTTTGCCACATTGTGGAGGTTTAAATGAACTGGTGAGAAATATTAGAATGCTGAGAGGGAACTGCCAAAGCTGGAATGCAAGGGAAGGTTCATGAACTGGCCAGACAGGCCAGGCACCTCCAGCAAGTGCAGGGAGCAGGATTACAGTGCTGTGATTCATCTGAGCAGGTTTGCAAACTTCCTCAGAACTGCTGCAATAATCCTGGCAAGGAGGAAAAATAAACACTTTGGGATATTTATATAACAGTGACTACAAAGGCAAATGTCCTTCATCACCAAGCAAGCACCAAGAGGAAAGGGGGTGGGGAGAATTTTATCTCACACAGCATCGGAGAACATCAGATGTTATAAAATCATGAATTGGAATAGTTCTAGAAAAACCCGAAAGGGCATTCCTGAATGTAATAATTTGAAGTGGGAGAGCTGTGAAAAATAAGCGTGGACAGTCCCGTAACTAAACACTTATGATTCATCAAGAAGGGTAAGAGTTGAAAAATCAGAATAGCTGTTGCAAAACCCCATTCTCAAGCATTGCTGCACACATTTAAAAATGCCTGTGTAGAGAAAATTTAAGTTAGAGAAAAAGGTACAGAAAAAAAAACATTTCAGAACAGTTGAAAACTCTTCCCTGTAATTTTCCCCACCTTTATTACTACCACAACTTTTCATAAAATTCCTATGATAAAAACTGAAAAGCAGGACTAGGAAAATGCTCCTTTATTAGTCACTTCTCCCTCAACAACGGAAGTATAACTCAGTTGAAAAATGTTCCTTTGCTTTCTTAACCAAGTACATGATCCGTCAGCAATCTTGTTCTCTTGATGGAATGAGAGGTAAAAATCTAAAATGCCAATCTGCTCAGTAGTTCTGGAGCCACAATGACAAAAAAAAATAATGGTATCCACTTAAGGGTGGATGATATTTAAGCATATACTTTAGAGATCATCAATAGCATTGTTGGGAAGGCAGCAAGTGCAAAAATACTGCCTGTAAGACCTGATGGCTTTACATTACAGGCTTACATTTCATCCCTTCTTTCTCCACAGAAGAGATAAAAGAAAGTATGTCAGGAGTGAGCAGTGAGGGACACGGCACCGTTTGTGTGTCTCTGAGTCCTGGGGACGCAGTGCTGAAAGGTCACTGTGGAATACACAGCAATCAAAGGGAAAGAATGCTGCTCTGGAGATGAGGCTTCCATGAAAGTGCTCTAAAGTGACACTTTGATCCTGCGGGAGCAAAAGCAGGTATTTAACCTTTAGCATGAATGACTGTTGATTTCTTTTACCCAGTTTTGACTAAAATGGATTTCAGCTTATCTGATGCACTTCATCACCAGCAGTGACTTTATCTTTCAGTACATATTCAAATGGCTCCTCGCAGAACTGAAGCTCACACACACTGAACGGATTTCTTGACGTCGTGATATTGCCAATTCATTAGGGGAAAATTCAGCAATCACCCCCTGCAGAAATGCAGGTCAGCAGAAGTACAGCAAAAGTACAGTTAAATGATGAACTCATGGGCAAGGAATGAACTTTCAACTTTTCTCCCAGCTCAAACTATCCCCACTTCCATCTTCACACAGGAAACACAGACATACAGTTTGACAGAGCAGGTTCTGACAGACATTAACACCAACGTGAGAGATTGTGGAGGCTTCACCTCCCCTGTCAGGGCAATCCCAGCTGACAGAAAACCCACTGAGAACCTCCCTGCCTCACTTGGCTGTGGTTACCTGAGCGGGCACATTCACCCTCCTCCCTCTGGCAGCTCCCATCCGCCACCCTCTGCCCACCCACCTTCCAATCCCTGTAACATCTCCCTTAGCAACAAAACCATGGAAAATTTACTGTGCCTTTATGATTAATTTATACAATGGAAGATTGTCCCACTTCACATCTCAGAAGCCAAGCCAAGAAGTTTTTGCAACGCATCAGTTTATCAAAACACAAAATTTGAAGAGCCGAGTAGGGGGAATATATTTTTAGATTAAAGGTTTTGTCCCAGTTACAATAGCATAATGAAGGATAAATTCAGCACAGCTCACCAAGTACCTGATCTCAACCCCAAATCAAATGAAGACTAAATCTCAGAATAGCTTCTCAAAAGAAGAGGAGTTAGATGGCATACAGCTACTTCCACCTCTTAATTTTATTTCCAGGCTATTTGCAATATTTAAAGATATTAGATAGATAACAGCATTACCTAAAAAAATTATAATGCAGACAAAAGAGGTAATCTTTAAAAAAAAAAAAAAAAGCCAATCAAAGAACCTCAGAAGAGCACTCAGGTACTGAGTAAAGGAACTGGAAACAAATTATTATAAATTGGTTTTTTCCTAGAGGCAAGTTTCTATGCATCAGGTGAACAGGAGAGACAAGGCTGGTTGTTTTTCTTTCTTTAAAAAAATTGCAAAGAAGCAATTGATTTATCTTACAGCCATGAAGAAATTGCTGAAAATGAAAGAATTACAAGAATATGAGACTAACTGCATTTCCTGGAAGGACAGCAGATTATGAGGAAACAGGAATTAGCCATCAGAAGAACTGATGCCAGAAAATCCTGCCACGAGTGGAAATGCCATAGAGGCCTTTGTGACTGTGCTGGCAGCTTGTAGTGCTGAACTCGGCTCACTTCAGCAGTGAAAGCAGGAAAATTCTGCTCATTCAGCCACACATTTCCTTTAAGATATTAGACTTTAGAATTGATACTGGAGTGAAGAGATCCCTCTGAGAAATATTCCTAGATGGAACAGCAAATTTCAATGTTTTCACATCTCTGCAGCCCTTCAGCACAGACAGCAGCTGCCCAGGTGCAAACCAGCTTTCCAGTTCTGAGCTTGTGTGGCTGCAGCTGAAACATCCATTGGAAATCATTCCCCTCAGAGCACAATGCCAAAATGAACATTAGAGTGAACACTGAAACAAATATTAGATTAAAGAACCACAGAAAGCATCATAATGTAAATTGAAATCAAGTTACCCCAGCCATCTGATGCCAAATTAAATGAAGTTATTGATTGCATAAGTTGTCTGAACTTGGTCAGCCAGGAGAGAAAATCCTGAATAGGCCAAACCCTTTAGCAGAGATGTTTTTTCACAGAAGGTCAGGAGGGAAACTGTTATTCCCATTTTAGCTCCTTCAGACAGTTTTAAGGAAAGCGCATTTGCATTTGTACAATAATTTACTGCTTACTGCCAAAATTGATGGTGACAAGGAGACATTCTGGAGCACAGCAAACATCCTGCTCTCCTAGGTAGTTTGGGATCTTTGTTCAGTGCCCTTTGAGTCAGATGTTTCCCCCAGTGTGTATTTTTTGGGAGTAGCCATATGTGGGTAGTAAGTCCTCACTGGCTTAGACCCGGGAACTAATTATGACAATAATTCTTTCTGAGCTTACTTATTTTGGTATTCACAACACTTGATCTCCATAATGTAAATACGTAAGTTTAACTCCACAAAGGCAATACTCTGTCAGTCACTACTGAACTTTACAAAGGTCTGGTGCCAAAGAGGGAAAAGACAGAGTGAGAGACCAAGAGGGAGAGGAGAGAGGAAAGAGAGACCAACCCAAAGTCACTTTTCCTTAACAACAACAAAAAAACTTAAGTGGCCAATAGTTGTGATCATTTCAACTTGTCAGCACTACAGCACAACAGTTTCTGAAGGTACTTTCCAGCTCTATTTCCACTCCAGCTATGAGGCAGAAGGTGTGCAGGCATGGAAGGTGATACTCCATACATGACTTCCTGCAAAAGCTGCCTGAACTCAGCAGTGCTTCAGACATGGGCCAGCTCAGCTTCAGGTTTCATCTGGCTGAGAAAATTCAAGTTCAGTTCAGCTTTTTTCTAAGGAGTTCCCATGGTCCTGTCTCACTGTTCTATTGAATTTTTTATTTTGGATTTTGGACCCTCTGCAGAATGGATTCTTCTAAGCATCAGCATCCAAAAATGTCCAAAAGTTATATCCAGAAAAATGGTCTAATGGGTGCCTGTGCATGGAAATAGTACAATCCAGGAGGTAGATAAATCAGTCCTCTAGGCTATTTTATATTCCTGACCATTAGTTATAAGTACCATTGGCAGTGAATTACCTGAAATATTAATTTCTCACCTTACAGCACACATTAATGTTTTGGATTCATCACCCCCTTAAAGGAATGATCACCTGGCACAATTATTTGCCCTGTCAGGGTCTGATAAAAACCTTTCAAATTACTGTAAACTTTGTTGTAGTAACAACAGATGCAGACACAGGAAAATATTTTCCAATGACAAGGGAGTAAACAAGTTTCAGATTCACTAGGTTAAACTGATATTTAAGTTTTGAGTATCCCCAGAGAAGGCTTTCACACTTTGAAAACATTTTGAAAGAGGAGAACATCATTCCTTCTTCATTAAGATCAGGACACACTTTAACTACAGGCTGCTGTTTCAGTGACATCTTAAAAACATGATTGGAGCAAAGACCATCCATCTAAAAACTGGCTATTTCAGTTGCTGCATTTGATATTTTAAATCCTGTTTTTGAAGCTTGGGAGAAACAAAAACTCAAGTGGAATCAGAATAGGAAGCTTTGACAAGTAGCCCATGTGAAAGCAGAAAAACATCATGTTTTAGACTTATAGCTAGATGTAAAATGATTTGATACATTATTTTAAAATTCAGTTGCATAAAACTAAAGCTGTCTCCAGCACAGCTTCTCTCGTCATGTCTCATAACAGGTATCCCGGAGGGTTGCAAGCAATAAATTATTATGACTACAGATATCTCATGCTGCCCACAGGCCTTTTCCTTTCTCCCTCAAACACTCTTCTGAGTCAACCATCCCTGGTAAATTCTTAAAAATTTGGTTAAAGAATTGCTCTATGTACCATAACATTAAAAAGTCTAAGGAAAGTGTGAATAATACAAATATTGCAAGATGTTGTCAACCAGAAACAGTAAAAAAATATTGTGTCACCAGTTTGAAAGTTTAACATTTTATTGTGTGGTGAACAATTCTGTGAGTTCCAGTTGTAAGCTACTGTTGCATCCCCATGAGAACAATGAAGAATTTGTGCTTTTAATGAAAAATAAAATACATTATTTCTCTTTCAAACGGATAACTTCTCTCACAGCTTGCCCTCCTCTTTTGAGGTAAAAAGGTATGAATCACAGAAAGAACAAAAACTAGGAAGTTTTTCCTTTGGTGAAAATTTTGATGACAATTTTTCTGTAAAAATAAATTGAAAATATTCAAATCGGTTTCGCATTGAAGTGGAGAGATGTCAGCTGACTGCCTAAAAGACAAGTTGGGCTTGTTTTTAACTTTAGGCACATCGCTGCTTTAATTGGCAGACCTAATTAACAGTAGGACCTGCTGGGCACAATCCAAACCGTGCTCCAGCTGATGGGAACAGGGATTTTGCCTCCTGGCCATGCCTGTGCCATGCTGCAGAAGCTACCAGCTCAGCCTCTGACCTGCTTGTATTTGCTCAACAAATAACAGAGTGTGCGAAGCTGTGAACTGGGTAATTTACAATCACTGTGAGCACAACAAAAATCCAATTCAGGCCAATAAACTCATGACGGGGTTAAAAAGCCATCAGGGCCTTCTGGGGTCTTCTCCTGCTCTTTCTCTGCATAGTGCTGTAAGATTCAATAAAACACGTTAATAATCATGCTGTGCTCACACGGGAGAGTGGGCTTGCAGGGAGGAAATAACTCCTCGTGCCACTTGCTCTGCTCCCTTTGATGCTCCCAGGTGTTTCTGCTGGCACTATAACTTGTCCTTACAGACCCCCGAGGAACAGAACCACCACGTGTTCCTGTCACAGTGACAGCTCGGGACACCCTGCAGGCCAACACAGCTCCTCAGGGGCAGCTCAGCTATCAAATGTAACCCCTCACATTTGATATTCCAGCACACCCGAGGCTGTTCCTGCTGTGGCTCTAGCACCAGGATGTCACAGAGGACTAGAGAATAAGGTATTCATTCGATGTATCAACACAAGCGCTGCTATCTTGAACAGGAAGGCAGATGAAGTCCCAAGTAAACTTCAGCATCAAATCCCTGAGCACACAGCCACAGCTGTGGGTGGCAATAAAAGCTGTAAAGCACTCACAACAGCCAGGGGATCTGCAGCTGTACACGGGGCTGCTTGCCTGGGGAACACCAGGGATTCATTCCTGCAGCTTCCTTGAGAGGAAGCGATGGCCAAGAGGCAAGCAAACAATTCCCATTTTATCCCTACAGTAAAAAGAGCCTCTCCCAATTAAATTTTCTCATTTCAGCCATTAGCAGTTAAATCCCAGACTATATGCCACTGTAGATGGGCTGGGGCAAAGGTGAGAACATGAAATGCATTTCCAGTTTATTGCCACTGCAATTTCTCCTCTTGACAGTTTTAGAGCCGCAAATAGAAACACTGCATGCAAACTCAAGAGCTATGAGCTCATACAACCCACACCAGAGAACTGCAACAGGAAGGTTGCTTTGCCTGCAAAAAGATGGTATTCTTTAACTACAATCTCTTCAGGAAAATACAGCCAGACAAACAGAAGCAAGCAAACCCAAAGAGCCCCTGCAAACATAACACAATAATTAACGACTTCCTATTCGGGAACTTACTCTCTCTTCAAGAAGCAAAATCAATAGGATCTGTCTGCCTGGTACAGAGGGTTCTAGAAATGTGGATCAATTAAATGCAGCATGGACAGAAATGCTGGTGATGCATTTTTAAGGCTGTATTTGATCAATAACCATCTAAAGAGCTCAGAGGAGCCACCCCGGCTCTGGCAGAGCTGGACGTCCCCACCAAGAGCACATTAGCGAATGCCTTACAGGCTCTGCTCTTCTGAATAACGCTCGGGGCAACAACTGCCATTTCTGTTCTCATTAAGGAACAAAATCCTACAGAAACCCTGAGCTGCTTGGTCCTGCCTGAGGAACAATCCCAAGCTCTGCACGTAGCACAGCACATGTGGACCACCTGATCCCTTAAGTGCATGAAATTTAGAGAAAAACACAAGTACATTTTCTGACAAGCATGTACGACCGTGATTGCTTTCAGTAGTGAACTGCAATGAAGGAGGGACAATATTTTGCCATTTTGAAAATTATTAAGTAGCACTCTAATAACAAGATCTACCTTTTTAAAAGGCCTGGTTGCAAACTGACACATTTAATAAAGTTCTTCTGTTGCTCAAATGGCGTTTCAGCAGCTTCCTGAGAAATACATCTGTGAAACTCAGAAATAAGAGCCTGGTGACAAGAGGTGGATATTACTGAGTCTACAGATACTTTTTTTAAGATCTTTTCAGAAATAAAGGTTGATTTCTTATCCAAGAGGAAAACCCAATAAAGCTGATAACTTTGCCTTCCCCACTGATGGCAACAAGCCTTCATGAATACGCTGCGATGAAACCCCCGTGGGGATTCACTGGCAGGAGTAGGTATAATGTCAATGTCAGACTAACACAAAAATCTCATTTCCACTTTGATTTGCAGCATTTCCCAGCTGATGATCTCAAACATTTTTGATGCTAATTGAACAAGATAGGTCCAAGCCTATTGCCCATGCAGTGAAGTTGCTTTTTCTAATTAAAAGAAAACAAAGGCAGATGCTTTCCTTGTATGTTAATTGTTGCAACAGTACCAGCTTCACCTCCCAGAGATGACACCAGAAAGGGGATGGGTATGTTTTCAAGGATTCCCAGACACAGACAGGAGCACACACACCTCTGCATGTACAGCAACACTCCAACACAAGGCTTATCTAACCCTTACACCCAACCAAGAAATAAAGGCAGGAATACCATTTATTTTATACATATTTCTGTCCATATTTATGCCCCCCAGGCTTTTCTGGCCACATAAGCAAGTGGACTGAAGCAGTTGATTTTCCTCATCTTGAAAAAAAACAAGATAAAAAGCCCCCAAAACCACAACAGTTTGGGTTTTAATTTGTTTTCAGAAATCTACGCATCTGAAATTTTATGTTTGTCTTCTTCCCACTTTCTCCTTCCAGTTCAATTCCAAAACATTATGTATTAAACACAATGGTCTCAAAGATCAAGATATTCCCAATACATCTCAAGATGCTAATGCTAATTAAAGCTGATCAAAAGATTTTGTCTGAGATACAGCAAAACCAGACTGAACTGTGACAAGATGCTACTTTATCATTTCATTCTATTTAGATCACAAAGGCCACATGTGTGGCATTATTCAGTCATTAAGCATTGCTTCATTGCTGGTATTTTTTGCTCCACCTCAAAACAGAATTAAACACTACACAAATGTAATTAAAAGCGACTAAACCTCATGACTTCAGTTAAGCAAAAGTAGTTTTAAAAGTGAGATTGGAAATACAGGTTATACTATATAAACATATATATATACAAAAACTCTTTAGGAATAACACAGTTAATACTTATTTTAACTTGCAGCAGCAGTTATCAATCAGACATCCTTTGCAAGTCCTTCTCATGTCTATAGACTATGACTGAAATTATCAGATAGTTAATTTTCAAAAAGCTCTGCAGAAGTAGGAAGCTTTACCATGCATAAGAAAAGTTGCTTGATGTATCCCCAAGGAGAGTGGAAAAAAAAAATTATAAAAGTACAGGAATAGTTTTGGAAAGACAGGAAGATGAAAAGAGACAAAATAGCTGTCATAAGGTGAACAGAATACAAACACTGAAGAGGAAAATAGAAATTATATATTTGTTTGGAAGCAGAAGCAGTTTGAGGATGAAGAGATGAGTCACCCTCAAAAGAGCCATAGAAACACAGACTCCATGGGAGCAGATGCACTAAATATCATGGAATCAAGTGAATCAGGGAGGGAAGGGAAACTTCAAGTCTAGTTAAAGATGAAAGGGCAGATTTTACATGCAAGAGAGAAAGAATTTGGTCAACGAATTCGTGAAGGGGAAAGGAAGAAGACACAGTTCTGTATGCTGAAGGACAGAAGATCTGGCAGAAAAAAATGAAAAATTGTTTTTGAAGAACATGAGTCTGAAAGCAGCTGACACCCTGCTGTTCAAGCCCTCTGCAGGTGCCACGAGACAAAATCCCAAGGAGCACAGCTGTTGGTAGCAGTTACTTGTATTGATCCAGAAGCTCATTTGTACCATCTGCTACAGAAATATCCGTCAAGGGGAGCAAGGTAAGACACCTGGGGCTGTCCACACAGAGAAATCACTTAGAAGAGGAAAGAAACTTCAGCAGGGGTAAAGAAACCTGTAAAGAATTAATAGTTTATGCTGTCAAAAGGAGTAAAGCTTTTGAGGAGGTCCATCAGCTGGTACAGGAGCAGCCAGCCTGAGTTTTAGTGAATGTCCTGAACAGCCCTGCAGTCACGCTGCCCCCCCATTTTCACACTGAAGTGTCTGACGAACGGCCTGATTTTAAAGCTAACAGCAGCTTTTCAGGGCTTTCAGTAGCACAAATGGTTGGTGAAAAGTACAAAGAGTATACATCCCCTAAATAAACTGTCCATCCAACAGAACAAGTCCTACAATGGCTAAAATCAGGACAGCTCCTCCTTCACATATTCCCAGCAGGAATGGCAGGGTTCAGTCTGTCTACAATGCATAATTGAGCTGTCACCCAGGAAATGCGACTTGCACAGGCTCGGTCAGAGCAGGAGCTCCAGCTTGGAAGGCCCTGGGCAAGGCTGATCTCACACAATGTTACACCTCTGTCCTGGGCAAACCAGGCCTGGGAAGTGCCTGCGGAGAAAGCCTGGAGAGATGAGGGCAGAGAGAGCCCAGATAGCAGCAAGGACAGGGAAGGGAAGGGAAGGTTTGGGAAGGTTTGGGAAGGGAAGGTTTGGGAAGGGAAGGTTTGGGAAGG
>VZRL01003708.1:270775-396390 GCA_013397895.1 Origma solitaria | reverse complement strand
GAAGAGGGAAGAGGGAAGAGAGAAGAGGAAAGAAAAGAGGAAGGAGAAAAGAGGAAGGACAAAAAAGAGAAAAGAGAAACGAGAAAAGAGAAAAGGAAACAGCTGGAAGGATAACTTTTTTAAGAAGGGAATCTGCACTCTAAGGAAAGATTTGGGCATTTCAAGGTGTTTTGCTTAAGTAATACATTACATTCCCAAACAGGTTTGGGAGAAGGGAAGTAAAAATTAAAAGCACAAGCAGTTCCCCAAAAAGGACCAAAAGCAACAGGGTATTTTAGTACAGGAAGAAAGGTGTCCTATGTTCACCATAAATAACAGGAGAGATGTTCCTTGAAACAGCCACTAAAGTACATGCACTTAAACCCACTAAGGGAACTTCTCACTTTAAAACAAAACCTAAAAACCCTATATTGATAAATTATGATTATTGTACTATCAACAAATATAATCATGTTACTATCAAGCCTAAATGTTTAGAAAATATTACTAGAGCTAACACATTCCTGTCACCCAGATGAATAATGATATTCAATGAGTCACTCTCATACCTATGGAGGATTAAGAATGAAAATTTGTGTCTTTGTCCAACCAGGCACAGTGGGCTATTTCAGAGACAGAAAAGGATAGATGGTACTCAAGTCTAAATCTCAGATCTTAAGAAAGAAGGACAATAATATTTGCCTGAATATTTACCAAGATTGTCAGAAGCAGGATTAGGAAGTACTGCAAAGATAACAAGAGACTGCACCGTCTTCAGATTTAAGAAGCATTAATTCTGCCCTTTGAAACTATTTCTCATAGGACATTGAAGCTACCATTTAATTTTAAAACAGCCATGAAAATCACAGTCAATTATTTTCCTTTTTGATAACTGTACAGTGCTGTTGGAATAAAACCAAAAAAACAAACATGTACAACATGGCAGCCTACCATCACTCTGTTAAGTATCACAGTAAGCACAGATCAATATTTCTGAGTTTCTGAAAATTCTACAGTATTCTTTAAAAACCATGGGAAAAAGCTCACCCAGTTTTCAAGCTGACCAAGGCATCTTCAACTCCTTTCTGGTTAAACTTCGTCATGTAAAGGTGCATATCAGGGTAGTTGTTTCGGATATTCCTCTCAGTGCTTCCATTTGGGACCGTTCCAAACCGAAAAGGAGGTGAATAATCATGTGGCCTTTGAAACTAGAGGGAAAGGGGAAAAGCAAAGTGTTTCAGACATCCAAAATGTGAAGAAGGGCAATTTCAGGTTGAAAAAGACAGAAGTGGTGTAAGTTGCCTCAAATTTCTCCTAGGCAAATGCTGTGAGTTAATTCAGGTCTGTTACACCAGAAACTGCCTTCACACTGCCTGAAGGTCATCTACACCCAAAGAAAAAGCAGCTCAATTTTGCCACTCCAATGTGACTCTCCCCTATGAATATGGGAGACAATATGGCAGGAGAGCAGAAACGGGAGCAGGTCCTCATCTGCAAACATCTTCAGGGAACCCAAACACACTGAGAAACAGAGCCAAAAGGAAACAAGATCTGATTGAGAGTCCTGTCACACTGCCATCTCAGTTGCGACATTGTGATTGCCCACTGGAAAAGGATCATCCACAGCACTCGACAGGCAGCCCAATGTCCAGCACCTGGAGGGGGCAGGGAGAGACATGGTGAGGGACTTTCCTTCCATGACTGGAGGGGAATAAAAGCTCTTGCAGCTTCCACAAGGGCTCAGCAACCACACAGGTTGACATGAGGAGGGCTTCTGGAGCTCTCACACCTAAAATCCGAGTCCCTGTTCATCCCTACCATTTAAAACTGCAAAGCATTTGCTTGAGGGCATATAGGTTTATTCTAGTTTTACCCTCTCTATCGCTATTGCATCAGCACAGAGGAACCAGCCAGGGGGGATCAGCAAAGGAATGGCAATAGCTCAGGGCACATTCACGTTTCAGACCTGGCAATCCTTCAAATAATGTCACATCAACTTTTTGCTAACAGACCTGAAAATTTTATATGTGCCTTTTCAATGCCTTGCTTCAAAACCCAAGTGACACCTTAGGATTAGATTAAAATGTCTCTTTAAGAAACATATGAAAAAGGTCACTCAAATTAGAGGAACTATTGGCTAATGAGGAAATTGAATTGAGCATTGATAAAAGCAGTCACCCATAAATTCCACAGTAAAATGCACTCTGTTTTCACTGTTGAAGTTAGAAGAGCAATCTATATATCCCGTGCTGCAAGAGATGGCTAATATTTATACAGCTGCTGATTCCTGTGGGGCTACATATGAAATATTTCTCTTTTTAGTATTTGGTGTCAGGGCATCAAGAATTCCCAAGATCCAGTGCCAATTTGCAAAGGGAATACAAATGGGTTTATACAAAAACTGGGAGTATTTTGAATTCCATCAAACCTTGACTGTGAAATTATTGCTGCAACACCATTTTCTTGTTACAGAACTACAATTAAATGCTTCATTTTAATTAAGCATATTTTGACAAAGCATAAAGGAATGAACTCTATTTTTCTGTATTTGTTGAGCTAACAGATGTCTTACTTTCCTCATTTTGCCTTTTCACAGCTTTACTGTTTAAATTATAACTTTGCTACTACTTTTACACATAGTAATTGACCCATGCACCAAAATTACACTGTACACTACTCATGGTTCTTAGTCTATATTTGCTATCTCCCTTTCTGAGTTTATTATGCAGCACTGAAACAAATCCTGCTTTTAAATATATGTCCAGGGTTTCTACTGATATAAATGTAGCTTGCTATCAACTTTATTTCAATCTACATATAATGTATCTCTGAAGTGTTGAGATGGCTTCCAGTATCTCCTAAATTGGCCAGTCAATAGAACTGGAAAAAATAAAGGAAGAAACACTGTCGATGTCAGGACCTGTAAGAATTGCTGCTCCTCATATCACTGGAATTTTTTGGAAATTCAGCTGTGGTGGGCATTGTGCAAGCTCAGTTCCCAGTCCTGGGGTATGGCGGGGGAATTGGGAGAACAGGGACATTATGGTGGAGTATTCTGGTAATTTCAAAATGGAGTTTTGTTTTAAATAGCCTCACTTTTCAAGAACATTCATATGAATCTAGGATGTTGGGAAGCATTTCCTCTCATAGGAATAGTTGAAAGAATTAACACATCTGTTCAAATTGAACATTCACTGAAGACAAAAATATTTCTGCAGAAGAGAAGGATGAATAAAAACCTCGAGTTCATTCAAAAGTCACAGAGTTAAACAGCAGATGATTCCAAACCCCATTTACTGGAATTTCTTGGCAGCAGCCAACAAATTTTAACACTCACAGGGAGATTACTTTTTGAAACCATCATCTGCTACTACTGTCTGCTCACAGACTACTTGTAAAGAAGAAAGAAAGAGGTTTAAATCTTTTTACTAACACTGCACTCATATCTGAGGTGAATAAAGTTTCCATCAATAGTATTAAACTTCTATTCAGTGAGTTGCCATGTCCTGGAGAAGCACAGGACTGTCATTGTCTGTGACTGCAGCAAAGATCTATGGGACAGACAAGAGACAAGAAAAAAGACAAAATCAAGGCTTTACATGCATTCCTTTTCCCTGAAGTCCCATGATGAGAAACAAAATATATCATGTTTGCTAGGAAATCATTTTCTTCCTAGACATTTTATGAAACGCTAATCTTTTAAATCATGAACAAAAATCTTGAATTGAATGCATAAGACCCTTGTCTGAGTCACAGTTGTGGAGAGACCTACTGTTATTCTGAAGAATAACCAATTCATTCTTGTCTCCCCATGCTCTGCCACCTGACAGAACTGTAGCACATGGCAACAGAACTCCAGTCTCTTGTTTTTATTTTTTCTATATGCCTTAATAAAACTGACAATTTCATTAAGTCAGCAAAATGATCTTTCAGAGACATTAAATAATGATTTTATTTAAAGATTTGCTTGCTTGCCTGAAAAGACTGGTGTTGAGAGCAGCTGTTTATTATTGTTCTGGAGATTTTTAAGGAACTGTGGAAAGCATTACTAAAATAGTAGAAAATAGTAAGTAATCTCCCCCTGATAGCAGGAATTACAACTCGTTTGGAGTCACAGAAGAACATCTATATTTGAACCCTTTCCTTTCCTCTTTTACCAGGTGGGGACCTGCCATTCTGACTTCTGATCTTACAAAGATACAGCTCTCAGTCACTCCAGAACCATCATTAAAACCATCAGTCACTGAAATCAGTCACTGTCAGTGCCTGCCCCCTCAGAAAGCCCTGGAAGGTCTGATATGGGATGGGTAGTGAGAGGGGCTGGGGTGACAGGGTCACCTCCCTGCCCACCATCCACAGACACATCTCAGTGACTGCAGCACTTGGGCCATCTTAGGGTACAGGAACATGAAGCCAAGGCTACAAGAACACTGTGGATCCTGCAAAAATAAGGAACCTGGAAGTGGCATCATTAAGGTTTCCTATCAAGATTGATGAGAAGTTCTGGACCACGTGTAGGTGAGGCAATTCTGACGTGTGGCAGAATCCCAGCAGACTAACACTTTGCAAGACAGTTCTGTGCCCTGTGACCTACCCTCCTTTAGTAAACCTTCCCCTTTCATTGCATGAAATAGGCACAAATGGTCTCAAAAGTAACAAAAGCCACGAATGTCAGCTTTGCTGGATACTTTGGACTCATTTTCTGTACCTTTCTATGAAAGCAAAGATTTTAAACATCTATTACATACACAAGAATGTCAAAATATAATTTTCCTCTCATTTGCTGAATCATTTGAGTTTAAGAACGCCCACCCTTCCTGACTCCAGTACATGCTGTGCCATGTATTTCTGGGTGACACTTGGATGACATGGCATTCAGAAATTCATTAGCAGCATTTCAAAGGATGAGGAAACTATAAAGAGGTCTTAAAGCACTGAGGGGTAAATAACACATTATCATCACAAGGCAGCAAATCTGGTGAGCCAGCTGAGAGTGTGCAACACATCTCCTGAATGGGACGATATCGAATGCTGAGGGTCAGGAATGGCTGCTCAGAGAGAGCGGGTTTTTTTCGTGATTTTTCTCTGTAGTCCATCACATGGGGAAACCCGAGTACCTCTAACTGGGAATACTTCATTGCGCTGGCAGTACAGCGCTGATGGAAAAACTTGACTTTTCAGGTGTGGCAGCGGGAAAAGTGCAAGAGAAGAAGAAGAATGAATTGATTTAACAGTCCAGAAGTGGGCTTTGGGTTTTTTGTTTGGTTTTTTTTTTTAACTCAGTGAACTTTTAGATATTAATTATTCAAAATTGATTATACCCAGATTTCTGGCCCTTGCCTACAACTTTTGTTTCCTGCAAGGGTCAGAGTTCTCTACTGAACAGCAAAATCCTGCAAATTCCTGAACTGTTCTCTTACTAACAGCATTGCAGCAACATGGCAATGGGGGGAGAAAAATAATTTAACATCAATCAGATCATATTCCCATAAATTATCCCTAATTATTTGATTTTTTAAAATCTGGGAAACCTCAGGACTGTAGAGAAGGCAAAACCAATGTATGACAAGAAGAATGTTCTGAAATACTTCATTGTTTTTCTGGACTTCTACCTTATTTAATTTAATCAGAAAAGGCATGGCTCCCCTGACTTATCTCTATGGGCTTCAGGCAAAGTTTGAAGAAGTGAAAAATAAAAACAAAGGTGGCAGATCAAATAAATTATCAGCAGACCACACAAGAACAGATGGTATTTTCTGATTCAAGTACTTTTCTATTTTTATTTTTGCTTTTTGTGGAAACAAAATCCTACTTAGACAGAATAGAAAAATGACAAAACTAAGGAAGTTATTAGCCAAAAGCTACAGAACAAGTCCTGGCATTTGCCAGCCCAGGGGCACAGAGGCAACGAGGAGGGGAAGGTGAGGGTGCAGTGTCAGACCTGAGCCCCAGTGCAAGTCCAGCCCAAACCCAGATGCCAGGAAAATGCTCTGGACTTTCTCACAAACAGGACAAAGACATTTCTCAAATCTGCTTTTTTTAATCCTCAAGAGAGAATGTCATTTATCTGTCTCTTCCAAGAATATTACCTTAAAATAGAGGTATATTTAACGATCTTCATGCTCTTTCAAAGGTTGTGTGACAACACAATTTAATGAAAACAAAACTATTATCATTTTTTGTTTCTTTTTATCTTTCCCCTAGCCATGCTTGCTTTGATATACCAAACAATCAATCAAAGGCTGGTCATAAAAAGCAGTTAAAACAAAAAAACAGACAAAGCTATCCGAGATGTTGCCTTTTTGGGGATTTTTTTTTAATAACAATTTCCTTTATTTTTTGTCTTTGAGAAAAATCCCTTGTGAAGTTGTCCCCTGGGCTATACTGTATTTAAATATTTCTTCTTAATGTCAATATTTAGTTTCATTTTCAAACAACTGGGCACAGACTTGACAAAAGCATATCTTGTGCATATGCATCAAAATCATATTGCAAATGGACTTTTTTTCTGTTAATATATTACTAATATCCCACACAATTTTTCAAGCTTTTTATATTGGTAAGGCATTATTTTTAACCAAGCAGTAATTGATTTCTATCACAAAATAAAGGTAATTTTCAGTTAATACAGCTACTTTTGAATAGGCAACTCAGAGATTTCGAAAACAAACTGATATTTTCATGCTTTGGGTCTTAGGTTTGTTAGCAAAGGGCTACACTTGCACTCAGAATGAATCCAATTCTAATTCATTATTTTGCTCAGAGTTTTTATCATGAAGTACAAATTTGCAGAAGGATTATGGAGAATGGACACTGACCTCTTTGGAGCTGAAGACCTACCTTTTTATCGCTCAGTCCAGTCACTTGGTCAACAAATTCCTCTTGAATCATAAAGGCAGCTAAGTTGGCAGTGTAACTGGCCAGGAAGATGACAGCAAAGAAAGCCCAGACCGACACCATGATTTTACTCGTCGTCCCCTTGGGGTTTTGCACAGGCACAGAGTTGTTGAAGACCAAGCCCCACAGTAACCACACTGCCTTTCCAATGGTGAAGGAGGGCCCATGGGGATCTGGAGGGGCAAAGAGCATTTAGTTTATTTGCAGTTTAATTAAACCTTGCCAATATCTCCTGCAGAGACAACACATTACTCCCACAGACATGGTCAGAAAATATTCCAGTACACATTCACTGTACACCCAATGGAACCACAGGATTTACCATAGGTACCCTCCACTGTAATTACATCAATTTCCACATTTTAAAACAATAATTCGACATTTTCCTATGCAGCTTATCGATCAAAAGTTTTAAAATGGAAATGGAAAGCACAGGTTTGGAGGAGAAGCTCACTGGTATGTCTCTTGCAGGAAGAACTGTGCCACAGCATTGCTCTGTCAGTCTTCTGTGCCAGCAGACATGTGAAATGGAAAACTGGAGGTTTTAAGTCTTAATGACTCAATTCTAGTACTTCTCTTACCCAAATTATTTTTATCATCTCCAGTCTTCCAACATTATGCTTTTTGAACATTATGTAAGCATATTTAAGATCAAAGTGTGTGAATGTGTCACCTACTTTTAAGCACCTTTGTACTCAGAGCATGAATCAGAAAGACAGCACAAAGGAGCTACCTGTATAGATACAGAATTTAGAGCACGCCAGGCTCTGCTGCCTCACATGTTCAGAGTCAGTTCTGGGGCTCCAAACATGTTGACATTACAGGTTAAATTCTGCCCGAGCTAATCCATCCTGGAACTTTTGTTATTTCTATTTCCGATCGTATTTGAATTCACGCCAAAGCTGGCAGTGGTCAGCACGCTGCCCCAGGCTCAGCCGGGGCAGAAGTGGATTAACAATGCCATTATCCTCTCGAAAGGCCTCATTTGGAGAGCCTGGGAGAATCAAGGGCAGTTTATTCTTACCCAGCTCTAGGTAAGTACAATGCAATCACACTTTGCTCATCATCCACACTCCCTGTTCCCTCAATGGAGAGGAACAGGCCTCCCCTGACTGTGACTCATTTGCCCTACTTATAATTATCCTTTTTTCACTTAAATTGCAATTCAGGCAATAAGCTCTGATGCAGCTCTAACTGTTACCTGTAACTGTAAACCTGTAACTTTCCCTCCCTCCCTGCCCTGTCCCTTTATCCAAGGGGATGCACATTACAAATACAGCTTTAGCTATTAATTTAACTATAATTTATTTTAATAATAATTCAACATTATTAAAAAAATAAAACCCTAAGTGGGTATACTCAGTGCATGTTCTCATTTCAGTAGAAATGCTCTCCACTACAGTGCAAGTATGTCACAAAGCAGTCAAGCTCTACATCTTAGATGATGCTCCTATTCTGCAGCAGCACCAGGAGAATAGAGTGCAGTAAAACAAACACAATGGAGCTGACTTTTGGTTTATGAAACTGTCTTCTAGTCACATTTAGGACTGAGCTGATACAAGAATAATGCGTATTTTTCTGAGCAACAGTGTTACAGAAATTATATGCCAAGGGAGCAATCTAAAGTTCTGTTTATGCCACTGGAGATTGTATTACCACTGAGCTTCATCCTGCAAAAAATGCCAAGGGAAATGAGAATGAATAAGTAAAAAATTAAAAACAAAAAAAAAAAAACCCTATATTTTAATCTTGCCAGGTTTGAAATTAATGGCAGCTGGATTTGTGGCAAGTCTTTAGAGCTAAGTTGGGATGGTCTAGTGCCATAACATGTCTTTGTAGCTGTAATAAGCTGAATAATAAATTCTGGCATGTGAGGTGGCACAGAAAAGAGCAGCCAAGTCCCTGGATCCCCCGTGTCTATATTCACCTTTGATTTCCCCTCTTTTAACACAGTGTTTATTTCAGAGGTTACACATTTACCATCTTATTAAAATGATAACATCATCTGAACATTACAAAAACCACTCTTTCAGGGAACAAGCCAGGCATAATCTAGAAGAAATCATTTGCTTTTAATAGTGCCCAGAACTGTGTTCACCAAGCTGGAAGATCTCTTGTTACAAAATAAGGCAAGAATGATTTAAAGAAAGGCTGCACTCCCAAATGTCAATTAAGAAATAGGAGGATGAGGGCATTGCGAGACATGGAATCCTCACTCTTGAGTCAAAGGGGAGCTTTCACTGAGGAGTTGATAGAGAGCTTGCCTGTTTTGAAATGAAGTTTCTGTAAGGGATGCTACACAGAAAGGAGCGATGCCCTTCTGCCATGGGCCTCCCTTCAAGGCTGACAGTTCGTCTGACTTTTTATAGGGACTGTACTAAACTATGTACAATGGGGCTGCTATTTTTCAAATTTTCCACCAGACCACAGGCTTTTAGGAAACTGTCTCTGCACTGGCCATGAATTCATAATCGTCAGGAGTGGAACATATTTCACTGCTTTTTTAGGCTGACGCTTTACAGATGATGCCGTGTACTAATCAAACACTGCCTGAATAAAACTCTCTCTGATATCAGTCACCCTTCTTTATGTGTTTATTCCATTGAATTGAAATACAAACATGAGAATATATGCCTTCAAGAAATCATACTTTAAATGAAGAACATAAACAGCTTCATAGCTAATTTCACTGATTTATTCTTATGTTATGTTTATTTGAAAAGATGGAGGGACAGGGATGGGAAATACATGATTTTTTTATAGCCATAGGGTTGTGTAAAATGGAAATCTTACCTCTCCCTTGTGCTAAATTCCTGTTGTATCCTACAGGACTAAAGTACTCAAATATAAAGACAGCCATGGCGGATACGATGAGAAGCATCACAAACATCATCACCCAGACAGAAGCACTAAAAGGCTCTGCAGCAAAACAGGAGAAACAGAAACACAGTTCATTAAACCACTCACAGCACAAGAATTCTAATGTCCTCGCCTAGGCAAGCCCAGCAGCCTCCCCATCATTGGCTTTTTCCAACAAAAATGCTAACAAATAACTGAGTAGCAATATATAATGAACTGCTGTTAGTATATATACACAAAATCCATAAAGTCAAAAGCTTAAATGTAAGTTGCAATTAAAAACAAAAGGCTGCGCACTTTTCTTTGACACTGAGTGGCACATAATTGGTTTGACTCGCTGCTTATTCAGTGCACAATCAGGCTGCTTTTTCTATTCATCCTGTGTTATACACATTTATCAACAGAATGGTCCAACCACTACCACTGTGTTTCTGCAAAGCAAAAGCAATTAAGCATATGTTTAATACATTCGGTAAGTCAGTGAAGTAGACTTCTCTCTCATTTTGTATCCAACAAAAAAAGGGTTAGAGGAGGAAGATAAATACTTGCATTCAAACTAAACACTTTTGTTTCAGGATTCTTTTCTCTCAATGTTCACTTTCATCTACCTGCAATGAAGATGATGTTTTTATCAATTGCAAACACATCCTTTTGAATGTCTCATTTTCATCTGGGAGCAAATTACTGAAATCAAAAGGGGTTATGGAAAATTGAATGTCAGTTTGAAAGAGAGAAGAACCATAATTAAGTAAAAGAAGTAGGCTGGAGCATAAAACTAAAAGCAGTGTTAAATACCAGACTAAGCACCAACTTTCTGAAAGGCCTGGATATCAATATCAAATATCATCTTTCCCAGTCACAAATTCCCTGTCACTCAGGAGTCCCTGTGGTAGCTGCCATGGTTCAGGGACATCTTTAAGAAAGATTTGCTTGACAAAGTAATATCTCTTTATCATGCCAACTTATTTGGGGCATTTTACATCATAACATGTGCAAATAAAGCAAGTGTGAATGTGCGCTGAAGTGTGAGAAAACAAATCTTAGTACACTGTTTCTAATTAGGACAGAATCAAGACACACTTAAAACCACAAAAGATTAGTGTGTTCAAATGCTTTGCCTGATTCTGAAAGCCCAAGAAGTTCCTCTCTTTAGCTTCTTCATTCTTTGAATTTAAGATTGGAATCACTGAAACTTCTCCCCTCGCTGCAGGAAAGGCCTGTGGCTGAGAGCTGAGGTGTGCTAAACCCAACAGCTCAATCTGAGCCTTGCTCCAGTTCAGATGATTCACCCAGAATTGGAATGAAATGTAATAATTTCTCCCCAAGCATAGAAAACTCATGAGATCTTTTGTCTTTGCTATGAATTCTTCAGAAATTTGGAACTAAGACAAACCCAAGTAACAAACAGCCCCACTGGTGATTTTGGATGGTAACTAAAAAGGCAAAGCAGGGACATTTTAAACCAAACTGTTTTCCTTCTGCAAAGGAGCAGGATGTTTTTCAATTTATTATTTTCTTTTTAAGAGAGGGTATGAAGTTCTTCAGGTACTATAATTATTTGTTTGGGAGAGAATAGTAATTTTGGAAAATAACAGAATTTGTAAAAGGCAGAGAAAGATCTATGTAGATGAAGGCAGGGAAAGGACATTATGTAGGCAAACACAGTCTAAAAAATATTTTCTGAATTCACTTATTAACTGGATTAAATTGGAATTCATGTAGAACTACCATAAAATGTTGACAGCATTCTCACAGAAAGAAAGCAAGGCTGATAAAACCCTTATCAAAAGCAACAGTGTAGAAACAGCAATTGTAATTTGTCAAAGTCTAAATAAGGCAAAGGGCAAAACCAGCCAACGTACAGAAGTGAGCTATAAACAAGGGTTTAAGAAGAATTCTCTTTAATAATTTAAGGAGTCTGGTAATGAGGTGGAAAATTAATAGAAGCAATAGGAAAACAAAAAGCTATTTGGAATAGCAAGCAGTAAGATTGAACAAGTACAAAATCAACTGAATAACAAAGTCGATCTTCCTGTCATATCAGAGATCCAATTACACATTCAGCACTGTTCTTTGATTCTCAAAGGACAGAAAGAGAACCTCCCTCAGGCAAGCAGCAGGTTTTAAAAGAATTTTCACTAAAGCTATAATATGGCAGAAAAATACTAATATATGACTTGTCAGTGTACATTTCAAGTGACTGACAACGGAGAATATCAAGCAAGGAAAAAGATGTCTCTGAGACTTACCTCCCACCACCAAAACCAGCCCTTAAAGAATACATGAAATAAAGAGAGGCAAAGATTTTCTATTCCATCAATTCCTCCAGAAAAGAAATCTGACCTCACCTAGAACTCTTTCAATAGAGAAATGAAGACTCAAGGTTTCTCTTTTCTTGTTTGGTTGTTTAAATAAAGTTGAACCAAAACTCCACAGAGTCATTACAGAAATTATTTCTGGATCTAGCATACATGATTTCTAGCACAATGTGAAAATGTTTTAATGTGGATAAAATTCTTATTTGAAGGAGACACTCACATCAGAATCAGAACATGGCAGATAATGAGGCAGAGGCTGTCACAGCCCATCACTTACTCAGATCTATTGGACAAAACAACTGACTGGAAAGATCTAGTCCCACAAAATCCTGTACTTGTCTACATTCACAGAAACAATTCACTAACCCAGATATTTCATGAACTGAAATCAAGTGCTATTCCTTAAAAATAATACTGTATTTGACTGATTTTTAAAAAACCTTTTGGAGGAATTACGTAAGATGACTCTATTCTCAGACATTCACTTAATTGAAACAAAATCAGTCTGTGAATAAATTCAGTTATCTGCCTGATAGTATTTTGCAAGGCAAAACATTTTACTACTACGCACACCTCGTCAAAATACACAGTCAATTCCAGCAAACTGGCAGCTTCATCTACGCCTGTAAAAAACAGAGCATACTTCTGAGAGCACAGACTTGATTTATTGGTGCAGTAAATCAGATTTCTTCAAAAGTAGAGCTACTTTAGAGAGCTTTATATGAAGGGGTTATTTTTGTTTCTTTTGAATTATATGCACATGCAACTAAACCAATAACATTAAACGCATTTTAGAAATCTAATAACTCTGTTGCTGTGAAAAATGTAAAAACAGCTTCTCTTGTGATGGTGGCTTTAAAAAGAAGTTTTTAAGAGATAAGTAAAAAATCGGCTGCACTTGCACTTCAGAAAACACCCCAACACATATCTCAAATGATCATTTCAACATGCTGCAACTGCAATCTAAAAAATGAACTTTACAACTCAATGACTCAAAGAAATGAAAAGATACTCTCTGAGTATTTTCATTACAAGTACAATTTGCTGCAATTTCACTTAAAACTCTTTAGTTCATATCAAACATGAACAAAATCTGCTTAGGAATCACCATATTTGGGAAATTATTTGCTTACTCACTGTGTTATATTTACTTGCATCACCTCTGTAACACACTTTTATGGAACAGATGTGAGAAATAAGTCTGTGGTTAAATGATTATTCTTGTGTAAGAAAATTCAATTATTTGCCTGGTTGTATCTGATGCTACACCACCACTCTGCTCTTCAATGTCTATAACTTCAGGGGGAGCAGCGAACTTCCATTTAGCAATGTAGAACTGCTGACCCAACAGACTCAAACATTCCAAACTGTGCCCTAAGATATTTGGAACATACTGACTTTTTTTATTTTCCCACTTAATGATTTTAGTGTCACTAGCACTACATTCCTGCACAAGAGGACTTTAAAAATAGTGGGCCCAAATATATTACGAAGAACATAACAGCAGTCTGGGCAATTTTGACCTCCTCATGGCTCATTCTCTTTTCAGCTTCAGGTAAACTCAGGCCAAATACTAAAGGAAACTGTAAATACTAGAAGAGGAGAGGGGAAATAATTAAAGGAAAAATGCACAACCAAAAGAGGAATCATGCAAGGAAAGATGCCCAGAGTCTTCATTTCTTTATATCCCACCTCCTCTCTGCCCAGGCTTTCATTTCTTTGCTGTATTTCCCCTGTTCAACAGCATCAATGGCGAAAACACTCAGCTCTCCAGAGCAGCAGTGTGGTGTTCAGGAGCCAGAGGTAACTGTTATCAAATTAGCTTTCAATTATATCTAAAGACAAGGAAGTTGCTCTTCATCTCTACAATGACTTTTTCAATTATTTTGTGAATATTAAAAAGATATCAAACCAATTGTACTGGGCTAAACAAGCATAAATTAGTTTGGAAAGATGGAGGGTTGAGGATGTAATTTTCCTAACTGATGATTTTAGGGGAATATTTTTCATATAGAAACCACTACTATTGTTTATCACTTACAACACCTGAAACCAACAGCACTCTCTCCATGTGTTAATAATCATGTTAATCAGCACATCAACACAGTACAACCTGCCTAATGTAAAATTCAAAACTTAACAGAAATGTCTTAATGTACTACATATGTACAAACTATTGAATCTCCCAAACTCCACAGAAATGCCATTAAATTATTTGGATGGGTTGGACAGTCATACCTAGAAAAGCAGATGGTGAAACTGTGCCGTTGCTCCGTGACACCATGACACTGATCCCAGTCTCAACAAATGGCACCGAAAAGTCGACGACTTCTGAGCGCTCCTCATTAATGGTGAGAGAGCCCACGGCCATCACTGCCCGGTGATACACCACCTGATCACAGGGAGAAACAGCAATGTCACCCAGCAGGGAACACCTCATTCCTCCAAAAGAGCTAAGCCAGACATTGCTGAGCTCTTACTCAAGAGCTCTTTTATCGAACAGAACTTACTTCACCAATCATTCCATTCCACACGTTATTGACTTTCTTGCCGTGTTTCCCATTCGTCACCAAGTACAGGTCATATGTGAACTTGACAGTTTTAGACAACTTCTTCAAGATATCGATGCAGAATCCTTTGCAGCACTTCTTTACGTTGGTTCCCTCATTAGTTTTATTGCTGTCAACACAGAAGACACACATAAATACTTCTGCTGGGAAAAACAGAAGCAGCACAACAGCACGACCATGAAACATTTTGCCATACTTGTGAGTGACCGCATTTTTCTGAATCAATGGAAAAATAACCCACAGGATGCTTTCACAGCTATATGGTGTTTACAGCTCCTACTAATCATAACAGAGTTGCCTGATGAGACACAGAGATAAAGTTACCTCACATGACATCTTTCTGCTCCAGGATCCAGCCTAAAGCACCGTGCTGCTCCATCAAGACACACAGCCTGCTCTTACTAATCTCTCTCGTAGGATTAGATTAAACTTTTATTACTTTTACTCTCAAGACATCAGACTACATGTCATTTAGTAATTAAAGAACATGTAAGCTATAAAAAGGCACAGCAGTTCCAGTGCTGGAAATGGATGCATCTTCTCAAAGTGCACCTTTCCCTGTGCTTGGAGAAGGTGAATTTCAGGCCACCTTTAAGGGCAAGGATGCAAGTTTTCTCTTCACCTTTTTTTTGAAATGTTCATTTTGTGACCTCTGTAACTTTTTAGTACAAGCATCTTCAGAAAGCAAGGCAATGTTTTACAGCCTTTGAAAGAATTCAAAATTAAAATTAGTTTAGAACTTAACTAAGTATAGTCACATTAAAAAAAAATTCTCTGGACTTCAGGAAGCATATACACAACCATTTAGCAGTCTCTGGAAATCTTCAGAAACATGCACCATATTCCCTAACACCTGCTCAGTAAAAAACTTGTTGTTATATCCAGTTCATAAATACACAGATCAAAGCACATAGCAGGTGAAACACCACTGACAAATGTGCAGTGAAAACTTTGCCACTGATTTCCAATGACTGATCCAAAGCTATGGAGCAATAAAAGAAGGGGACTTTTTTCTTGATGGTAAGTTACAGTGGTATTTTATGCTGGAATAGTTTATTCTATGCCAAATTCCAGCATAAACTACATTTTCATTAGGAGATGTTTTCAAATTGTTACAGACTAATGGAAACAGGCGTATCTCAACGTAACTGGAAACAATTCAAAGCGGACTCATTAAAACAGTCCCATTTTGGAACACAATCCTCTTTCATGTGACTGAAAAGGGCTAATTCTCATTGACTTTGAATTTACTATAAACTTACTATCTTGTTATTAATTCAATGTGACTTACATGTGTATAACCAGAACCTTTCAACTTTTTAAAAAGGAGGATGTGCAGACAAGAGCATACCATGTGGGAAAGTGAAAAAGGAAGAGGACATGAAATAGGACATGAAATACTGAAGGAAAAGAAAAGACAGGAAGCAAGAGAATAACAGCAAAGTATCAGGAAAAAAATTGTACTGCGAAAGAAGGAAAGGAAATAATTAATGAGAAAATAGAGAAATATATTTTGCAGGCAGAAAAAAAAAAAAGGCAATGCTATGTATTTACTCACTTAAGTTTGACAAATTTCCGGCACGGCACGGTGTTTTTTTGGCAGCTTTCCATCAGAGGATCCACATCTTCAACGATGACAAAGGGAGCCTCCTCCAGGGTGACAATGCTCAGGTGGTTGTCGTCGGGGTCGCTGTCGGCGAAGGAGCTGAACCTTGGCCACACTGAGTACTTCAGGCTCAGGGAGTTGTTCTCCCACTTGCCCACCTGCAAGCCAAGAGCCACAGGCTGCTGAGAGCTGCTCGCTGCTGTTTGACAAAGGGGATCCCATACCGAACGGGCTGGGATAGAGCTGCAGGGAATTGCATGGCCAGGACAGTTGTTTGGGGTTTTGTTGTTAAAATTATTTTAAAATTCATTAGTAATTGCATGAAATGAGAAAATGCACAGTGGTACAGACAAATAAGGTAACAGTATTTTAACAGATAACTGTTTTATGCAGACTGGATGGCATCAGCTACACTATCACCAGGCCATAGGTGCACTGAAATTTGAATTTCATCATTTGTATTTGAGCCAGAACAGCAACCATAAACTCTATTTGTAGTCAGAACCCATTTGAAGTAATAAAAAATTATTAAAAAATCCAAACCACCAAAACAAAAACCAACCAAACAAAAACCCCACCAATCCCAAACGAAAACCCTAATCCACACTCACACCTACACATCTGACAATAACCAAAACATCATAATGTCATTTCTGTATCTTCCCAAAAGAGATGAATCTTCTAGAAGTTCTTATACATTGAAAAGCCACTGTGAAAGCCTTTACCCAGGCTTCCATCAGAGCCAGGCCAAACCACATTTTTAGCAAGAAGTTCTATTAAAAATAGTTTTTGGAAATAACTGTTTTATTCTGCTTTAGTAATGCCAAATGTAGGGTGTGTTTAAGAAGGCAAACCCCACTGCACATGAAAATTGCCAGCTTATTTACTATTATAAACTATCCCTTCTAAATTAACCCACATTACTTTCCATTTCCAGATCACCAGAAGGAGGTTATGATTTAAATATTTTTGAATCTAGTGTTTTCTTCCTCAGATTATTAACTACTTTCTATCCACAAATCTAATTACATGTTTTATCTGATGACAGATAATATAAATGAGCTAGCAATCCACATAATTTATAACCTAATGCATTTTAATAATTCTTGAGTTGCTTAAGTTAAACAAATGACAACATAATCATAAGATTGTTAAAATATTTCTTTTGCAAGGAAAATGGTGGCAATTAACTCTACAACAAGCGACTCAGGCCTTAAAAAAAATTCAAAAATTGTCACCTATGTTCTGTCTTCTAATGACTTGAAAGTTAATCACAAAATTCCCAAAGAACATGATTTATATCCATTTCTATTTAGGGAAGCGTATAAGCACAAGACCTTTGCAGTTTCCTTTCCCTCCTGTTTTTAAGCCAAGATGTTTTACTGAACTTTAATGTAGGAGGCAGAAATGCCAAATCTCTACACACTTAAATTAGGAAATTCAAAATATCTCAAGGGAAGAAGGAATTCTCACTTAAATCAATGGGAATTGTACCTATGATTACTGTGTATGCCCAGTACTAGTAGGAAATTTAACCAAAACACAACGGATGAAGCCTTTAGGAGAAAAAGCTATTTCGGACACAGGGAAACAATCTATTGTTTCTATAAATGAAACCGTTTAATTGCCAGGTTATGATGTGCCATGGTAGTGCCAGCAGTGCGCTGGTTCACGTGAGCTCAGCCGGTGCCGTCACAGCCCCGAGTACAGCACGGACCTGGCCATCTGGAACGGGAGAATTCCAGCCAGAGCAGCACCTCAGACAAACAGCAAACGTGCCAAGGAATACGATGGATTTCAGAAGTGGAAAATGTGCCCGACTGCGTGCCCACTCCAAGCGTCAAGAAGGAAACGCGGTGGCGTTTGTGTGGTCAGGAGTGCCGCGGCGGCAGCCCTGCCCTCCCAAAGCGCTCGGTGCAGGATGCTGGCAGGAGGCAGATCCTGATCCTGAGGCACATCCCTCTGCCAGCCACCCTCAGCACCTCCATCCCTGCCACAGGCACCAACAGGAGTCACCCCAAGGATTCACCTGGTCCTATCAAAAACACAGCGACTGCTTTGGTGCTGGTAACAGAAGAACCCTGATATTCTTTCTGCTTCAATGGGAGCAACTCCATTTTACTGTTCTGAGGAGGATATAACCAGACACATTTTTAAAAACCTGATTCTGGGGAAATGCTGATTTCCTTTTAGAGTTGCATCCATAAAACTGCTGTGTTGAAGTAATAAACATGGGAGCACGTATTTGTAAACCAAACATTTTTTTAACCAAAAAATCAAGCTGAGGGTAACATGCTAAAAATGCGGACATGCTCCATTACAGAACTGTCCAGAAGTGCATGCATATACATTTACTGTACTGTATTGAAATGCCAAAAAATAGGCAGAGACTTAGAAAAACGTCTGTCGCTCCTAATTGTACTGATAACAATATGGCTTTGATCCCAGAGAAATAGAGAAGGTGGCCCTCACTTGAGAAAAGGGCAATAGAAACATTTTTGGGACAAATCATGTCCCAAACCATACAAATCCTTTTTTATAGCCAAAAGAATGGAAATTAGATTAAAAATACCATTTCAATAGTGAATCAAACTCTTAATTCACTATTGCAGGTGCAGAACTCATCTTCAAGTACATATAACCATTGTATTTCTTTTGAACTTGCACATTCTTTCCTATTTTCTCCCACTTCACATGCAGTCTGGAATATTCCCTTTGGTTTAATCTCTACAGCATGCAGGAAGGAGAGGGGAAAACAGCTGGGAGCATGGAAGAGCTTGTTTGAAGTCAGGCTGACTTAGCAACCACAGGGCGCTCATCTCCTCTCATCCACAGTCACCTAAAGCACCTTCCATCTGACTCTGGCACATGTGCTTTGAGCACTTCATCTTTGGGAGACTGCAGCCTAGGAGAGCGATAATGAAGAATTTGGTGTGTTTCTGTGTGGCAGGCAAAAGCAGACAGACCTGCACAGTTCCACACTGCTGCACCCCAGAGTCCCCTTCTGCTGCATCCGAAAGAAGTCTCCAAACAATGTAAGGATGATTGACATAATCCTGTTCACACACCCTCACAGAGGCCATCGAATCAGAGAAAAAGAGCAAGGCCAGCTTCTGAGCAGAGCTTCCTTGTGTGCCAATGTTGGCACGAGGAGAGAGTCTGTCACAGCGGCATATCTCACCAAAAACAAACAAATACCTCGGTCCTGTCACCCTCCTCCCAGCAGATGGAACTGCACACAGCGCACACTCATCATCCCTTTGTAAGAAAAAATATTACATGACAACATGGATACTAAATGCACTCCCAGGACTACCCAGCCCAGCCTCTGAAAGGAGAAAGATTTTCAGGGATGTTCCTTTTACATTAAACACACACATACTGCAAAACATACTTTTTGAGCTGTCCCAGTTAAGAAAATAGTGCTGAGCAAATGCAAACTCTGACCCATCTCGCTTTATTGAAAAACTATTTACTACTATTTTTACATTACACTTTTCCACTTAAAAGGAAGAGCTACTCTGGCAAGCTTTAAGTCAATAACTAAAAAGCTAAAATAGAGTTTGTCAGGTTAGCAGTAACAGCTGCAGAACAAAGCACAAGAGCAAAACCCTTCCCCCAGACACAGCATCTGCTGTACACCTTCTGCTGCAAACCTTTGTGCCACTTCAGGTTTCTGAAGGGCCGTATTTCACAATGACGCCCTAAATTAAAACGGCAAAACATGATGCAAGCAGTTTCATGTCTTATTAATAAGAAGTGTTTTACAGTCCTGCATGGTTTCAAGACATCCATTTAAAGACTTTGGAGTTTTCAAAAGTTGCTGCAAAAATCTCATATGGGGAATGCAAATGTCCTGCTCCTCCCTCAAGGCTGCTGCTGATGCCGTCAGGAAGGCACCAGTGCTGTGACCAGCAGGGCTCCAAGGAAAACACAGGACCCAGAGAGATTATAAACAAAGAAGAGCGAGAAAAGCTGCCACCTCCTGCAGCCCCATTTTCCAATACAGAATTATTAATTAGCACTCACCAAATCCTCAGTGGTTGGCATAGTTTCGGTTCTGGGGAACGTCCCAGATAACTCTGTGCAGTGCCAGCGTTCAGACTCATGCCAGAGAAGCCATTTTATGAGTTGATTATGTCATTAGAAAGGAAGAGTTAAACAAACTGACAGCTCCTTCCTACACCTCCCAGTGAGGGAAGACTTTTTGTCACCTCTGCACTCTGTGAAGACCTTACAGCTCTCCAGAAACGCCCAGACAGACAGAGCTTTACCTCCAGAGAGGGAGAACTGCCCTGAAAGTCTCCCTGTTCTCTAATATGGGAGGGTGAAGAACAGGACAAAGCACATCACCTCTGCTTTCCACAGGAGCTCTGATTCCTTTACAGCAGCAAAGAGGTGGGAATCTTCCCATCCTCCTTGGGAATACATGATTTAAGAAATGCTGCATAATAATTGGTGCAATTCAAACAATTCAGCACAGCAAAGGTCAAAGGAAAGGCCTTTAGGCCAAGCAAAAGCTCACTGATACAGAAACAATATGCAATTCTCAGCCGACAGTAAGTGTCAGGATAGGCATGTTTACAGGAAGACTAAATACACAAAACAACAAGGATTGAACACAGGGAATGACAGCCCAACAGATGTGAAAGAGCACGCTGCTGCTTCTGCCATGGGCAAAGTGAACATATCACGTTACTACACAGAGCTACTGACAAAAGATACCCCAGCAAACAGATGATTAGCTCAGGCAATTTCATCTGTTCTAGCTAAAATATCTGCATTTCCTCACAAGTGTTAGGGAATGTCTATCATGAGACATGAGGATGCCTCAGCTGTCACGACCCTAGCTCAAATCAATCGAGATTTCACAAGAAATTACCCTGCAGCACCTCTGCGATTTTTTCATCCCCACAGCACTCTGACAAAAAGCTCTGTCAGAAATATGCCTGAGCGTGAGGTTTCTCATCTCCTGCCCGGTGAAGTCAGCTCTGCAGTCAGAGCAGGAGCTCTCTTTTCTGGGCTACATGACGGTGGATGTTGGTAGCCAGATGGAGCTCGCCGTGAAGACCTTGGTTCATTTATTCCAGGCAGGAATCACGCACCCTCTGCCCACTCGTTCCTACTTAGATACAAATGTGTACAACCCCACACAGAGCTTGTAAATCTGGCATATGCTACTTAATCAGAGCAAAATCAAGTTCTGCATTAAATCCTGCATGAGCAGAAAGTTACAGGTGACAGGCTCCATTTAGAATTAACCTGGATGTAAGTAATGGTTTTGCAGTGGTGTTTAATTAGCAATTGTGCCATGTAGCACACAAATTTATCCAGAATACAGACCACCATGGTATTTTTACCTGTATCTATCTGGAAGCACCAGGTTTTACCCTGGAACTCATCTTTAAATACTTAAAATATGTGATATGGACTGCTAATTAAACTGCCTACTTTTGACACTGCTAATCATATTCTAGTATGTGATTTTAATATTGGATTGATTGGTTTTACTTCCACATTAAAAATATATTATTAAATTTTTTTTTAAATACAAAAAAATTTTNAAAATTTAAATAAAAAAAAAAAAAAACCAAAAAAAAACCAGACTAGCAGCCTGTGAAGCTGGCAGCTCAGTGAAGTTAATGGGCCAGGTGAGACACCCAGGTCCCACCTCTCCAGCGTAACATGAACGGGGGAGCTGCAGCTGGGGCTGCTGCACCTCTGAGAGCTTCTGAGCACTAGCACAGTGATCCTGCAGTGCTTTGGTGATATTTGGGCAACACTGTTAACTCTGGTAAATTTATCCAGTTTCACTTTAACAAGCACATTAAGCTTGTCTTCTTAAAAATCTCTTGCCTGAGAACAGCATCCCCTTAGCCTGTCAAGATCAGCAGCAAGAATATGAATGTTGGTGTCAGAAGTTTGAGTAGCTGCTGTAGGATCTGTCAAAATATCTTGCTGGATGCCTGCGAAACATGCCCAAAAAGTGATTTTCAGTCTTCAAACTATTATCATCCAAACAGCTTTTTTCAGCATCTGAGATGGGACAAATCCCTCAGTCAACCCCATTTACATGTGAAGTTACCACCTCAAAGTTCAATACTGAATCACTTGGAAAGGAAAAATAACTTATTTTCCAAGGGGTGAGATATATGCTCTTCAAGTACAGTTGAACGGCTTTTCTATAACCTCAAGTTTTGAGTGAAGTATACTAATTCTGAAACCAAGGAAAAATTGTATTTGAGTAAAAGAAGATTAAAAACCGAAGAAAAATGGGTTTTAATTATAAATCTTGAATTTTCCGGAGAATGCCAGGTAAAAGAATCTTCACATAAATCACAATTACTCTTTCTACATCAATAATAAAGTAGCTACTTGCAATATGTATATACATTAGTTATATTACAAGGATTAACAGGCTGTTGCATTTTCATTTTTTCATGAGTAAATCATTTAATTAGATTCTAAGACTTGATTTTTTCTATATAGGATTGAGGATATCTAATAAGACTTCAATAAAACCATTCTTTGATACTGCTACACTGTAATAGGAAGGGAAAAGTATGTGCCTGTCTGGAAACTCAGAGCAGCAAATGTTAGATCTCAGATAAGTAGCTTTGACAGTTTTGAAATTGAGCAAAACAGCTCAAGGAGAATGGAGCAAGAGGGAAGAAATTGCCTAAGAGATATGGGGTAAAACACACAACTTGGAGAGAACACCGAGGCAACACCAGAGAGCTGTTCAAATAAAGCAGAGGGTAGGGAAGGGCCTTCTGAGTCTCTGAGTCAGTGGAGCTGAAGTGCACAGTGACACTGCTGAGAGGATGTGGGGGGCTCCGAGCCAGCGCAGAGCTACGTCCAGCTTGCCAGGATAATTGATTAGTCACTTTATTTGTCCTCATCCACAGAGCCAGGGATCAGCCCGTGGTCAGAGGAACAAGTCTGGTGGTGACAGCGCGTTCTTGGCTGCCTTTCACTTCTCCCCTCTGCCATAATTCATAATTCAGGCTGGCCCCCTTCCCACAGCCCAGCGCCGGAGCAGCCACCAGAGCGCCCAGGCTGCCCTGCCCACGCTCCTCGCCTGGCCTGCCACCAACAGGGCTCAAAGCAGGGCCACACACCACCTGATCCATTTTTTTTGTTCCTCCTAGAAGCCCCTCAAACCTGACAACGAGCAGAAAGGGATTTAGCAGCTGGAAAAGTGTGCACAAACTCGGGATCAGCCTGCAGAGAGCCCCTCAGCCCAGCAGTGCAGGTGGGGAGGGCACTGCTGCCGTACAACACCCAGGGGCAGGCACAGCAAAACCTGCCCCAAATCGTCCTTCTCTGGCTGGGGAGTCACCTGAAGGTTAGAACAGCTCAAGTTATTTCTTGGAAATAACGTTGGCTCATATATCCAGTATTTCTTTGCTGCTGTTAGCTCATTTTTTAACAACATCAAACCCATCTCTCCTTGTCCTTTGAATGGCCTCTTTAGAGACGTTTCAAGGTACAAAATTGTATTAAATTATTTTAACATAAGCATTGCTGGCTGCCTCTTTGAGCATTTTCTTCCTTTGGCACCTCATACTAATAATATTCCCCAAGCAGTATAATATTTTTTCCAGAACATTATATATGATATGCAGACTGTTGAAGAATTTTAAAATAGGGTAAGAAATTTTCATAACAGTTAGTGAGCAAAAGATTCCTCCAAAGATTCAGATTGACACATTTGGAGAGGATTAAATTTATCCAGAGAATTAAATTTGCATCAAATGAACATAAAGAAACACACAGCACAATCTAGGACTACTCTTTGTGTTTCTGCATGACTAGCATATTTATTAAGATGTCCTTCAGTAATTCTGATTTTGTCATTATTATTCATCATCATGAAGAACCTTGTAGTCTTATAAACTGGAGTTTTAAGTTGATTTAATGGGTTTTTTAAACTGTAACACAAAGAACTCACAAATTTTAGCAGCAATTTAAATAATGCAGAATCACGTTTCATGAATTTAAAATAAAACTGGTGGATGATACAGATGCATGTTTTCCTACAGCCTTATAATACAAACAGTTTCTTAAAACAATTTTTTTAAACATAGAGCCACAGGTAGCATGCAAAACTCAGAGTGAAATCAATCACAAGCTGAGATTGGAGTTTTAAAGATGTTTATGATTAATCTTTTCATTTATTACTGGCATATATGATTAACCTTGATGATAAGACATTTTTCCTTCTAATCTATAAGAAGTGTGTGGAGATCACTTGTCTACCTGGACTAGCCAAGATTCTGAATTTTTTTTGGCAAACATTATCAGGATTATCCTCCAATTCAACAGGTAATTCACAGTTTGGGGGGGTTTTAAAGTGTACTTTTACTGTAAAATCTGTTAAAAAAACCCCAAAATCAAGCAAATAAAAGGACTGATATTGTCAAGATATAAAAATCCATCCAAATTTAAGTAGCAGAGGACCAAGCTTTTGGACACTTTTCAGTTATCCATTTTATTTTACAAAATTGTAAGAAGAACCAGAAACGCAAGGTGTGTTTCACAGAAACCTGAAATCCACGTGGCTTTTCTTCAGCAGTCTGTTCCTTTCCCTGTTAAAACCCATCAGACATACTCAGGATGGGGCAAAATTCTCTTTTCCAAAGTGTTGTGCTAAACCTGCTAGAGCAGAAATCATTGCCATGTGTGCCACGAGTCCATCTCCTCGTCCTTGGCCACCTCCCCTGTCCCCGCCCGGAGCCGCGCTCACCTTTTCCCATTCCCGCTCGTTGTTGAGCACGATCACCACCAGCCTGGGGTGTGCCTGGTAACCATCGGCTGTGAAGGACAAATCTCTGCCTTCCCAAGTCACGTTCATCATAAACCTGGAAGGCAAGGAAGGAAAGTTCATTGAAAAATTAATGGGCTGTCCAGCGGTTAATGAGCGGCGAGTTCAGCCACCAGAACCGCTGATTAAATACATGCACCAAATCCTGCCGGTGCTGTGGAAAGCCTGTGCTCGCAGCATGGGGAGCATTTCAAGGCAGTTCATAGCTCAAGACAAAGCAAAATATTGTTTATGTATGCATTATAATGCAGACATCATTTTTAACAGCTTCCACATTATACATGGCCTCTACACTCCATGAATAATCTTCCTGGCACTTCGCACAACCTCAGCAGCTTTTCAGGAGCATTTTAAACAAATCTACGTCACCTCTGTAGTAACATTATACTACTGTGTCACTGAGGAATACTCAGAGCAAAGTGCATGTGGTCTGTCTTCCCCTGCCAGAACTCCAAGAGTGCTGTCAGCCCTTCCTCACGCTGTAGCTACACACGTGTTGTGACACGCGGATAAATGCCGCTAATGCCAAAATCAGACACGAAAACTTCGGAGGGGTTGGTAAATATTTCCCTTCACTAATTTCAAAAGAAAAAGGATTTATGTTTGAATTTTTGAATAGGGAAAAAAACCAGAGGTACCCAGAATAAAATGTACAAGAAGGAGGACTTTTAAAATTTTGTTGAAAAATAAGCAAAAATCCACACTGTCAGTGTGAGCCTGACAGGGCTATCCCACAGGTGAGAGGTAAAACTGGGATTCAAAATCTGGGGGAGAAGATAATATGCCCCCCAGGCCATATCTGTGGTCTGAAGTTATTCACACTGAATTCTCAGTGTATTTAATTGAAAAAAATTCAGCCCAAGACTGATGCAGACAGAAGTGCAGATGTCCATCCCATGGAAAGAAGTGTTCTGAAGGGCAGAAATTTACTATTCTTCATACATTACCTGTAATGTTTTACCCACAAGAAACTGATACTCTTTTACATGTTTGTATGGGTTTGGAGAGGATTTTTTGCTTGTTGGTTGGTTGCAATGGCTGGCTTTTTTAGTAGTAGTAGTAGTATGATCTCCTGGGGAATGTGACAGAGGCAAAACTCCTCAGCTCCAGATTCAAAGGAGAAGGCTTTGTATTGACATAGCTGCCTGAAAATCCCAGCAGCACTAAATAAACATATATAGACCCAGAAGAAATAATGGCATTGTATCATAGCAGTTAATAATTAAATGTGCACTACCCTGAACAGCCATATTAACATCATTCAGCACTGGTTTGACAGCAATTTGCAAATTCACCCATGGTAATAACTCATAGTTCATGACAGACTTTCAGGGTGAAAATTTTCCCCTTGACAGAACTTTGCTGTTCAGTTGAACTAATTTCCTATATATTCCATTTTTCATCCAACAGTGAAGGATCTTGCTTGGGAACAAAAAGATTGTTTGCCACCTTGAGAGGCAGCAAACCACCAAAGAGGATTTACTTGTGCACATGTGTAAAAAGCCAGCACAATGTTCACTCAGCACTGAAAACCACTGTGAGCCAGGGAATGAAATGCCTGGGAAGCGACCACAAAGGGAAATCAAGGATGTGCTGTGAAAGCAGGCCATGGTTTTATTTGCACTTTTGCACCCTCTCTCAGAGACTCCCTCCCAATTCACACACATGAGGTAAAGCCCCTCACAATGAGCACATCGCCTGCCAGGGCTGAGCAAAAATATCTCATTTCATTAATCCTGAAAGCCAAGCATTTCATCCCCTCCTGAGGGCTGGACCCCAAACACACACCCTATTACCTCATGCTCTTGTGCTCAGTTTGGTTTTTAACCACACAGAAAATGGTGATTGGACTTGAGCTGAACTCATCTTTAACGGAGTTCGGTAGGATCACCACCCCAGATTTCAGACACTACTCATCATAGTTTGGGATTAATATGCAAATGTCCTCGCCTAGAAGCTAATCAAGGGCCATCACAAGATGCAGTGCTGATGCTCAAATGTTCCAAAAAATATAAAAACCAAACCATATGAACCACAACTCTAAAGGGAAAAATTGAATTCACTGTATATTTTTAAACCATGTGAATTTACCAGCCATTAAGTACAGAAACACATTTTGCAAGGTTTGGTTTTGTTTTTTTTTTTAAAAAGTCCCTAATCTGAAAAGTCTCTTAAAATTGTATCTCTGATCTGGATACAAAGGTATCGGTGAGTGACGCACTCTGAACTACCCCAGATTCTCACATTGCAGCAATAAAAAAGAACTTCAAAGAGATTCTTGTTTTCCCAAGCACATTCTTATGTACAAAATTCATCAGCTGTCCATGTTCTTCAGAAATCAATGCCTACAACCCACACTTGCTTTTGAATTGTCATTTTTCCTCTGCAAAGGACAGAAGTCCTGCTCTGCATTTACTGGCCACGATCCCAAATTGCTTGTCTGACAAAAAATAACCAAGTGCTTTTCTGCTCCTGGTTAGGAGGTGAGCCATAGTATTTATTTTACGTTATTCTTACAGAGTTTTAGGTTTATCCAAGATTAATTCTGTGCAAGAGGTCCTTGGCTTCTGAACTGGATAAAATATATTTCTGAAGTAGCTTTGGAAATGCATATTCCTCTTCTTAACTAAATGAGGTGTTCGGTTATTTGAACTCCTTACTTTAACGGGGCAATTAACAGCACACCTTGGATTTGTAGTTAATCTGTTTTCATTCCTCATTAATGCTACAGCCTTACAAAGACATGATAGCACAAGGCCTTGTGATGGTATTATGAGTCTGAAGTCTTAATTAACTTCTGCAAACTGAAATTTGTAAGATTCCCTAGGTGATACATATATCAAAACGGCTTTTTTTTTTTTTTTCTGACAGAAGTTAAGCTGTTCTCACACCGAATCCAAAATGGGTTTTTTATCATGCAAAGAACCAAACATTTACGATATATTTAAAAATACTTTAAAACATTTATACAATTCTTTTTTGCTTTTCACCTTCCTCAACAAAACTGAAAAGTGCTGCAACACCACAGCAGATCACTTCTGCTGTCTTATTTACAGCAAGCCTTTGAAGAACTCAGGTTAAAAACTTCTCTCAAGGTTTCCAACTTTATTTTTATAAGACTCAGAAAGATCAAGCAGTTCACACAGAGCTTCAGATTAATGCCAAAACTGCAGTATTTATTCCTGTCAAAATTCTAACTTTATCCAGAAAGACAGAACATACTGAAAAAGCTGGGTTTTCTTACCCTGTCACTACTGTATCACAACTTCATTGACTCTAATTTCCATTAAGGAATGGATGAAGACTTTGCCAAAGGGATCAGAGCTCAGTTTTCAGAAGACCATTTGCTTGGATATAATATTGCTGACACAGATGCACCTTTCTGGCCAGACTCCTTACAGGAGCTGTGGACTTCTCTGCTCATGAGGTGTTTGTTAAGGATTTCCTATCCTGTGTGAAAATAGCTGAAATCCTGCAGCAGAATCTTGGAGATTTTCTACTTCTATGCTATGCAAAGCAAACAATGTTTGCAGGCTATGGCATTTCTTTTGAGGTTTACCATATATATGCATATGCAAGATACACAAGTTCTCCTAACACATGGAAGGATTCGAGAGCAAAAGCAAGAAGGCTTAGCGGATTCTGTGTTGGGTATTATTTTAAGGAAAAAACACATTTACATTAGGTAAATTACAAAGGTCACTTTGTTTCAAACAAAGCCCTGGTTTAAAAACTTCTCTGGGTGATGTGAGAGCAGACTGGGAGTGCAGCCCTACCCAGCAGAGCAATCCATGCAACAGCAGCAGATGTGGTGCCACCTGCGCAGCCCCAGCAGCAGTGGTGCTCAGGAGGTGCCCAGGCAGCAGCACCTGCCATGGGCTCTCTCTGGATGCCAGGGAGGAGCATCCTCACCACAATTCATGTCCCCAGCGTGGGCACTCTCCTGCCCACCCACCTGGGTCCCACCAGACCCTCCAGGAACACAATCAGCTCTGCAATAACAGGCTGGTTTATAATTAGTGTGAAATCCACCTAGAATGCTGCTCCCAAAGACTTCAGTAGTTGGGGGAAATCGAATGGTTAAGGCAGAGGCATTAATGAAAATGTGTCACTGCTAAGCTACCTCCTAAGGAGAGAACTTAGTTAGTAACCTGTACAGCAAAGCACAGGACCTGAGAGCTGCAGGGAGCAGAGAGACCAGGGGACTCCTCACTGCCATGAGTTCAGATCAGTATTTCCTGCCCTCAGATGAGATAATCAAACTAGATAAACTCCCCAGGTGCCATCACCAGGGACTATCATTTTTTATTTAGTGTCTTCTTCACCATGGGGCAGTGTTTCAAATCTCTGACAACTGCAGGCAATGAAGAGCAGCAGCAGAGACTTGGGGAAATACATGTTGCATAAGAGAAACTCTCCGTCTTCTCTCTCAAAGAAGGAATTTCCAAACTGAGATTTAAAGCAGATGAAACGCCTTAAAAACCAACATATTATCTGGCGATATTTCTCTTTCCTGCAAATAAAGTAAAACCAACCAGTTTAACAACCTAGACAGCCAGGCCATCTGGGCTTGGCATTCACTCAGCCTCATACCTAAAAAAGCAGGAGTGAATCCAAATTTTGTCTTTTCTTCTCTATCTTGTTGAGGCTCTGAACTGCTGAACTTCCTTACTATGATTCAGCCATGACATTTGAGTGATACTTATCAGTAGAAACCCCAAGATACATTATTTATCATTAAGAAACAGATGTCCTCTGTAAAATTAAATCATGAAACGCTTAATGCAGAATATATAATGTGTGGTCTGAAGCACATATAGAAATAGGTCTGCAATAGAACACTACTAAACAAGGTACTGATGCATTTTTTTAAAGTCAATTCTGTATCTTAGGCTATGGGGGATTTTTTTTCTAATTTCAAATTCTTTGCAGTGATGCAGAGTCTCTTCTTCCTCTTTGTGCATCCTCCTCCTCCTCCCCTTCCCAACCCTTGCTCCTCCACAAGGGTACCTTGGTGAGGAGCTGCGTCTCCCTAGGCCTTGAGCCAGCATGGATGAGTAAAACTTTGGGAGCAATCTGCTCAGTGACTGTGAAATAGGAATGGCATGCCAGCTTCTGGTACCTCCTGCCAGCTGCTCCTTAAAGCATTAACTGCCACTGGGTCTGGAAAAGTCCTTTTGCCCCAGTGCTGCCAGACAAGAACAAAACTCTCGGGGAGCCCTGCTGAAAGGGAGCAAAGTTAGAAAGGGCTCAGCTCCCTGCGATATGCCACAGTTGAGTGTAACTAAACACCAGAACGTTCAGCAAGTTAATGTTGTTGTTATTAGCACCATCATTTCAAATAAGCCCTAATTTGATTACACATTGCTGCACCACCTCAGAAGCATCCCAAACTCCTCTCCATTATATGTACCTGGCTTCCTGCAAGGGGATGGTGCCTGCAGCAGCTCCATCCCCAAGAATGCTCACGTGTCGATTTTTGAGCCCTGCTTTCAGCCCTGAAGGCTGGCTCTGCTCAACTCCCAGAGGCCATGCTTGTTCTCCTGTTTTAAATTATTGTCATTATCACAATAACAAGGTAATGTTCCGATCCAGCAACTGTTTGGTACTTTCTGCTTCCTAAACTGACCTAACCTGGGAGAAGATTCTCACACACATTTTCAATAATTTCTTGAATCACTTTGTCAGTAAACCAGCACCATGTTGGGGTCTCTTGGGCAGAGTGTTTCCCTACACAACCCCTCCTTTGTTGACTGTGAAGTTCAGTTTTTCTTTTGGATTCATATATAACTAGTTACATATTTATACACCTCCAATCATCCAATAAAGATAATACCTATTGTTTGTCAGTCTTCTGACTTAAATGAACAAATCCTCTATAAATTGGCTGTTGATCTGGATGCGGGAAAAGATTAAACAGATTTGCTGGATTATTCATCAAACCATTGTGTCCCTTTAATCCCAGATTTCACTCAAAAGAGGCAAATTTATCTGTCATGCGAAAAGCTGGAATCAAAATATTGAACGTGGTGAACGACAATCAGGACTAGAGGGACAGCAGACCCTCACCCTCTGAAGAAGGTGCTATGCAAGGACAACAAAGCTTTTGTCCCTGGCCCTTTGGACTTCCCATTGGTCCTGCTCCCTGGTTCAGTGGTGACAAATAAAGGAAACTGTGCGTGGGAAGGGGAGGATGCTTTCTGGACCTGCACCCTCCCAGCTGAAGGATGAGTCTCTGAATCCTGCCTATCACTTGACTGCATTTTGAAATGGAATCTCTCTAAATGTCAGCACCACATGGCAAACAGCTGACTACCTATGGACAGGCACACTTTTTTGTTTTCAGGATAATGGCAACAGGGTTACCATCCTCACCCACTCCTGTAGGGAACTCCATGGCTGGAAATGTTATCCTGAAATGTATCTCCCAGGGTCATGACTTTTATACACCCCATGAGCACTCCTGTAAACAAAGCAGCACCATTTCAATGCACAAAGCAGCAGCATTTTCCGTGATGGTTGGCAGGGTTATTGTGTTTTGCTGTTTGTTTGCTTCGGTGTTTTCCTTTTTTCAGGGAGAGCAAGAGTTTGTTCAACTGGCTTGGCATTGATGAGGTGCTAATTCTATTTATCCTGCTGTGCCAGTATTTCACACAATAGCAGTTTTCTGCCTTGGGAGATCTGGGCCTTACACAGACAGAAAAAGATGATCTGAATCAATACAGATACAGATATACATAAATACCTTGTTTTTAATGCATTGAAAATGAGCCCTGTATTTTATTATAAATCCTTTATTCATAGGGTAAAACTGGCTTTCCCATGTGTATCAGAAATGAACATTGATCAGACCATTCCAAAAACTAAAGCAAACTTGATTTTCTTCTGGGTCTAGAGAGCCAATAAAAGCATCTTAGAATTGCAGTGACAGAGGAAAGATAAATTGTGTGCTTCAAAACAAATATATCTTCAAACCAATTTAATACTCAAAGGATTTGAGAAAGAGGAAGGAGGAGCTTTTACTTCATGGCTTTCTTTACATAGAATTCCTTCACAAATGGAGATGAAATTGCTATCTAGATGTGGGAAGTCGCACATAAAACATTACCAACATCCATTTACAAGCAAATTACCTATTATAGCTTAGCCCTGGAATACTATACGGGGTTTAAAGCTGAACTAGACTGTCATTACAATAGATGGAACCTAAAAATCCTGGGGTTTTTCTCTGTTTTGAGCTTTGTTTTGCTCAGGCATCCCCTTATCTTCCCTGCTTTCCACCGAGTTCTCTGATTTTTAGTTTGCAAGCAGCGTCCTCTTGCTCAACTCTACTTCTCCAGCCCTGATTTCCAGCTGGACAGGGGGCACAGTGCAGCAGATCCCAGGTCCAGAAGCTATTTACAGTTACTTTAGCTCTTGCCATTGTCAACAAGCTCCAAAATCCTTTCTTCAGCTTGCTTTTTAAATACAGCACATATACATTTCTCTTTGTAGTTAAGTACACAAAACTGCACTATCTGTGACCTGAAACTGTGAAGGCTACACTTCACAATAAAACCGCAGTTTAGGCACTGAGTTGTCATGTAAAGAAGAAACCTACAATTTAGTGATGAGGATGAGGAAGTACAATGAATTTATGTAATTCACCTTGGCATGGAGAGACTGGTCAGCTCCCAGAGATTACTTACTAGTAGTAAATGCTTGTATATTCTTGCCTTTCTAGCAGATTATATGTGACAAGAATAGTCTTGGGGAGTTATTACATAAGAAAGACTATTTAAAGTTTATTCATTTTAGTATAATTCTGACATTTCTAAATTAAAAACAGCCTGCTTCTTATTCTTGTGGTGTTGGAGAAGCTCAAAGAATCTCCAGTACAGAAAATGTATTCTTACTTCATAGCTCAGTGTTTCACATCAGGAAGCGACTTTTTTAGCCACAGTGCACTACAGCTTCTCCCCTTAGTAATTCCTGGGTGCATCATGCACTGCACACTGCAGAATCTTCTGGTGAAGTCTAATCTCACTGCCCTAGTGCTCACAAGCCCTGTTCTTGTAGTCATGCAGATTTAATGAGAAAATAAAGATTGTTAGAAGAAACACAGCTTGTGCTGAGTACTGAATACTTAAGTCAAGCCTACACTAGTGTATTACTCAAACAATGAGGTAGGAGCCTTTTTCGAAAGGGGTTCACATTTTTGTGCCACTCCCAAGTGAACCACAGTATTTTAAACCCCAGCACTTCGGACAGAATACATTTTAACTTTCACAGAACATGGAGCTCAATTATTAACAGTGGACTCCTTGGTTTGTAGGTCAGGTCCCGGCGCTGAGGCACAGAATTTGGTTCACAGGATGCTGTCACTGTTCCCGGCACTGTCACCGCGGGGATCCCACGCTGGGTGCAGGTGGGACAGCCCTCCCAGCTGCTCTGCCCTGACACCAGGGACACCCCACAGCTTTCCCAGAGCCCTGCTGGGCCAGACAGCCACTCCCAGGGGCAAATGGGGCAGCAGGAAAAGAATCGTGGGTTTTCTGCACTGCCTCCAGGGAATTTGTAGTTTTAGAGGCAGAAGATTACAAATAGGAAAGGCAACACAAAAAAAACCCTGCAAGTGTCATACTAAAGGCAAGTTCTCTCTAAGGATAACTCTACAAATGTGTATAAAATACATGTCTGAAATGTTAAAATCCATTTACTTGGCAGTGTCTGGCTTTTGAGAAATCTTCTGAAGACTGCTGTGTGCAAAGATGCTGTTTTCATGGAAAACAACTGTTCGAGGACATCGCGTGGTAATCAACTCCTAATCTAAATATGCACATACATCTCAAGATTAAAACTGCTCCAAAATCTCCTATCTGAAATCAGCACCAACTTTCCTTCCTGTGCCAGTTCCATCCTGCTTTTCTGTAAAAAGCGCTTCATCTGCACTATTTGGTCAGAACAAATGTCATAAATACTGCTTAGTAGCTTCCATATTGTCAAGAGCTATTAAAAAATATGCAAGATACTCTACTTCCTCTCACAGACCAGATAAAGAAATGTATTACCATGCAACATTTTGGAAAGAAGTAATCAGGATTATCAAGTCTAAAAGGGATAATTAAAAGGAAAATAATATTTAAAAAAGAATCCTGATTTAAACGTTGGCAGTTCCCATCTGACAAACTGTTTAGAGAAAACATCTATATCAGCTTGGATTAATGCAGATTAATTTTTACTATTATTCTAGTAGAGGAGACAAAAAATAAACCCTCACAAAGTAGAAGGGACAGATTTCAGTTCTTGTGTGATAAAAGCTGCCTAACTAATCTAATACTTCTGTAATTTCCAGGGACACCTCTTTAATGCTGCACATTGCTTGTCTCCTAAAATATTACAAGGTTCCTGCTGATGCAAGTGATACAGGCACAGCCTCTAGAGCATTTTGGCAATTTTACCTCACAGTTAAAGCACACAACAGTCCAATTTTGTTAACTCAGCGTCATACCCTCTAAGACCAATTTCTGTCATCTTCTACATTAGATTCAGAGCAGTATTTATTCTCCACAGCACACACCATCTCCAGGAGCGCACTTAGCAGTGCAGCAATCTCTTGCACATTCTCCTGGAAAATCTGAAACTGGCGCTTAAAAAGGGCACACGGGATTAGCAAAAAACAATATTCTCCTTCAAGAAACATACAGTGGCAATAGAACAGAAAACTACCATGACTGAGTAGGTAAAAATAACGCAAAGCAATCATCCTTACTTGTGCAAGGTTTGAGAGGGTCGGTCATTTTTCTCCAGTTGTCCATAGCAGCTCGTTCTTGCTTCAGGAATGAAGGAGTATTTTTCCAGCATGGCTGAGGCAGCAGTGGCAATAACCCCAAGGCCATCCCGTACCCGAGCTTCTAAACTGTAGTCCCACTCATCATAAGCTGCTGAAATGAGTCCTGAAGGAAACTCCTTGGGAGTGATTTCTGTGTTACCACTAACCAGGCTGGGAACTATCCAAAAGAAATCATAGCCAGTAAGGCCCAGGGATCGAGCCTCATCCAGGATGTAGACAGCTTCATCCTTGGAACAATACAGCAGGATGACAGAGGAGTGGATTTTCTTCAGCTGAATTTGGGTCTTGGCATCTCCAAAGGCAGTATCGAGTATGATGACGTTCTGCATGTCCCAGCCCACAAAACTGTTTTCCACGGTGGTCTTAATGACATTGATGAAATCTCGGTATCCAGGGAAAGTGGTGGTCACCAGAGAGAACACATGCCAGTCATAATCCTGCATAATCTTCAGCATGATAATGGCTTCTTGCTGGATGGAAGCCCCAAACTGGAAGAACGTGGACATGACATCCTAGAATACAAAACAGAGCAAAAGATTAATAATTTGGTACAATTCTAAAGGGAATAGAATCTCTAATTCTTCTGCTTTCTTTGTTCTACCAGAGCTACCAAACTTCCATTGCATTCCCATAACTTTCTATGGCTTATCATTTTCAGATCATCAGTGACAATGATCATAGGTACCGCAGCTAATTAAAATATTTGCCAAAAAGTGTCAAACTGATATTTACATAGGAAATTTCCAAGTGCTTGTTCACTTGAAGACAACAACTCAAATCAGTAGCTACTAAGGAAGCTCCCTAGGGACAGCCACCCACAGTGGAAGAACTCTCCAGCAGGAAGTTTTACATTCCTGTAAACACAGGAATGGAGCCCAACAAATTCACACCAATTTGTAGTTATAGAGGAAATAAATTGCAATGCACATGCTGCATACATATATGAAGGGGCTCTATACTTCCAGACATAATGTCTGAGGGGAACTTCATTTCCAAGGTTCACTAGACTTGGCGGAAGCTTTCAGACTCTGCAGACGCAGACTTTCTGTCCCCAGGGACTGAGTTCAGTACTGGTCCTGCTCCACTCAGAGCACATGGCCCATTGATGCCTGATGGGGAATTAAGAGGATGGGACTCTGAGGACAACCAGCAATCTGTCAGAGTCCTCATTAAAGGACTTAAATGGAAATAACTTCAAACTATGGCCTCAGAGTCTGTAACTGCTCTGTAATGTTGTCCAGCACAGATTTGTTTCTAATAATTCTCTTATGATTTACAGTATTCTGAACATTTTCTACAGCATAAGGGCAGGTGCAGCTTATTTTAGCAATATTATCAGAAATAGGCAGCACAATTAATTTTGTTGGCAGTAAATTTACAAACACTTTCAGTGGTCTACTTTTACTAAGTTGCTGTAAGATCTAAATTTATTTTTTAATTTTACATTCTTCATTTACATACAATTACTAGATTATATGACTGTACATGGGATGCTGAAAAATTCTTTATTTTACTTCAGTATTTACTCCTGACCAGTAGTGGCAATTTATCTGCATCATTTTCAGATACAGAAAACATGAATTCCTGGAGAAATAAAAGCTTATGATTTAAAAATAAGATATGAATCATTCAAGATTTCTTATGCAGGCTTCTGAAGAAAGACACATACGGTGCATTTAATTTGAAATGTTTTATGAACATGGTCATGTAGTGCTATCCTGTTTTACACTCGCAGGGAACAGAAACAGATTAATTGATCTGAGTTTCATGGCAGGGTGGTGTTAAACATACAAATATTAGTGAGAATGATAACTCAGCTCTGCAAGCTCTGCAAATCTATTCCAGGAAAACAGTCTGTACATTTTTTAATAGAAGATGAGGAGTGTTATTACTTTCCAAGTGTTAAGAAGCTGACACCAAGATTTTATATAGCTCGACAGCAATAGAAGTCTTACAACTTGTGTCAGGCCCTGAAGACTGATACAGAAGGTATAAAACACACACTGCTGGTGGTAACGAAATCATGTGCCATGGCTTCTTTGATACCTCAAAGATGACATTCTGAATGCCAGAGACAGATCTGAAGTGGTTTTGGGTTAATTACAAATGTTATAAAATGTATTTTGGAGAAGAATTGAATAAGAAAGATTTGATTGCTGAATTCTTCAAGGAGCTATTTCCTGGTGGCCTTCACTGGATACTTGAAAACAAGCAAACTTTTCGTATGGGGACATTGACAGCTAAAGGAAGCCAGCACACAGAAAAGCTGCTCAGAGTCAGCATTTAGTGATTTAATTACTGATTTACTATCACAAAGTAAAGTAGGTATCTAGAGACAGTGCCATGAATCCAACTTTGCTGCAGCATCCTATCTGGACATAAAAAAATATTGTAATGTGAAGCCAATCACTTCAGTTTTCTCCTCCAACTCTTATCTTGGTGTCCATTTATGGTTATGCTAAATTACAGTAAAAAGTAAAATAATTTACAGTAGATTAAATAGATTTTATCCATCATATCCTTTCACTCTCCCCCTTTCTATATGTGGTTTATGGCTACTAATGCAGTGGAATAATTCTTTCAGGTGATCATACACCTTGGTTCTTCGTGCATCACAAGGAACTTCTCCAGTGAGGCAACTAAAGATAAAAGATGATTTGAGGGCAAAAAACAATCACGTGGACATTTCCAAGTGTGACCTTTTTAAGTAGTAAATGCAGATTTTTAACCTAGAGCAGTCCTTGGCATCTTCCCTGGAAATTAACAACAGTCTTGAGCACAATGCCCTGTGTCACCATTGCAGCAGGCTGACAACAAAAGAGAAGCAATAAAAATAAAACCTGTCCTTTTGTAAATAGTATTTTAGAAAAGTAGTTTATGAATGGAGGTTGGATTAGACATTTTTCTAAAGGTCACAACCATATTACAAGAATCTTTTTTTTCCTATACTGTGAATGGAAAGTCTAGAGAAAATCAGGCAGTCATGATCAATTTGTGATCAGAATGCTGAAAAAACCCATTATTACGCTGTGAAAAGAAGTCTGGGTTCAGGAAAAATGGAGTTACAAATATCACAAGTGAGATTCTCATCTGGAGAAATTCCGTGTAACCGCACTGACTTCACTGGATGCTTTTATGGAGCTGAAAACCTGACTGTGTGTTTACAATCGGTTTGAAACAGATGGAAGATTACAAGCAAACTGCAGCCTTAGGAACTTCAGCAGATATTTAAATGCCTATAAGGAGAATATTCAAGGACATATCCATTAAACTGGGGGAAGGGAGAAGTTTAGTGAAGAAACAGCAAATAAATAAAACTGTAACAGATTCAATTACTGTATTCTTAAACATCTACAGAGCTTTTCATTTTGGGGGGTTTTATAGTCACATTCTTTTCAAAAAGCATTATTATTTCCCTGCTTTATACAGACTTAAATACCATCTGTGTAGCAAAATACTAAGTTCCAATTTTCTATATCCACATGCAAACTAGAGCGATGTTTGTAAAACACTAAAATTATTCAGTTATTTTCATTTAACTGTCATCTTGTCATGTATTGAGACATCCATCTAAATCATTGTTGAAGTAGGAATACAGATGTAATATCAGAAGTACTTTAAATGCACACCGGAAATATGATTTTTTTCTTTCCTCAATGTCGCCAGCTATTGAGATTACCAGTGGAGGTTGCAAGGAAGTGGTACAATTTATCCAGGGCAAGAAAATCTTTACAGAGAAATTCCTCAGATAAATCTCAAAACATGAAAACCCCAAGATGTTACACCTGATATGAGTAAAAATTGAGTTAGAAGTTGTTTTCTCTTACAGCTTCTTAGCTACATTACACCACAGCCACATGAACAAAACACAGCAATAAAAAGAGAAGGTAAAGAGCAAAGGAAAACTTTTTCTTTTTGTCTTGCATATGAACATACAATTTACAGCAAAACATCTCCCCATATGTTTCATATCAGAAGAAGTAATCCTTCAATTGCCTCTTGCTTAACGCCATCCCTGAATTTTGTACAGGACACAAAGTTGTGTGATTGCAGGAGAAGGGCACTTCAATATTCCCACGCTTGTGCACACAGCAGTGCAGCTCTCCCTGCTGCTGTCACCTCATAGATTAACATATTAGACTAAGTTGCTTCTTAATTAGTGTACCGAGTCTATAAATCTGTCAGTGTTGTCAGAATTGCACATTTCACTTCCCCAGTCCCAGCAAATCATGGGAATATTTCCCTAGAAACCTCATCCTCAGCCATTTTCATGGCACCTCCGTTTCCCAGCCCAGCTTTCCCAGGAGCTCAGCAGGGCGCACTCGCGGCTGCGAGAAGAGCTGAGGTGAGCCCTGGCGCTGCCTGCCAGGGAAAAGGCTGCACCACTTGGTCAGTTTAGACAAGAAACATTCGTTATCGAAACCACTGTACCTTTCGTTAAATGAAAATCAAAAGCTAAACCAGAACAAAACTGGGGTCAACGCAATATCAAACCAATTTTCCACTCCACAGACACAGCAAGGGACAGTTGTTTCACTGGTTAGACAACATTATGACAGGAAGCAAAAACCAGTAGGAAAGGGAGCTTAAAATGCAATCCAGAGGATGATTTTATTCAGCTAGCAACAAGATTATGATGACAGGACTACAAGTAGGACTTTAAAGTTATCTTAATTGCTTTGTTCTTGCTCTCTTTCTCAGAGATCCAGCAAAAATCATTTTTCTCTGATTTTACACCACTGTAAATTAGACATTTCATTCTCATAAAGCCTTAAGACATGTGGTGCCAGGTCTCCATACACAGTGCAAGCTGTTCCCTGTTTAATGAAATATAGTAGTTATTTGTCATTTCTATAAAGACTGGGAAAAATGAAAGCCAGAGGTTAGTTATGAATGCAACTGAATAATTTAGCATCGCATCAAAAATATACTGAATAAAATTATTTGTGCCAATCTCAAATGTAGGTAAAAAATGTATCTTGCAGAGTGTTAACTTGGTACCATTTTTCTCAGATTACTTGATGTGATGCATTGGCCCCCTGGTAAATATGAAGAGAATTGCATTCCTCTGCCATGAATATCCAGGCTCCAGCCACAGGGTTTGCCTTCTGGAGGGGCACAGACCCACACCAAACTTTCAGTAAATGCAAGCACTGAAGTAGAAGAGCTGAAATGAAAACGTTTCCACCAAGACACCTTGCATATTTTTGAATTCTTAAGTTATTAAATTCCGCCTCTATTCATTAAGAGCTAGAACACGCAATTCCCAATACAAACATCTCGCTGAGGTGCCCAGGGAGAAAACTCCTCCATTATCACCATGGGAGCAATTTGGGGGAGGTTATACAAAATTTTGTACTTTCATACAAAGCACAGCAACATGTGAGGGTGGAAATAATTTACTCATTCTTACAAAAAGCAGAAAATACTTGCTTTCCAAGGACCTGTCACCACTGTGGCCTCACACATGGTGAAACCAGACAGAAAAAGGGTGGAAATTTTCTTACTCTGTAATTTACCTGGTGCAAATGCACAGCCACAAAATGTATAAAGGTCAACTAAAAGGACAAAGCAAGGCCTTACTTTTTATTTTAGAAGTTTGCTCTAGGAGAGGAACATTGGAGTTAGAAAAGGGCAGTAGAAAGCAAGGAAGTACATTATGGCTTTCCAACATCTGACATGTCCCCTTTTATTATTTCAAGGAATAAATATCAGAGAAACATGATTTCGAAAGGTTAGCACTGGCTTAATCAAGCATGTTCTTTCCCATTTCCAGAGGGAGTCTGCAGGAATTCATTTTGCAAAGACTCCTGTATTTTCAGGTCATGGTTTCATCCTAAGAATTTTGCTAGATAACAGGTTTTGTGGTTTGGCTTTTTTTTTCCTTTTTAATATATCCATTTAATGCTGTACTACCTACTTGGCTTATCTGGGCCTGTTACAAGAGATGAAGTTTGTCACTGTTTTTCTTGGTGCCAGAATAGCAAATCAACAAATACAAAGCAATGAGAATAGGGATTCTAGAGATCATTGCAGAATCAGCTGCATTTTGATCCTTTACATTGTTTGAATAAAAGAGTGTGATGTCTAATGAAAATAACTCAGTAGATCATTAGAATGAAATAACCTAACTGTGGAAGCTCTGGTTTTGCACAGAGCTCATGAGCCATTCCTGGGCTGGAGCTCACTCACCATCTGGGTATTCAACACATCTGGGTTTTCTTTCACAGGTTGTTCAAATATTGGAAACTGTGGCGTCTCAGTCTGAGCTCCTGATCAACCAGGACAGACAAGTGGAAAATGCTTTCAAAGGCTGAAATGAGTCAAGCCTGTGACCAGGCAATAAAATCCTGAAAAGAGTCACGTGGTGATTTGCAGGGGTGGTCACTTGATGGAAGGTTTATTAACAAGATGCCTCCTTTCTAGATAAACTTTAGTTTCCACAGTTACATAAATATTCCACACTGTGAATATTTCAACGAGGAAGGGCAAAATTGTGGGTCTACAAAAAGGCAGCATGGATGTGCTTTGCTATTTGGATAAGTAACAGCTATTGGGAAGGTTTGGGGGTGAAAACGAATCCCAACATAAGAAGTGCAGTACTGATGCCTGCAAAGAATATGGGAGAATAAAAAGTATTTTCAAAGAATACATACTTGTTTTGTATGTTATATTTTTCTTGAATATGAATCATTGACTCCTTAACCCATTCTGGGTTAGTGGTTCCACACATCAGTGTAATCAGCAGTATCCTAAAATATCTTACCTTTATGGGATTTGTATGGAAGTTTCATTTCCTGTAAGCATTGCACCCAGAAGGGAAGTATTGAAAGATTTGTTTGACCTAATATATTGGGTAGCAAGAAGGACAGATTTTATACCATTGATTATGGCTGATGATCATTTCTCTCATGCCCCTCGCCATGACTACAGATAAATGCTTTGCCATTTATAAAATTTAGATTTTTTTTTTTTTATGGTTTGTGTAAGCAGTGTCCTTCTGCTTTATTCATGTCATTAGTAAGTAAATAGTCTCCTTAAGAGCCCAAGAAGACTTCATTTTCCATAGGAAAATGACTTTGAATGAGCCACAGAGCACATCTTTCACCTCAAGGAACACCTGAGTTCACATGGATGGCTCTTGAGTTCGTCCTTTCAGTGAAACCTCTTCAAGCAGTTGTTATGAATGATGGGAAAGTAATCAGGGAAATTAATGACTTTCCAAAGACAGGGAAAGCAATTGCTGTGAAGTTACTCCAATAATTCTGGTGAAAGTAACTGGCTTTCTGCTCTGTGGGAACGTTCATCTGCCAACAATTCACATTTGAGACACCAAAACAAGGTTTTGGTGACAGCATTAAAAAAAAAAAAAGTGGTCCTGTTCCAGCTCTCCCCACAGCAACATGAGAAAGTTCGAACACAGTGATGGAGACTTGTTCTGTTGGCTGAGAAAAATAAACAATGAGATGATGCTATAGAATGAGACAGAAAGAAAGCCAACCCCAAACCATGATTTTACTGCAAAACTATCAAAATGTACTTGTTGGAAGAAGGAAAGCCTAGATGCATTTTCAGAGACAAAAAAAAAGAACCATTTTTCAGGCTCAGAGAAGGTTATTCACCAGGTATCAGAAATAAAGAGCATTAAGAGAGCATCAGTGAGCTTGTGAATTAGCCCAGTGAAAGGCCAAGACTCAGGAAATCAGCAGGGATACACACAGAGGTTTCAAGAAAGGAAAAGTCAAGGTACTCTCCTAGTACTGGTAGCTCCTTGTAATTCACATACTTCACCTCCTGAAATAAAATACCACAAAGATACAGGATGGATGAAGGATATCAGCCAAATGAGCCAGTGAGATTTGTGGAAAATAAATATAAATCTTGGTACACAGACTGTCCATCCCGACTATCCCCACTTTTCTCATATCCCACTGGGGCTTTATTTAGCAATGTTCTCCTTGTTTCATATCAGGATTGAGACACTCTGCTTTTTACTACCAAAACAACAGACTGGGCTATGGGGAATCTCTTCACCTTTCTCGAGTTTCACTCTGTGACTGTGGAGAATTATCTATCAAATCAATTAGTTCATTTACTTTGAACCACATCTGCCCCCACAAGGCCAACACAGCTGAGCTTCTCTTAATTCATGGGCAATTTGGGGAACTTCAAAGGATATAAAAGCAAAGCATTTAGGTTACAGTGAGTTATATTATTTCTTGGAGCAGGCAGCTAGTTCTAATCATAAATCTTGAAAACAATCCTGCTGATAATGGCTATGCTTACTGAAATCAGCCCTGTACATGGGGTTTAACTAGCTTCAAAATGAGTCCCAGACAGCGAGGTTTTGGTACAGTCAGATGGATCTCTGACACAAAGGAAGACTCTAAAATTTCCAAGCAAGTCCAAAAAGAAGCATATTTTAAAAAATAGTGCTTTATCTTTCTCTTTAAATAAAAAGTGAAGCTTGCCCATTCTATTTTTTAGATTTTCAGTACGTAAAATCTTGTTGTAATAGTTAAGACTTACATATTTTATGGCCCCAAAGGGTTATATCATTAGTCTTTAAAAAACACAGTGGTCACATTGTGTCTGAATAACAGTTTTTTACAGCACCAGCCTAATTCATTTTCTTTTCAGAATCAGGCACCCATATTGACTTCACTCGACCTCAGCCATAAGTTTAAACATGCACACAAATTACTGTGAGCCATCCACAGAATATGCTAGAATCCAATTTACTTGACATCTTCTTGGGTATCTGCTAAATTAAAATATGTAGTGGTAATATTTTAGCTAAGTGAAATTTGATGTGTTTACATTACTATTGCTGTGCAATCAGAAAGTGTAAGCTGTTTGAACAGCTTATGGAAACTTTCAAGAATCAATGCTATGCAATAATTCCTCCCAGGAACAAATTTTCATTCCAGCTATTTGGTATGCAACACACTAAACATTTCACATAATCATATGACTTTACAGTGTCATTTTCATTGTATACCCCAGCCTATAGGAAAAGTTGCTTAGAATAAGGATTTACAGTGGTTGAAGATAAGTATGATTCTGTTGAAATCTCTTATCGAGTATTGCACAAGAAAATCCTTCTGCAGTATCAAAGCAGTTACAGCTCACGCATCAACAAAATTTATGAAAATGTACAGCTTTTGCCATTAGGAGCTTTAAAAACAACACCATCCAATCTTACTAATCCTGTAAACAGAATCAAAACCTTACTTACCCACAATAACACTTAAATACACTATGGCCCAGAATTCAGCATTAAATCCAAAATCAGTTACAATTTATGATTTAATAGCAGCTGAATGAAGCCAAATAGGCTGTGTACTTATAGTATGTATTGCATATGTGCATAAATGTCATACACTATATAGAAAGAAGAGCATAATTGAATATCAATAAAAATGCCTTAAGACATCATCTCCTTATCCGAAAACATTTGGCCTCAACTGAGTGCTAAAACACTTCTCACTTGAGGATGAGAAGCCAGAAAACCATTAACTAAGTCATTTCCATACATCTCCACTTAACAAGTAAAAATGAAGGTAACAAACAACCACCTCCTCCACCCCCTTTCACCAAATGGTGAGTATAAAACATTAGGCAAATAAAAGAAATATAAAGTCAATTTAGTTTTCTACTGTGTGCTTGTAACAATGTGTTTTTCCTTAATGAGCCAGAAGGCTTGGACCAGCACCTCTGTGAATCTGCTTCAGCAGCACTGGACCAAAGCGAGAAACCCAAGAGCCAGGGAGGAGCTGGGGAGGGCAAACAGACAGATGGGAAGGGAATTTTTTAAGAGGAAGGCTGAGCAGAGTTCAAGGAGCCATTCCGAGCAGCTTTCCATGGCAACAGAGATTTGTGGGATAAATTTAAGTATAAGAGCAAGATAAGAGATTGAAGACTCTTGATCTCTTGAAGAAGATAGGCATTTTGGTTCCCAGGCAGTTTGGGTGCCGAACAAGAAGAGGTGCGAACCTGACTCACCTGCCTTGGGAAGGCCAAGTGACAAAACCCTTGTAACTCACCCAAGCACATATGCTGCTTTTAAATTCTTCTAGGAGGAAGTGTTCCACAGTGCTCAGTATGCTCCTCTGCTCTCAGGTACAGTCAGCAGATCTGAGGAAGGGACTGCACTCAAGGGAAATTCCATTTATGCTTATCCTTTATATTCTCCTCTTTAGGCACCATCTTTGGCCTCTGGGCAAAGCTACAGCTGCTCTTGTGTTATGCTAATAGATATTACACGCTTTCTCAAAGTGAGGGATCAGCCTATCAATCTAGAAATGAATATCTTTTCCCATTGTACATTTAAGAGCAGCAGGTCAGAAGCAAGTTCAGTTACAAAATTTCTGATATGTGATCTAAATCCATACATACATATCAAGAGGAGAGGGTGACTAACTGCTTATCCTGGAATTAATCCTACTGATAAGAAGGTAGCACAAAGTACACCAACAATGAATGGTGTTTCACTGGTGCTCACTGCAGAGCTTCTGAATAATCACAAACCAAACCACATTTGTGCTGAAGTAGTTGCAAGGGCTCCAGTGCTCAGAGCTCCAGCATCCACACCTGAAGGAACACAGGAAGACTGTGGAATTCAGCTGCAGGCAGGTACGACACTTTTCCCCATCCCTGTGCAATCCAGATAAGCACAGAAGCGTTCACTGCATTCTGTGATGGAGGGTGAGGCAATTTAACAGAAATGTGCAGACAAAAAAGTCTCATTTTTTTTCTGACTCTACCCACACTGTTCCACACATTTGACTTAAATCTACATTTTCTTTTGGGCATTCTGTTTAAGGATGCACCAACTTATTTAGTTGCAAGAATATCACACATCAAGAGATTTGCCAAGCATTATTCCCATAAGCAAATAATATTCCAGGCAGAAAAGCTTTACCAACATATATTCAAATTACTGAGACTTTACATGGGCAGTAAAACTATTTCTTCTGTGAAATAGCTTAGCTTGTTATTTTTCCTTAGCTATGCAGAGGCAAAATATCTTTAAGCATGGTTCTGATTTACAGTAAATAGCAGAGGGAAAATGTAGCATCAAGAAAGGAAATGTTCAAAATACTATTTATCTCCTTACAAGGCATAGTAATTCTTTCTAGAAATTATTATAGATTTAACAGTCACACACAGTAAATACTGCAGTGCTACAGCAAACTGAGTATCTCATTTCCAGCTATAAAAAAAAACATGTTTGTACAATGTGAGGAGGACTGAAGACATCTTTCTTAACCTACACAATGTCTTTGAAGGGAGAAACATCCTAATCCTTGTACTGAACACAAATAAGTAACAAAACTTATTATATGGGTTGATGGTTTCAAGGCCAGAGGTTTTTATTAGTTGCATTTGACAACACAACGCATGTAGCATTTTCCTAGATAGGTACAACACCAAACAAATCAATGACTTCCACAGATTCCTATGAAAATATGAAATTATACTTTTGAGGTTTTCTAACCTAGGCATGAAAGAAAGAAGATTTGTAGGTAATCTTGGTATATGCTACAATAGTCAGATTTTTTTCAAGTATCTAGAATGCAACCAAATTGGAAATGCCATCACATCTAAGTTCAGTGGGAGCTCAGGGTGCCCCAAAGTCTCCAAGGGTGGGTTTGCTTATGCAGAAAGGAACATCTGCTCAGATGTGAGACTTCATCCATGGCCATTTTATTTTTGCTACTCTACATGTCCTCAGGAAAGAGTTTCATGCTTAGTTAACTGAAATAGTTTCTCTACAAATACCAAGTGGGCGTTCTTGTTCATTTTCATTAACAGAACAAAGGGATTTAGATGCCAATCCTTTGGGTTCCTTTGGAAAAAAAAACCTTTTGTGTAGGATGGCTAACAAACAAAACACCTGTTCTTACAAGTGGTAATTGTTTTCAGTTCCACACATAAAAGATGAGGACTCGTTACATTTCAGGGACCTTATGTAACATAGCTTGTTAAGAAAGTTGCAGTTGCACTTCAGATTTGAGTGTAACAGGCACAAGGGAATGCGCTTCCCCTTAAACTGTTCTATTTTGATTTGCCTCTCGGTCTCCCAGTGCCATACTCCAGAACAGCAATGTTAAGTTTACAAAGTACAAAGGCTGCTCTTCTTTTGCAGGACCTTTAGAAATAACCTATGGACCTTCTGATGTCCAAAATCCAGTCTGAAAATTACTGACTTCAAAGCAGGATCCCAGCCATTTCCATCTGATACCTGATGTTCACAGCAGGTGTATTATTTCACTGTGGTTAAGCATCTTATTAAGTAATTTAGGATTGATCTTTACAATGACTTACTGTGATGTACTACCAGAAAGGAAAAGATAAAAGCTATGACCTGATTCCTTGCAATATATTGCAATATATTCCAGGAGAATTCCTGAAATATAGGTGAAATGTGGAAGAAGAGGGGAAGACTTCACTGCACAGCTCTCACTAGGCAGTTCTGACCCTCCTCTCGATGAATTCTCTGCATATAAACAATGTGATTTCAAGCTTCTCAGATAATGAGATCATATTACATTAACAGATAATTTAAAAAACAAATAATTAAGCTGGACCAAATCTCCACCTTTTCTGCAATGAAGACAGTCTTCTGGAAGCAAGCAGGGATTGTCCTGTGTTCAGAGGCAGATACAGCTCATTTTAGGCAGAAAAATGTTGATTTTTCAAATCATTACTAAATAAGGCAGTGTTTCTGCAGAGTATGTATTGAAAATTGAGAAAGAGAAGAAAACTGAGATGGAAAAACTTTGCCATATTGCTTGACATGCTCCATTCCTCAGAAAATTGAATTGCTCGCCCACGTGAAGCTCTTCAGGAGATGGACACCTGGATAATTACATGAGATCTGTGATTCCTGCTGATGGATAGACATTTGCTGCTACATGGCAACAGTCTGTCAGTCCATTAGAAACCTCAGGGAAAGAAGCAGAAACACACTCATGTAGAGGAAAGATCTGTTCTCATCCTGCCTCACCATGGGAGGAGATTCAGTAGCTGAAGAGCAGGTCAGGAGCAGGGTACTCAGAACAAAAACATCTCTACAAAACATGCACAGAACAAGTGACCATGTTTGTGTTACCAAACACGTGCTGCAGGGAGTGGGCCAACATCCCCCAGCAGGGATCTTCTCCACTCAGCTTGCCTGGCACAGACTTCAAAATCACTGGCAAGGAATTCAGAATCCCTGAGCTACTCCAAGGACCTTGGATAACAAGAGTGGAGGAGAGGAGCAAAATTCCACCCACTGGAAAGGGAGCAGTTCCGCATTACAGGCCGGGACAAGAAAGGGAGATGCTCACAAAGCACCACAAGAGAGGAGGAGTCAGGTGAGCTCCCACTGACACCCTACGAGGTGTCCCACACGTTAAAATTTCGTCTGGAACACTGCCTCTAAATGCCATTTCTGGTGACAGCTCAGCTATTTTCCGCACACCCTACTCCAGTTCTGCTGTCCAGAGCTGACACAGAGCCAGAGACAAACATTCAGCATGTTGGAAAGAGATGAACAGTGTGAAACAAATTAACTCCTCATGGATATCAGCAAATTTTTCCTTTCATTATTTGTGGATTATTATTCGCAAAAATTTGGACAAGAATTTGGTTCTCAAAAAATATAAAACACCGACGTTTTATCCAATTCTAAATGAAACACCTTCATTTGAAAACATGAAGTCCTGTCATCTGAATTTCAGAAAATATAAAAAAGCACAGAGCAGAAGTAATGCAATGTGACAGGTGACCGGACACAAATCACAAACGGTTAAGGAATGCCATTTACAAAAACCCATTTCTGCAAGTTAATCACCCTTATTATTAAACAAATACTAAGAATAACATGATTTAAAATAAAATTAGTGAGGGACAATAAAAGTTTAACTCACTCAATTACAGCAATAATTGTCCATTACTCTCCATAATGTAGCTTAGCCAGCACTAATGTCTGTCACTTCAGACTACAGCTGCACAACTGTATCATAAAAAGGTATTTTCAGAAAAGCTACATTTTAACAGCTCCCAGTTTCCAAGATATAACAGGTTTCCTTTGCAATAAGGAGTGAGCCTTACCATGAGAATACAGAATAATGTATATCCTTGTAAATCTTTCCTCCTGGAAGATTTACTTATCCCCAACAATAGGTAGAATAGTTTAGCACAAGTCATGGCACAATGCCACACCTCATGAAATGCCTTAAACACTTCCACACAGAAACAGTTTCTAATCTCTTTCAAGTGATCCTAACTCTGGTCTAAAAGTGGTTTTACTACCACATATGGATGATAATGTGTTGCTATACATGCCCATAATACAGGATATAGCTTTACAACGCAGGATATAGCTCAACTTAAATTACCTCAGTGTATCAATTCATAACACAATCTGATTGTGGAATAAAAATTAAAGCTGAAAAAATTCTAAAGTCTATTGACATCTGATAAAAATTTTGAGCCTGTAAAATAAACTATGTATATACTATGTATACCAAAAGACTTCTGCACAGTTTCATCCCCCTCCAGAAGATTAAGTATATTTTCCTTGTATTTTTTGCCCAACCAATCTCATAAAGAAGTTAAATCTATTATTATACACTCACGCCATAGAAACAAGACATACTAACATTTTCTTGCTCATTGTGAAAATATCAAACAGCTTGTGGTGATCAGGTACAATATCCCATTTGTTTTTTCTATGAAAAATTGTTATTTCTTACAACCTCACCTAAACCCCTGAGAAAGAAAAGATTTTATTAAGTATTCATGAGCAAAATTCAACACAAAGCACAGAATTAGGTATAAATAAACATAACATAATTAAAGTAATATACAGATGCTTAGGGCTATGACAGAAATTAGCATATGTGGAAAAGGATTGCCTCTTCACAACGAAGGACTCAAATTATTACTGAAAATGAGACTACCAAATCAGAATAAGCACTCAACTGAGCAATGGTATTTGTACATACACTGGTGCCTTTGGAAATTAAAGAGATGCAGAAGGGATATTCTCATCAACTCATTCGTATAAATTGTGATACAAGGAGAAGAATTTGAGAAGACAATGCTAAAAATTACTGTAGTTTTTTCAACACAAGCAGAAGAGATACAAATTGGGCCTGATTGCTGACACCTCTGTCTGGGAATTTGAGAGAGATCTGTCATCTCTTCATTTTCTTTCAGAAAATTGCTGAATGCACACAGGTACCTTATGAAGCCCATGCCTTCATATAAATGAATATGAGGTAATTTCCAAAAGCATTTAAACATTTCCACAGTTTCTTAACATGTTTCACTCAGACCTCTTCTCACCCTCACCAAGTAGTAGTTTCATCACTCAGGATGAATTCCTGCCCCATTCAGAAAAAAACTAATAAATTAATTAATTATTTAATCTTTGGTTTTCCTGACCAACATAAAGATTCCTTCCATTCTCTTTCCATATTTTGAACAGGCAGTCCAAGTAATGCTGCCACACTTGAAGACAACATAGGTGTCTGACCATCCCTTGGTATTTCTCATTTGGCTGTGCAGACCAGCATCAAAAGTACCATGTTGTTTTGCTTTTTCTTTTGGTTTTGGTTCTTTTGTTATGTTTTTTATATATGTCTTTGCAGGAAAATATGAAAACCTGGACATTTAAAACCAAATACTAATGATGCAACCAACTAATCAGTGCAATCAACTGAACATGCTGAGTAAAACTACATCAAGGGAATAAGCCAAAAGAATACCAGATGTAATTTCCATCAAAACAGATGACAAAATGCATACACTTTCCAAAACATAAGGTCATGACAGTTCATTATGCATGATTAGCATACTTCCCTCTTGCATAACAGCATGCTCACCAGAACCCAGTTAATTTGAGTGTTGTAAGTGACACCAGCTGACTGGAGTTATAGGATTAAAAGTAATGACTGCAGCTACAAGAACCTCTGGAATAATCTGCTCCTCAACCAAGTTCTACAGTCTAAAAGGTCATAAAGCTGTTCAGTTCCCTGCAGATACTTTGTTCCAAGGCACATCATTATACATTCCTAGGTACCATTATATCCAACAACTGGAGGCCATGTTAATAAAACTTGGTTTAGAACAAATTTCTGGACTCTGTTTCGTATATAATATACCTACTGCGTATAAAAAATATGAACAATAGCTTGTATCATTTACACAATACACAGGAAGAATCCCCTCAGATGCCCCAAAATATCTACATGTTTATACACACACAGCAACAATATATTCCTCCTGCCACACTCACTCCATACACAGTCACGATTTAATGTTTGATGAATAATTTGAAGAAACTGCGAAACCTCTACAGAAACAAAGACATTTACTACTTTAGTCATTAAAACCTGAAGCATCAGACTTTATTTTAATCAAGTTTTATAATGCCACAACTATTTCAGTTATTTTCCAGGAGAGGGTAAGAACAGTGATTTCTAGTTCAGTTATGACCAGAAGAACATTACCTATAATTTACCCATCAGGCGAATTAAGCACTGGAATAGTGACACTAATCGGGATGAAAGTTTTGAAGATTTGCATTGAAGGTAAGCAAGGATAACGCATTTTGTTACTTGTTTTGTTCAGAACCCACATCACGCTCTGAGCTCTGTGTGTACTCCCTCTCCAACGCGGGTCACAATTCTTCTTCACATCCCAATTCCCTTTCTGCAGTCCTCCTGCCTTCCAAGTTTCTCTCTGGATTACACCTCAGACTTGCCAAGGCCATTTAAAGTTAATGAAGGTGGACTGGCTGAAATTTTCTTTGGGCTACAATTCTTCCACAGCGCTTTCATGCTTGTCTTTCATGTCAGTAACACTCTGTGTACCCACAGAAATTTAACTTAGCTTTACTACACTTGCACACAGGCAGACTGATGAAATACTACAGAAAGGAGTAGCAAATTTCATAACACATCATGCACATCAAGCATACAGAGATTGCAGGGATCTTCTTCCCTTTAGACTTCATCAATTCCCAGAATAACATTTCAAGCAGTTTTTCAGAAGCAAAAGCCCCAAACAGTAAAGGCCTGATCCAAAATCTCAAACAATTCTACAGCTGGTCAGCATCGTTGGCTGTAAAACCTGCACTTGCAATGAAAGGAAAGCAAACACCTGCCTTATTATCTGTGACAAATTACATAAGGGTTTTCCATTTTAACCTCAACAACTTCTTTATTTCTAGATCTATGAAGGATCCCAGTACAGTGATTATCATGTTAGGAGTATGTTTCTTCAAAACACAGAGGTCTTTTTCTTATGATCAGTGTATCACATTCATCACCATTAACAGTCTCAGACATGTTCAACTATTCAAACCTGGCTCAGGAAAAAACTGATCCAAAAATCCAGGTACTGTCATCAGGAGGTGGTGAGGGTGGGGGTAGGTTCCACTGGAGTTTAATGGCAGACTTATACCTGAACTGGCATTTGGCCATAACAACTTCCAAACATCACCCAACAACATTCTAGGGTTTCTTGAACAGGAAATGGCATGTTACGGTTCATTTATTAAATGAAACTATATAGAACCCTTTTATTGTTTAGTCTTTACCGACATATATGAAAACTTGCAAAGCGGTAAACCAAAAATCAAAACCCACAAAACTTAACACTTTCTCTTCATCTACGCAGATCTGCATTGCCCTGTTTTCCGTACACGACAAATCTCAGATTAGAAAATTCTGACATTCCAAATTTAAATTTTAAGCCTTGCAGTACCTGAGTGTTTAGCTGTTTGATACCCAGGAATAGAAAACATTCATTTTTGCTAAAAGAAAGCAAGTATCCACTTCCTTATAATAAAGAGGGTGCAAAACTCTTTCATAAGACTTTTAAAAAGGTGAATCCTTAATTTCCAGGTCTGTGAAGGGCTCCTTTAAAAATCTCCTGGTATAGTACTTTCTTAGATGAAGAGCCTTGATGTTTTGTGGAAGGCATTTTCTTCTGTCATTAAAAGGCTGTGACAGAAATCACTTTTGAGCTTTTTACAAATAATTAAGAGAAAATTAAATTCCTCCTGTTTTAAATGAGTTGTTTTAATTAGAAATGGAAGAGAGACATAGCTCCCAAGTGACCCACAGGGCATTTGAGACAAACAAAAACATCATTTTCAGCATGAAAAACCTGTTTGTGGGTGTTGAACCCCATGTGTGCTGAGCCACACTGATGATTTCTGTAGTGCTCACAGCTAATTTATAGGCTTTCCATAAACATAGCATTACACTGTTTCAATGATCCCTAAACATAGAGGATTTTATCCCAACACGTCTGTCTGTAATTATCCTGTTGAAGGAAAGCAAAGCAGACTAATCACATCTTAGAAAAGTGATTCCTGGGAAATTACCATATAAACCTTTCCTGTTTCTGTCCTCTCTTTGAAATGTTTCCAATTTTTGCTGCTTAACATACTTTTTAAAACCTCTACTCATTAGAATAGAGTTTAAAGCCATTTTGGTTTTGGCTGGAAGCTGATTGTATAGGAGAACATTTAGCTAAGCACATCCACCTTAGGATCAGCTCAAATGAGAATCCACATCACATAATAAATTTTGTGATTGCTTTTACTTGACCAAAGACTGCCACATGCTGTTATCTGTTCCTTGTAGGTTAAGATAAAATGCCTGACTGGAATTGCTAATTTTTTAGCAAACAGGAAACCTTCATTTTTAGATTAGAAAAGCAGCACTGATTAGATGGCAGTGATTACCAAGTGGCTCAGCCAGAGATGCAGTGCTTGTTTCACACCCATGGAGAACTCTCTCAGAATTTATTGTGCCAGCCTGTCTGGATGAGCCCTCTCCCGGGTGAGCCAGGCTGTCGAATGGATCAAGGAAAAGACAAAACAGGTTCACAATTAAAGCTGAGAAAGTCCTGTATGGCTCCTACCACTCCTCATTAAGCAGGTGTTTGAATACAGAATGCACATGGCTAAGCTGCACAAGGCAGTGCTTCGACTGCAAAGCAGGGACCAGAGGGAGGACAGAGCACCAGGATGTGAGCCTGCTGCCCAGCCTGGCTCCTCCAGACACAGCCCCTTCCTGCTCCTCACTGCAGCACAGTCTTTTATTTCCTTTTTTTAAAATTATTCTTTACTATTTTTTAGTTTAAAATAAACGTGTTGGTAGATCGAAATCACAGAGTGCAAAAAATGATGTTCAGTTTTACAGGAACTAAATAGGAGTTAGCAAGGTTTCAGCTCCAGGTCTTATTTCAATTCAAGGACAAGTTTCCAGAAAATTCAGCAGCAGCCAGATTTACTAGCAATGTACCAAGGAAAATGTATACTATTTTAATAAATCTGTGCTATTAAAATTAATTTATTAACATTTACTTTCCATATTATTTAGTACTTTAGTATAGTACTAAAATAGTAATGATAATGCTTTATTTATTATTAAATTAGTACTAATAATAGCACCAATTAGCATGATTTATTTCCTTTGCTATGCACTGATTTTTAACTCCAGTGTTACTATATCATCACACCTTTGATTTGGCAGTCCAATAATTCAATATAATACTTCAAGCTGACAAGTCAAGCCAAAAGAAACTCATGGTCAGTGCATAAGAAGTCACCAGGTCTGCAGGCAGAATAGAAGGGAACTCTGGCAAAGAAAAGTTTGGAATTCTGTTCCCATGCTGGCCTTCTACTCTTTGGTCATTGTCCTCTTTAGTTCCCTGCTACTTTCTGTTGTAGTGGAAAAGATACGAACATAAAAAATTCCTAAAGTGTCAAGGTTTGCTGGTCAGTTCTGTGTTTGGGGGGTTTTACCCAATTTTCCATCTATTCCCATGTGCTTATCCAAGTAAATAAGGAAATGCTGCCACTTAGCACAGTTCAACAAAAAAAGCGTGTTTTTCAGAATGGACCTGTCACTTCAACACTGTGCCCAAACTGCTCTCTCCAGTTAACATTCAAGATTCTTTACATCATCTTGAAAAATGAAGTGGAAACACAAGCACACAAAACCAATTAGCTTGCATCAAACTTTCATTATGAGAGCATGTATTGATGCTTCTTTATTCAAACCCAGCTGGAGAGCTTCTGGCATGGGGAAAAGCTGTTCCATAAAACCCTCAATTTCTCTCTTAGGGTCTCAATCAGGGTACTCAACCGTGGACTTTTCTAATTGTCCACCAGCAAAAATTGCCTACTGTAAAATATATATTCAGTATGTATAGTTTTCTATACACATAGAATTCTTCTTTGTATACCTTGGACTCTTTGTGAAAAATATCTAATGACACATGATGTAGTAAGTGTCCTTTTATAGCTTTAGACCCTTCATGTTTAGTCCTAACGAAAAGTGCCTCTGCAAACATTATTTATGACTGCACTAATTAATTTGGCAAGGTCTGTAAAACAGTCAAAAAATTGATCTCTCCAATTTTCAGAAGACACCTACATATTTATTTGTGCTTTTGAAAAACGCTACATCCATGCTGAACAGTGCAAGAATTTAATATATTAGTTTAACCTAGCATTATTGCTTCCATCAATAAATAAAATTAGAATAATTTACTCTCCCATGACTAAATGCTGAATTTAGCAGTTTTTCCAGATACACAGCCAGATGAGACCAGAGAATTAATTTCATTAAGAGTGTTTTATGCTGTGCTCTTCTAAAACTGAATCTAACTTTTCCCATAGGCCCCACTTGGTAATGATGCCCCTTGAATGAATCCTATTATCTTAGGATGCACAATACTTTAAAATTGCCATCAGCATGAAGCATCACCGGGATCAGCTGCATTTGAGTGAGGCCAAGGGAAAGAATTTCTGTGCCACCATTTTCAGCATGGAAATCTTCCCTCTAAAATAAGATGTTGGCTGTCACTTGGCACAGCAGGGAGACAAAACTGTCAAAGAAACCATCTATCCTTATCTTTCTCCTTTGATACTTCTAACTCTGTGCTTAGCACAGCTAAAGGCTTTAAATTCTTTCTCCTTCAGGGAAAGAAAAGTCTCTTACAAGAATAAAACATTATTTGGTTTAATTCATTCTACAGGAGAAAAGATCCTCTGAAAACTGAATGATGTTCCCAAGGCCACAAGCACTGCAGGAGTAAAATATCCTATGGGCTTAAGGCTCACATTCTTGAAAATATTTAGGCAGATGCCCAGTGCAGTTAAGTTCAAAGGGTTATCAGAGCCCAAATTCAGAGCCCGAATTCCTTTGGGATGCAGGCATTAGTATATTCCAAACACATCCGGTACTTTAAAGAAGGGCTCTGTGTTTAAGAGCTATTGGTATTCCTCTGAGAGAGCTATCACAGTTATCCAACATCATCTACATGTACACTTTGAACAGAGCCAACCAAAACAGTAACTGCGAGAGCTTGTGTATGCTCTGGATTACACTGCAGCAGCCAGGGAATTGAGGGGACAAAGGGCACACGTCACAGGCAAATCCCACAGCTGGCTGCTTTCGAGCAGAGACAGCACTTCTGAAAGTCACCAAACAGCAACTGCAGAGCCTTGATGTCTTTAGAAAATTCAAAAGAGGGGTGAGTATAAGCAAATCCACGATCTGTAGACTTTGCTTTGGAAATCCCCACTACTGTCTACTGTCACCCTCTGCTCAGTGCAGTTTCACAGACCATGACAATCCCAGGAGTGCCAGGCAAAGCCATATGTTGTCATTAATCTACTGAACACACTTTAGTTGCTTGACATGATTAATTACAGGTGTTTTCATACTGCCCCAAGGAGTTTTCAAACCAGTTTGAAATATGACAGATTCGGCTGCAAGTTATGGAAGCACAAGCTGAGAACTACATAAGATGACACAATTTTTCAGTGTGTAGAGAGGGCACACAACATTCCTGTGCTGCGCAGGTATCACCAAAAACCACCAAGGAGGGGATCATCCTTGAGGGGATCATCCCAGCCATGGCCAACTTTCCCCATTGCCAACTGGGGTGAAAGTCAGACCAATTGCAGGGAGGGAGGGACGTAAATAAGGACAGACCACTGAGGTACCAACACCTCCTACTTCCACCAAGGAAACTGAAATTATGCTCTTTTGATGTCAAGACTGAATTCATATTAAATCCTTCACTGTTAAAACAAGCAGGAAATAGCATTTCTTGTTCTTATGGGACCACAGTAAGCGTAAGAGCCATTCACAGGGAGAAATGGTTCAGCAGAAGGCTGGAACTGAGCCAGAGGCAGGGCACAGTCTCTTCCCAGCAGTCAGCAAAGCTACTACTGAACAAAAGCTGGAGTCGTGGCTATACTGGCCAAATGCCAATCATTTCCTTGTGCCACAGCGTTGAAGAGTGAGAGAGCAGAAATCCAGCACTCCCTGTATTGTGCATGAAGTCTCACTGACTCCTTGGATTTAATTGTAATCATTTTAAACACTGAAAACACATAAATAACTATCCTGGTCAGCAGTTGCTGTGCTAATGTGGATCCTCACAGAACAACCTTTCTAAACAGAACATAAGCCTCTTGGTATGAAAGGCAGGATTCTTTCTGGACACAGCTCTCAGAATTCTAAGATTGTTAGAAACACTTTAAAGCCCATGATTGTTATGTGCAAGCTCCTCCTACATGAGAATCAGTAGTTGTCAAGCGACTTTCAAAAGATTACCACTAAAATTGTTTAGAAAAATAATCACTAACATGTACAAAAAGCACAGGAATTTGTGGGGGAGTAGAAGACTTTAAAAAAATAGGAAGAGAGAGAAGAGACACCAGGAACATTAAGTTTTCAAACTTACTTTAAGCATTTGCTGTCACTAAATGCAGCTCTGCGAGAAAAGCACAGCTCCACACCCATCTAAACATTTGGAAATCTTGCCAGCAAAGTGAAACCTCCGGCTTCTGAACCTTAATAGCAGTTCAGGCTTTTGGAAAACAGTTGATTATTTTTCTCAGCTACCACTGTCACAGATCTGTATCTTAAACACATGCTGAGACACCTCTCCCACTGTCCATCACATCCATCAGTCCTTAACATCTATATTTATAGCCTCATAGGCTTCTTTCCCCACCCTCTGTGCTGACCAAACGCTAGGGAAGATCTGGAATAAATCTTAGAAGTTCGGAAATGGCTACCTCAGTAATTACAACTTTTTAAGGTTTCTACACCCTTCTTGGAGGTTATTCAGGCTTGAATTACACACACTGGACAAATCCAAACCTTTTCAGCCAGACAATGCAATATCTCTGAAAGCAATATAAACAACTTGAAGCTTTTATTATCCCATTCCAATTCCCTGAAGCCTTAAAGAAATGAGAGATACCAAAGAGTGTATCATCCATGTGTCCTGTTTCTTGGATTTTCTGATGCTTTCTGCTAAGCTCATTTTGAAATAAGAGTGCACAACACTCAAAACTAAAGCATTTTCTAACACAGTAGCAAAGGTGTATTTCCCCACTCCCACTTGTCACCAGTAAAGCAGCACATGGTTGAAGGAGAAATTAATTTGAATCTGCCACATGTCTGAAAAGTCAGGCACAGGACTGCCCGAGAGCTGCACAGCAGAAATTACCTGAACAAACTTCAGTCACCTCATCTCTGCTGAGCTTTTATTAGTGATGAAATCCAACAGGTTCTGAGGCTATATGGCTCCATTAATATAGAAAATTGGTATTTTCACAAGCAGGCACACCAGGAGGTTAATATTTGACACCTAAAGGAGGAGCACATGTTAAAGCCTCAGACTTCCAGGTCCTTGAGGCCACAGCTGCTCCCAGGCTGCAGCGTGTACAGCAACAGAGCCTCTGCTCCCCCAGCAGGAACCAGAGAACTCACAGCAGCACAGATCAGATACAGTTCCAAATCGTCATTCTTTTCCCTGGCAAGAACCGAAGAAACCAGGCAGAGTATTCCCATCTACCTAGGCCTAAAAGGCTATGCTAGCTGCCAACACTTCTTGAGCTGTTTCTTCATAACTTGCCAGGAAAGAAAGAAACAGTGTGATGCATCTGATTTATTGTCATGCACAGTACAAATGTTTGCTGACTGCACAAGGTAAAAAATTTACCTCCGTTCATATATATTTCAAGATATTAAATTCAATTATCTTCATTGAACTAAACTGTGCATAAATAGAGCAATTATGATTATAAACTTAAATAGACCATCCTGCAGTGGAATAAAGAGTTGATATTACAAGTTTCACAAAATCAATCTGCCCAGTATCTGTCTTTCCAACAGCTGGATGCTTAGAGCAGAGGTGTTTATCCTGCTCGTTCTGCTAAAGCTTCAGTGAACAATTTGGCCTCGATGTTCTGGTTCATGCAAAAAGGAAAAATGTCACAACACCAAGATCACAGCAGGCAGAGCTATGGACAGACTGCAGGGACTCCCATGTTTCCAGGGAAGTACAGTTGTGGAACCTATCTGGATGGAGACAATAGGAGAAAACCTGGTGAAACAGGAAAGCCATGTAAGAATGCCAAGCACCCAATCTCCAGAGTCAGCACTGCTTGGAGCAGAAGATGAGGCACCAGACATCCAGAGGCCATTTGGAGGCTGTTTTTCTTTGCTTGTTCAATCTACATACTCACTGGCTATATCCAATGACTAAGGAACCCTTTGTGACTGACGACATTTTGTTAAATTTTGATGCTTACATCCAAATATCTTGAGCCACCACAATACTCTGCTTCAAAATATTACAATACTGTTTTGACACCTGCAGCGGTTTTACATCATTGAAGAAGGTGCAGTTGTGCTGACACAGACATGTTCAGAGGATGGCACAAGAAAAATCAGTTCATGATGAACTTCAAAAATGCATCCCAAGCAGTCATTCCGTTACTTCAGCACTTCTAATTATTTTTATAAAGGAAGCATATATCAACAAGAAGTGGTGCATCATCCATAACTCCTAATCGTTCAGTTAGTTTGTCAACTTAGATTTGTGGAAGCCTTCTCAGTACACACAAATTTAAATTACAGTTGTGTGCAAGCTCTCCACAAAATGTTCCTGTCACTGAGGTGCCACACAAGCCTCCACAACTCAGAAGGTTGGTACTCATTGCCCCGTGATACAGCAATCATCTGCAGTGCCACCACACAGTGAAGCCCCAAATGTGATTAGTCCCTGTAGCCTAAAGCTATCATTTTTGGCTGAAAATACTGGATTTCCTCATGCAGTTTTTACAGCTATGTGCCTCCACAGCTTCCAAAGCTCTTAATTCTTCCAACCCTGGTCACAACTAGTTTTGAGGCATGCTCAGGAGAATTACTTAAGAAGTCTAGAAATTATAATAAAAGTGACTGCTGAACTCCCCAGGACAGCAATGAATGCATAAATACTTCCTAATCATTGTGTGACATTGAGCCCACAGTACTCTATTCATCAGCAGATTATATAAATGGCTTAACACCCATCCAAAAATCACTGGAAGGAAAAATACAACTGTACCTGAGATAGGTGTCATAAGACAAAAACAAAAAACAAAAAACAAAAAACCCAACCCAACACCCTAGCTGAGAATGCAAAATGTATCCAAATACCTGTCTTAGACCTGCAAAGATAGCCCTTAACTGCTGGATATGTTGCACCAATATCAAACAATCATGTTCAAGAATAATTACATTCTTAAAATACTCACACACAGAGGCAGAGAAACAGTCAGAATCAAAGCAGTGAAAAGTCTGATGCATTTGAGATCCTCTCTCAGAGGATTTTACCCACATGAGTTGCACATGAGTGAACAATGTTTCAGTGACAGGTCCTTAAACTCAGCCTCACCCTGTCCAGCTCAGATTACACCACTCAGTCCAGTGAACCTGGGTGGCCAAAAGGGTGGCCAAAGGCTGTTCCTTGGACCGCTGTCAACCTAAAATCTGCACTTGAGAACAGAAGTCTCCAATTCCTGCTTTTACACTCCTTCCAGTGAGGAGCAGAGCAATTGTGGACATGAAAAACAAGCACTGCCTGTCTCATTTTAAGTCTAAGCAGGTGTTTTTGGAATACAGGAGACTGTCTGTGGTAAAGAGAATACTTTGACCACATTGAGGAGAGTCAGTGGTAGAAAAATAAGTGATAGGAAAAGAGGATTTTTTTATACCAAATAAAATGTGAACTTGATCAAATGCACAGTAAATTTGATTAGTGATGGTATCTATCAATCGACTATAAAAAACAAGCATAGCATTCAGACATCAGCTCCCTCAGGATTGATGGATCCTACTAGGCATGGTAAAGAGAAAATTATCATTAGTAATGTAGCATTATTTTTAATTGACCCAAAAAGCCAGCTGTCAAAGTGTTTTCAGTCTGCCAAATGCGGCTTTAGGTGTGTGGGAGGACACCTAAGGACTTTAATATGTTTCTTACAAAGAAAATATCCACACTGGAAAATGAGTGAAAACTTAATCAAATAGATGAGGAAGTGAGGGAATGCCTCCAGCATATTCTGATAAATTAAGGACTGCATTCAAAAGAGTATTATACGGTGTCTATGATCCCATATTGGCTATATATTAAAAAACAAACTAAACCAAAACAACCCAAAAAAAATCCAACTCCACGCCTGTGCCATACTCCATACAAAGGTGCTCAAACCAAAAACTGATTATTGGTTCTGTAAGATCTTAGCTGTGAAACTTAGACTGGTTGAGGAACTAGGGGGAGGGGAAAAATCCACCAACACACTCAAAGATCTAAAATTACACCATTTTCTGCACACACAATTTCAGAACTGGCAGTACCCTGTGACATCAGTCGGTTTTGGCATTGCAGGGTTTTATAAACATTTAATTTGTGAGCATAAAATCTTCCAAGGAATTTTCTCAAAACAGCAGGGACTGTTCTCATCCCAAAATCATCTCTAGACTCTTCTTGTAGAGGTAGTGAATGGATTCCTTGACAGGTGTATCCTCATCCAACACTCACCAAGTCTCCCTAGCAAGTTAAGGCAGAGATCTGAAATGCTCTGGAAGACAGGATCTTGTGCTTTCAGTTTGTTCACAAAACAAGTTCATGTCCTGCACAGGAAATACCTATATGGGCACATTTTCCCACAGTTGTTGTCTTTGGAAATTCATTCACATTTTGGAAAGAGGCCATGTATCACAGAGACTTGACAAGGCTGCTGTAAAAGCCAGATCAGCTCTTGCTCTGGTTCACGGCACAGCCGTACAAACGTGCTGGCACAACAGATGTGTGGGGGAAGGTGAGGAAACAGGCATGCTTCCTGTTGTATTGCCATCAAAAACCACTTACCATGGAGCCATAGCCTCTCTGTAAAACAACATACAAATAAACCCAAGATGAAGTCATTTGAAAAGTTCCCAACACCTTACACACATAAAGAACCAAAGTTCTCCAACATCTTCCATTTTCTGTAAAGTCTATTGCCCAAATATAGCAAGCTTGCAATTAACATTTCAAATTGTAGCGGACATCAAAAGAATCCTAGAAAAAAAGCAGGGGGTGGTATATCCAAATGCTATCCTATCACTACAGTCAGGAGGATAAGCACGGCCCCAGGCATCATACCAAAAAATTTAACAGAACTGCACTTAAGAAGTGATTTGAATACAAATCCATTATATAACACTGATATTAAACAGGGTTCCTTTTAGCTGAAGATTGGACCAAAGAATGTCCTGGTTTTGTATTGTAAAGACTTGTCTGAAGCCTGGAGTAAGCCACTGGTACCTATCAGGCTTTCTCTGGCAGACATGGTCCTTCCTTGAATTTATTTCAACTGGAACTACATTACATAGCTTGGAAGGAGACAACCGTAGAATCTCAGACTTTCTGTGAAGGAGTATCCATCTCAGCCTATCCATAATATTAGTAAATTTTTCCAGTAATTAATCTGACTTTAAAACTTGCTTCTCTTCTGTAAATTTAAGCTCAAATACATTTCATCTCAAATCTTTGTTACTCAGCTGAAGAGAAAGCTGTTGTCCATTTAATTCCAAACTGTGGTCAAGACAATGTCTGACTTTATCATGGCAAATAAAATATCCTAATTTCTTGTTGAAGCAATGTCTCCATTTTTTTTAAGCCTCCTTGTGGGAGAGAAAGGTGTTGCCTGGTTGCTTCTTGCCCCACCTGCCCAACAGAATTCTTTATGACTCTCACCAGAACTGGACATTCCATTCCTAGAGCAGTTACCCTTGGCCAGGAACACTGTTCCAACTTGGAACTCCCCCACCAGTAAAAAGATTGGATTTGCTCTTTCACCTGTGACACTGGTGATTGTCATGGATGGATAATTAGTGAACTGTTTTAAGAGTCAAAGACTCTGAACTTGTGCCCATAAATGTTTTGAAGATATCCGGCTTAATATTAACCCCAGGCCTGCTAGAGGTACAACTGTGGAACATGGATTTCCATTTGGAATTATATTTTGTTACAGGAATCTGTAGGATATGACTGCTGTTGAGTCAACTGAACATACGACTGCTGGTCGCTATATAAACTTCTCAAAAACTCATCAAGCATAAGCAAATTAAATACCTTCCAGAAATACATTTCATCAATACTACTACTGCTAATCTAATTACAAATCAAAAGTAGCTTATTTTTCACTTTAATTGACACAAATTATGTTCCTTTCCTCATTTTCTATCAATCAAGTCACATATGAGCTGGACCCAAAGTAAGGCTGATGGAGAAAAATCCCCAGCTCAGTTTCTTTGGCCACTTTGATACATATTTAATGCTCCACAATTCATTAATAAAGCCCAAACAAACAATCTAGGAAAAATAAACCAAACCAAAACAACCCCTCAGCTTGAACACCACAGAGAACTGCTTGCCCACTTCTTAGGTATCAGATACGTGGCACTACTAATTTTTACATGTCTTTTTAGTAAGTGTTATGCAGCTCATGAATAGCTGTTGGTAAGTATTTAATCATATTAATGATTTCACCTCATTATTTTTCAAAATCAAAGCGAGATTTCCTGAGTAATTCTACCATCCCTCACTGTCTGCATGTCCCAAGTTTTAGACAGAGGAGTGCCCCTAAAATACCATGATTTTTCTCATAACCTAATTATTTTGATTACACTGAGATCAATTTATATAGGAGATAGATTTTTATCAGCCTTCTTCTGCTCAATTACTAAAAATGTTGGGCTAACCACAACACAGAATCATCTCAAATACAAGTTTCTGTGGATAAAAGCCACTGAAAAGCATCCACTCCTGCTGTTGACACACCGCAGTTCACAGGGTGTGAGAGCACGTCAGGGAATGGTTTGGCCGCTGTGGGTTTTTCCAGCATCAAAACACATGGCTGACATAAGTCCAGTCCCTTAAAAGTATGAACCTATAATGGTAAATGGTTAATCAGCTATGGCTTAAATCTGCTTATTACTGGTACAGACTGCTGACTAGAAGAGAGAGAAGACATCCTGGAGGAGAACAAAGAAACACACCCACTTACCCAGGCTGCCTACAGTGACATGCTAAATGAAAGAAAATATCTACAGAGCCATCAGCTCAAGCAGAAGGTTTAGTACAAATCACTTGTTTTTTCAACCCAAAATTTAGAGTGTTGTACTTTGATTTTCATTTTTTGAAATGCTTAAATGCCCAAGAACAGAAATGGAATGCAGGTGAATCTCTTGGAAGTCCTCCATGTGATCTCCTTTATCCATAAGCAACTGACTGTAGCCAATACAAGCACAGGTCATAAGAAAAACAAAGTAGGAATTTCACTTATAGATGTAATTTATATACACTAACAAACTCCTCATGACTAGGGTTTTACCTCCTACATAAATTATTTCATTACTTTAAAATAATCAGGTATTCATGGGAATATGGTACAGGATTTTTGCACTGTCAAATGGCAGGAAGCTTCCATTGCCCTGCTTTGCTTCACGTGCTAGTTAGATATAATTGGACCTTTGATAGATTCAGACAGTGAAAGCATTTTTTCAGTTATTAAACTTTATGCTCTTATTTAATTATTCCGCACCCTCAAGCATAAAATGTATTATTTACATAAAATGCATTTTGTTCTCTATTGATAATTTCCTCACTCTGTTGACTGACTACAGCTTTATACCATGAAAGCTTCAGGGTTTAACTTTTTATCTCTTTTATGCAAAAATAGATGTAAATAATATCAAGCCACTAAAAGAATAAACATCTCTTGAAAACCATGTGTTTGATTCGGAATGATAGAAGACCTAAAATATTCTGTACCTTCTTAGCTGTAATTACTATAGCAATTGTAAGAGTAAATCAAAATCAGCTACAGAAGGCAGGAGCAATGAACAGGGACCCTTCATAGTTGAAATTCCTCAAAGAAAAAGCAGCATGTTTTCCCCCAATAAAGAAAATAGACCAAACACCCTAATCTTAACAAGTCATTTTGGTACAGTTCTTGTGCAGCGCCTGTAAGCCAAGTTCTGCTAATTACACATTAAATTGTCTCCAGAAAGATAAGAATTAATTCACAAAAAGAAAAAAAATCCATGGCTACGTGCTGTAATAAAAGGTATCTGAAAGTCTTACTGTAATTAAAAAGTCTTGGAGACACTGAAATGAATCTATTGTGGCAAACCTCTAGTATACAACAATCAAAAGCTCCTTAGTATATAAAGGAAGAATAATGGGACTGAAAGAGAAATTACATCCAAACTCACTCAAGCATTAAATGGGAAAAAACAAAACAAAACAACAAACAAAACACCAAAACAAATAACCAAAAAACCCCGCTTTTTACTCAACTTGCATACCATTAGTAAGTTCTCACAAAAATTCCCCAGCGCACTGAAGAGACACAAGCTCTGGCTGCAAGCAGATGAAAACCAGACAATATTTCTCATGCAGATTATCAGAAGGAGCCTTTTATGTTCCAATCCCATTTCCTGCTTCCCTGCTGTGCCCTCTCTGCGCTGCTTTCAGCCTTGCCCGTCCCCGTGAGCACAGCGATGGAGAGCTGAGCCCTTCCAGCCCTCCTGCAGCAGGTGCAGACAGGAGGCACCAGCCCCTGGTCCCCAGGCACCGCTGGGATGGATGTTCGATACTCAGCAGCAGGAAACACGCAGAGCCATGCCTGAGTGAAAAGGGGCGATTCAAACACCTTCCCTCCCTTGCCACTCAGTACCTTCAGTTAGCAAATACTGCTCGCTTCATTTGAATTTGATAGGAATATCTCTGGGCATTCACTATCTTTGTTTATTGCTTGTCTCTCCCTACCAGCAAATGCCAACTTCCTTAATACCGGGAACCTGATAAAATCTCTGCAACACCTGTCATGCTGGAGCCTTCCCCAGCTTTGTCTGACAAGGAAGGCCTGATGTGACTTGATATTATACAAATCTCACTTTCAACTCTGCTACTAAAAACTGCCACACTGGTTAGAGGATTGTCCAGGCGACGAAGATCGCTTTTAAAGGGTATTTCCCTGAGGAGCCAGATTTTCTTACCATTCTGTGCACCAGGCTGGATGGCTCTTTACAGCAGCCACCATCGGAGCTGCCAGGAGAAGTCAGCATTCCCTGGTGCCCAGGCTGCCCCTTAACAAAGCTCCAGGGCTGAGAGTCCATCTTCAACACAGGCGTGCCAGGCCTGCAGCACATTCAGCTGTTACCACACCGCCAAGTTTTAGAGTATTTTAGAGTATTTAGAGTATTTGTGTTTTATCTGCAGACTCCTGAATGTTCAAGAGGAATGCCCTTCAGACTGTTTTCCTGACTTCCTGATGTTTTTCTGATAAGATCTCCACCTAGAAATTAGTCAGTTCTCAGCACCATGCACAACCCGCAATCAAGGCAGCTGCCAGGCCAACATTACTGGGGTTGGAGCTCAGGGAGAAGTTTTGATTGCGCCCTCATCAACTGGAGTCTTCCATTTTCTCAAAATCAAAGAGACCACGAAATTTTACAAAATTTAGCTCTTGAAAACAGAAACAAACATCCCATTTGGACATTTTCAGAAGCATGAGGGAAAGGGTTCAAATGAACAGTGTCATCACAACAGGCAATGAATGATTACAGCTGCTTTTTCTCCAGGATTCCTGCAATTCAAAAATTTTAATCAGCAGCATCAATCATTGTGTAAACTATACTCTTAAACTGATGAAGAATAGGGCATATTTCTGTAAGATTTTAGAGTAGGTTTTTTTTATTAGCAATATATTTTTAGTGAAAGGAGGGAATGCCAAAATAATTGTTTTATTATAGTCATGGTTATCAGCATGGTCATGTCAAATGTCAGTTCTCATTTTCACAAGGCAATTCTGTGACAGACCTAAACTAAGGGACATGTCAAGCCAAACAAAAATACCACTGAGCATAAACAAACCAAATTACTTTGTCAGTGCTACCAAACCATTCCTGAGCATTTAATAAAGCTTTTTAAGAAAAAAGGCACCTTAGGATCAATGTCTTTTCATTCAAAATTCATGAGCTCTATTAATCCATCAAGTATGTCTTTTTATTGGTTCTTGCACAGCTCCCTTGAGGGGCAGACATTTTAAAGCTAATTAAATAGAAACCACCACATTCATTGTACTCTGTGTTCAGCTGAGGACACTGCTTCCACACTTAGTTACTAAGCCATTTCCATTAACACGGTACCAAACTTTTTCCAATTACATGCGAATATACAAACTGATAAGAATTAACAAATCAGCTGGGACTCCTTGATTTTATACAAGAATCTATTAAAAATACCATGGTAATGATTTCGCTGATGAGCACAAAGAACTTTCCAATGCTTGACTCGCATTTCCTCCGACATGTACAGCTTTCTAAAATCCATACAAAAATGTACAGTTTTTAGAATCCAAGGCTGACACGTCACATGAGATTTCTGCACAATGTGCAAATCTATCTGAGCTTCTAAGCAAAACCCCAGCGCCATTTCAGAAGGTTGAGCACACAGTACTGCCAAACACTTCCCCGGGAAGATGAATCAAATGGGAACTACTGAAGCTTCCTTGTTAACAGTACCTGTAAAAAAGCATAAAAAACACATCTTGCATACTAAAGATATGGAATAGCTATTGGCCATTACATACAGGGAACATAAAAATATATACTTATTAAATTATAGATGAGGATAAGGGAACTTTCATTTTTAATAGACACAGCTGGAATTCAAGTTAGTGTCTTTTCTTCACTGAGGCAATGTGTGTCAATATATCAGTTCAGTTTCAGGGAGCAGGTTCACATGGTATGAGATTATTTTCCTAGCTTCATTCTAGGTGATCATATGTGAATGAGCAGGTGCTCTCTGTTTGGAGTAATCTTATGATTTTGTTTAGGCCAAACAGTAGCACTTTAAAATTGACAGAACTGCCATCAAGCATTTGGTAGTTTATTTGCTTTAAAACTCTGTACCACCATGTAAAGATTTAATATTCAAGGCACTTGACATTTTTCAGTAGGTAACAACATCATCAACTCCAAGATACCCACCATCTCCATAAGAAGGAATATATGTAAAACACACATAGCAATTAAAGCTATATTGAACTCACATAGCTAAAAGCACAGGAAATGGGGAATGAAAACATCATTAGTTCAGCTGCTGCTTTGCACGCAGAGTTCCATATTCATTTTTTTCTAGATTAAACACACAGGTAAAGGCATTAGTGTTTTGTGAACAATTTCACTGAGAATTTCCACTTAGATTATAAACAATGGATCATTTTGCTAGGATCACAGGGCTTCACAAGCAAAATACCCAAGGAGGAGAAATCTTGCTCTTCTGAAATCAGTCCTCACATAAACAGACTAAGACCCTCAAGGCAGTTCTACTACTTCCAGAAACTCACTGGCTCACTCAGTTCCCTTAGCACATATTAAAGGTGAGACAAAAGTGCTAAACAGCTTACCAAGCAGCATCAGGCTAATTAACATCATATCAGCTCTAATTGGAAGCGATTCAGCAGTGTCAGCTCTGTAGTAGGAGTCTTTTCAGGACTCACTGATGTGAAAGGCGCATAGTGACACCAAGAAGTGTTTCGGTATCCAGCCCTGTAGAGCAATTGTTCACTGGAGAGTGGTCTGAAGTCACCAGCAAGAGCTAACCCAGCCCCTGTGTCACTCTTTCCTTCCCATGGCTGGATTCAAACACACTGCTGCAAGCACACCAAACTAGAGGGGTTGGCTAAATCACCTCCGTGGTGCTGGGAGGGTCCAGAACAGGATGAAAACCTCAGCTCCTTCAATCCTCAGAGGTGCTCTGTTCTTTCCAACTTACTCCATGCAATCTGCAAGCTAAGACACATATCAACTCAACTGCCCAATTCCTAGCGAGTAATACCCACCGAAAGTTTAATTCTTTTAATGAAGATATAATTAATGCATTTGTCAGGTCATGCAAACCCTGGCCTACTTCTTTGCACTGCTATGAGTAATGAGAACCTCACCAATCTGACAAACTAATTAGAGTCTTAGCCTTGAGTGTGGCCATCAAGGATGCAGCCAAAGCAAGCGAAATAAAATGAGACCTTTTAAACCAAATGAACTTCATCAGCCTCTGCGATAACCCATAAGGAGCATAACTGCTGTCCAACTAAACAGAATGAGATGATAAGAACTAACTAAAAGTATTCACCATAATCAACTTATTAAATCACATTAAAGTATCCCTTCCTTGCAAGATACAATTTTTAGAGGATTTGTTCTAAAGGACACATGAAAAACTGAGACCTTCATAGAAACCCACACAAAATCCTTCAACTTACTGTGCTGTGGAATAAGCATGGCAACGCCTGCCTTCCTAAATTAGCTGTTCAAATGGAAAAGTGCTTATTTCAGGGGTTTTTTCCCCACAGATGCCAATAAGTAGTGCCAGGATATAAAACAGCTTAAACCCAAGCCAGCATCTAAACTCAAGTCAGTCTGTTATGGCATGTACTTAAAAGGGAAGGTGTCCCACATCTCATCTCTGTCATCCCACTGAAGTCATGCTTAATGTGTGACAAAAATTGTTCCAGAAGAGAAGGTTCAGAGGCACTAATGGAAGTCTGAGCTATTTTACAAAAGGATTTCTTGCAAGAAAAGAGTGCAACACTATAAAAATGAGCTCCAAGGACACATTTTACATTGAAGTAGAGTCTATTATCAGGATATAACATTTTCATGCATCATTGTATATTAAGAAAAGCTGTGTAGTCTGAGAAATGGCTGTGTCTAGCTTCTTCTGGCATAAAAGTCCTCCTTTCTTCTGTGACAGAGAGTGATGTCACCACAGATGAAAATTTAGCTTCTCTCATACCAATTTCCCTATCAAGTGCCAAAATTCATAATTTTCCAATTTTTTCCAAAACCTTAGCTCCTGTCAGGGTGTTCACATGCCCTGTCACTGCCTAGTCTGCCACTGGGGCTTCAGCAGCCCTCCTGTGTCACACTCAACCAAGGAAAATGTGTCACACTGAGTGACACGCCTTCCAAGAGCCCCAATTTCCTTTCTTCACCATGTCAAAGGAGCTTTAAATATCTACATTTACTGTCTTGTTCCTCATTTGATAGCTATTTTAAGCCATATTTCAGGATCAAGCAGTATTGAGCTAAAAATCTAGATGCAGATTCTAATGGTCTGACACCTAGAGAAATTCCTCCTGGTCTTGGTGTCCACTGCAGTTCATTGATGGGAATACCACTGGGATGGTAAAATATCTCAAATAACAAGTAAAACGTGTTCAGAGTAGAAAGATTAGGAAGGAAATATGAAAAAAAGAGATAATGTAAGTCCATCTCAGGAGAGACAAACTGTGGCCCCACGGAACACGGGAGATTCACAGCCACTGCCCTTTCCTCACACCGCAGAGCACAGGCAGTACCACAGTGAAAAGCTCCGCATTTTTATGCAAAAGACTGATCCAGCACTGAGGAAACAATGGCAGAAAGCTGTCACTGCCTAAACAAGTACTAATCACGCTCATGTAATTTGCTATTTTAGGAAACCCCATGCTAATTAATTTAAGTAATTTGCTATGCTAGTATTAGCAGGTTCTTCTTTTGCCTTAAAATCATGCAAGGTATGTAGAAGGAGCAACACTTAAACTTGAAGAAGGCCCTACAACCTTACTTAAAATGCTTCAGCCATGCTATAAAAACTTAGAAAGAGACAGTCACAAGCTCATTGGACAAAACATAAAAGATTTTTGTTGATGACCAATTAAACCAGAACTTTCCACTAGAAAATTCTGAAGATCTCAGTGTGCTTCCAAGCACCTAATCCCTTGGGCTGAGCAGCTCTTGCTATGAGACTCAAGGTCCAAAACAATGGTCCCAGAGGTGCAATTATCTCAGAATATTTAGAAAAGAGCCCTGCAGGTCAGATTTCAGGAGAACACACAAGGTTGGATGAGAAAACATGGCCTGTTAATGCCTCCTCTGTACCTGTTCATTTCAGGATTTCAGAGAGGATTTCAGAAGGCAGAGTGAGTGATGCTACTTCATTTTTAAGCTGACAAATCCATATCCCAACTTATGTTCCAAAATTTACTTGAACTAACATGGAGTGTCAGAGGAAAGGGCCAGGAGTGTGAATTTCTTCATCAGCATGTATGGAATCACCCAAAAAGACCTTTGCTCTCCAAGTCAAGAAGGCTTATGCAAACGAAAATGAACACCACAGACCAACAAAAAACAGGGCCTATTACAATTAATAAAACATTTCAGACTTTAGCATGTAAAAATTAAAAGTTAACATGACAATAGGCAACCGAAGTTCATTTATTTTTTAGATTGTGCATTTATGTCACTTCAGCTGTGCATAAAAGGTTCTTCCCTAATTCATATGGCTTTTTAGTAGTTTGCATAATGCAGAAACTAACAGCAGAAACTAAGCAGAGTCTATAATATGACTTCATTGCAGTTGATAGAAATGGAACAGCAAATGAAGTATCCATCCAATATCTGCTCTGAACTGGAAGATATTATGACTTACCAAATCATGTTAAATTTAATTTGCCAAAAAAAAAAAGTCACTCTAAGTTAAATCTTTCCTCAAAATTACTGTCAGAAAGCCCATGTAGGCATCAAAGCAGTACTAGGATGAACCCTAAGTCCTGTTTTATTATTTAGTACAAGTTCATTAACACCTTTTGTAGTAGTGATTTCTACATATGTGAAGAGGCTTTTCATTTTTAATCTCTACATCACTGCTGCTCAGTCCATTCTGTCGTGCTGGGGCACAGCAGCTGCTACTCTATTGATTTTACCTCCATATCTTTATTTTGTCTCATTGATTGAAAAGCCATCAAAACAAGTTTATGCTTAATTGAAGCAAATCTCTAGGTTGTAAATGGAGGTATAAGCAGACTGTTCAGCATGTTAACATCCTAGCAAGCCACAGACATTCCTACTTCATTCTCAGGGAGTGCTCTAAGCGTATTCGTCAGTGATGAAAGAATTAAAGCTTATATGGCAACAACAATTAATACTTCTCAACTTTCTGACAATCTCTTGACTCTTCTGTCTCGAGTTTCAAAGTGATTTACTGATACACACGAATTAATTCTCAGCACCCTGAGTATATATACCAAAGTATCTTTGTTTTCCAGGGCGTAAAAGCAATGTATTCAGCAACATGCAGTCATGTTCAGACTGACCCAGAGAACTGACAGTAATTCAGTTCCAGCTGCAGTTTACGATTTACATACTGTCCACAATTCTGGGTATCAGGACCTACACATCTTAATTCATGCACCAAAAATCAGAAATTACTGAGGAAAACAATCTAACTAATTGCAAATGTACACACAGCCAAGGGACAATTTTTTAATCATAAAACTCTGAGCATTTTCGTACCTCCAACTCCATTAAGTGATACTTCATTAGCATTCTCACTCTGGTACTTCAGAGCAAGTGTAACTGCCAATGAACAATAATTAAGAATCTCCCTTGAAAATACAATTGTGTGACTAGAAGCAGATGCAAAATTGAAAGCTTGAAACCAGAAAAAAAATTATCTTCATCTTTTCATCATTTGTATTTTTTCCAACACACACCTAAGGGTGTAACTTTTTGGAGTTATAAGCATCCAAAAGAACAGAGGCAGCTATAGTTTTTGATGACCCCACTAAGTTTATAAATAATACTAAGAAAACAGCACTTCTCAGATGACTGACTCAAAAACAACAAACCATGATTCCCTACCCTACAAGACAGAAACAGATGACGCCACTCAAGAACACAACTGTTTTTTACAGAGGACAGGAAAATGGACTGACTTCGGTCTGCAGTGAAGCTGCTCATCATTGCCATCACTAAATGCTGGATACCCCATTGACATCACAGCCAAGCAGTCCTGAGTGTGGATTTCAAGAGGAATGAAAAGGTTAAGAAGACTTTTATGAAGAAGATATCTCACAGTGTCATGCAACTTAGTATCATGGACTTTTAAGGAAATAACTATTTAATTAGTCAACATATTTTAAGCTGTAAGTTCCTTTAAAACCTGACTTTCCTAATGCCCTTAAAGTCCTGTAGCTGCTTCTTGAAGGACCAGTACAGATAGAAGCCAAGGTTCAGGGCAGACCAACAAGGACTGAGAAAACTAAAATTACTGCAAGGATCTATAGTTTCAACGAACATCATCTGCGGCTTTTGAGTTAATATTCTACACAACTAAGTAAGAATTCTCTTTTCCTAATAAAGCTTATTTTATCCCTAGTAAAAAAAAAATACGCCAATCAAGGTAGGGCAACAGCATCTTGAAGATCCAGGCTTTTAGAATAGGTTTCACTGTTGCTCACCAAAAAAATAGGGTATGTCAATGCCAGAAGACACCAGGTATAAAGTAATTCAGTAGGACATAGAATAGTGATGCCTATGTTCATGGAGTATCTAGAGCATTTAGAGAATGTGGCTTAAATTTAAGGAATTTAAGCCACAAAATATTATGTATCTAACCAAATACGAGAACCAATAACTGATCTAGTTAATACCTGCTTCCAGTCTCACAAATAAAACTTAACAAACACATGCTGAAAAAAAACCCATGTCCCACTAAAAGTGGAAGTGTAAATTATAAGAAAAATCTATTTACACTCATATAGCCTGGAACTGAGCCCTAAGTCACTGGACTATGAAGCAACTTCAATTTATTATGTAAGTAAAATACCAAGAGCTACTTCTATATTTGTGTACAGAGCAAAGAACACGCCTGCAGTTACCCACTCTTTGCTCTTCACTTGAGAGCAGAGCAAAGTCAGGCTATCAATGCTGCCATCTACAGAGCACTGCTCCAGAGCAAAAGGACTTGCACTTTTTGTAAGATTGAGACCTTGAGATTTTGCATAATGAACTGCTTGGAAACCAAACACACTCCACCTCAGCTCCTGTTTGCAGCAGTTCCAGAGTTATAGTCTATGGGAGGAGGCAGGGGGAATAGCCAAGGGATAACGATGATTTCCAAACAATTTCAGACAGGCACATCTGCTCACACTGCTGTGGCTAATGTCACCTGCAGCAGTAATGCACCATTCCCTTCAGCAGTTCACAGGGAATATAAAAGAAAGAACAGTGAAAGATTTGCACATAAACAGCTGAAATAAAACTAAAAAAGCATTCCGTATATTCAGAATTATTTTCACCTTTGTTTCTCCATCAAAGTAAATAAAGATATGATTAAAATAAATAACTCATTGTGATACATGTATTCCATCTTAAAATTTAACATTTTATATTTTAGCTACCACTATAACTGCTTGATGTCATAATTATCAACTTTAGAAGGTATAAAGAAATCTTTACATAGAAAAACCTAAGTGAAGAGTATGACAAAAAATATATAAATACAAATGGAAGTAGATAAAATGATCTCTACAGCAACATTTTGTCTTACTCTACAACAGAGGCAATAACCTATATAATTTGAAAGCGTGTTTTGAATTACATTTGCTACAAAATCAGGCAGCTTCCTTTGATACAGATAAATCTCATTCTTGAAAGTACAATTATGGGGAAAACTTTGCTTTGCCTTGTCTTCAGTCAGCTCTTCTGAAAACAGCAGGTTTCACAGTGTAAGACCATGTTTCAGCCCCAAACACACTAAATCCCAATCGGTGTGTTCTCTTCTGTAATCACAAAATGCACTCCATTTAGGAAATGAAGTCTTAATTGTTCATGCATTTCCAGTGCTAAACCCTTAACTAAATACACAGTGCCAGGGTAGCTCCACAGCCCCAGAAATGTTGTTTGTTCTGGCAGAGAGAGCTGGCTCTGCTCCAACATCTTGCCAGTCCATTACAGCAATCGTAACTGAATGCAGAAAAGGCTCATTTTCTTCTGTCTGAAATTCCTGATAATGTGTATTTGGCTATTCAAGCTGCACACATTGCCAGAGCAGGTTGCAAACCAGGAACGAAAATGAAGCTTTTGCAGTAAAGCATTTCTGAATGCTGCTGGGAGGGCACAACCACAAGAGCTTGGTGCTGCCAGCGCCGTATCCACAGCTCCTGCACCCCCGGCAGCACTCCTGGCTCTGTCCTTCTGCACCAACAGCTACACCTGCCCAGGGGATCGCTCCAAAAAAAGGGCCCTGCCTTTTCCAGTTCTTCCCCCTGCACACAGACCCTCCCAGAAGAACCACCTCCACCATGAGGGATTCGCATATTCAAGATGTAATGTGGTCATCATGATGCTTGGTCATGGGATCATGGGGTATCTGCCAAAAATTTCATCTGAGTTCTAGGCTCCATGCCCACGCCTCACCCATACTGTATTTTTTAATAGCAGCAAGTTCATATTCTCCTGCTGACTGGCATCTTAAGCAGACAATGATCTGATAGCTAATAGTGAGCATCACTTGCAAACATACCTATAGGTTTGCCTGTCTACACAGTAACATCACTGATTTTCCACCTCAATCCATTCCAAGAGGGAAGTCAGCAGGGTGCTGTAGGCAGCACATCTACCTCAGAAGCTAAAAGAGCTCATGGAAATGTTGGCAGAGCACCTACAACACACAATATCAGTGAACCCAGCAGGCAGGCAGTGGTTTTACAGCCACACACTTGCCCTCTCAGCGGCCAGCATTTACAGAAAACAACATTCCAAAGTAGAGCCTGACAACAAAAAGAGTGACGTTAATAGCTACATAATTTCAAAGCTCATGCTCAGTAATTCACAAATTTCAGCCACTGGACAGCGATATTGCAGTCACTTTTGTACAGCAATCAGACCTTGGCGTAGGTCAGGGACCTGAGGTACTCACACACACCAAAATATAATGCTGCTGTCACACATGCTGAGCCACTGACATTGATATCTTCCCACTGTTTCTAGCAAAAATAAAACTTACAATGCCTATCAGGTGAATTTCTCTGCCATTTGGCTGCAGCACCAAATACCTGGGCCTGTGTGAAAGGTGCTTCTGCAGAGCATGGTGCCAATAAATAAACACCAACCCAGCTGGCGTCAAGGGGTGTATCTCTGCTTTACCACAACTCTGAACAGGCTCTGAACAGATTTTAACAATTTGCCCATTTTATACAGAAAACTTGAAGGGAGAAATACAAGATAAAGTACCTTTCAACCTCCATTTCTAGCCCATGTCCCTGCATTCCTGCTGTACCGTGAGATGGAAGGCTGTGATAGCAGAAGCCATAGAGCAGCACAGAAAATGTTCTCCTTTGAGCACACACCGGGCACCATGTGGGAAACATGTCAGCAAGCTCAAATGAGCAAACACGCATTTGCTTTAATTTGATCTATGAAGATTTTGTACAAATCATAGTTTGGGGAGAAGCAGTTTCTATTCTAGCTTCATATGAATTTCAAATACTCAGTTTTATTTTTAAGACGACAGTTATCTACAAGCCAAAGATTTAGGCAGCCTATCTTGAGCCTGAAAATACAAAATCTGTTGAAAGCAGAATTGGCTAGGCCAGCTCTGAAATTACCAGCACAGAGGATCCACTTTAATTAGAAGTTTTTTCACCAGCAAGTTCTTGTAGACAGCAAGTACCTGTCTAAAAGGTTATGTAAGAAGAAAAGCTGCCAAAACTTTTCATCAGACATGACATGGAACAAAGGGGAAGGTGTTTGAAAAAGGTATGGCTGCTAATTCTTTAACCAAACATAAAAAAGACATTGCTAGAGGAAATCTCTCTGTAAAAATTGACCCCACCTTTGTTGTTGGCCTTCACGCAACTTTTCCTGGTGTTTTTATTTACTTGCTTCCCTGCACAAACGTTAAAAATGAGAATGTCTAATGAAAGCCATTGGGGAGCTGCTTTATGTAATCAGCTCAATGAGAAGCAATTTCTCCCTTTTTTATCTTCTCCAACTATAATAGAACAACAAAACAATAACTCCAACTATATAAACCGTTGTAAGAGTGAGCCAGCCATTCTTATACTGATTTATTGAATTTTACAGCAAAGGATGCCCTTTGGCAGTTCATCCCTTGGAGCAAACACTGACTCCTCCACACAAGTACATGTGAAATCTTTCTTAACCTTTAAAAGGCTTAGAGCACAGGAAGTTAAATAGTTACCAACAGCATTACGACACAAAGTGAAATCATTTTGCTCCATCTGTGTATCAGATTAGAATTGTGAAGAAAGCTGCAAAAGCAGATCTTTTTGCTGAAAGTCTGAAGCAAAATCACCAGTTACAGATACCTATGTCTGACTGAATGTTGCTTCTGATCCACTTCCCAAGCATTAGTTGCCTCTCAAATTAATTTCTGGGTGCAGTAGTCAATGCAGGATACAGGAATAGAAGACATTATATAGTGCAATTAAAATTATTAAATCTTTCTAAAATCCCAAACCTATATAGAATATAGATAACTTCAAACAGCCCACAACATCTCAAGCAGGTAGCGAAAACCTACATCTAACTCTTTTTGAAAATAAATTTAAATGCTCATTTTTTCAGGAAACTAAGTCTCAGCACCAATTAATGAATGAATTCTCTGACATTGCTGAACTACCATCTGCCTGCAGAGATAAAGCCTGCACAGCAATGGCTGATGCACCAATGCGCAATGAGGTGAGCGTGCAGCATCACGAGGCGCTCCATCCCCTCGGCACGCGTGGGACGCCAGGTGCAGAGCAGCCTCTGGAGCTCCCTGGCTAACGTGGAGACTGTTTCGGGGGGAAGCTGGCTACTTCCTGCCTTTGGAGGCTGACTGCTGGATTCAGTGTGACATCCAGTGTAAAACTGCTATAATTGCTCAGTCATAACCAACTATCTGCAGCAACACCGCTGTGTGATGATGGGCTTGCACTTCTGACAGTCGCTGAAGCTTCTCAGTGCTGCTCCGGACTGTGGGATCACTGCCCACCACCTCAGTGAGGCCAAATCCTTCCCACTCTTTCGCAAGCTCCCCCAAGGTCCCACAGCATTGGCACACGAGCAGGGACTCACTGTGGGATCACTGCCCACACGGAAAGTGCGGTGAGCAAACAGCCTTTGCATCCCCGAGATCTATCAAACGCTTGCCTCATACTGATCCCACCCGCACTCTCTGAACCACCCCTTCTCCAAGTCACTGTCACATTCACATTGCCCACTTCCCCAAAGAATATAAAAATACTCTCGCTAGAATCCAGCCAAGCTTCAACAAATCATTTTCCTGGTAGATGATATCAATGCCTTTTATTTAAATAGATGCAGTATAAATAGGCTTTCTAATGAGAAAATAGTTTGAGGGGGTTTATGTGATACACTAAAAAAAAATGATTACTTGATCTAGTCTGCAACTCTTTAAATGTTAGTAAGAATTAATTTTAAGAAATAAAGGAAACATCAAATCAAATGTGACATCTTCTATAAGCAACCATTTAATTTTTTACCTTATAAAGAGATCCCTGTAAGGTGTTAGAGCTAAAAAGTCTACACTAGTGACCAGTCCTTCCCTGTTTTGATTTGCCAGAGCAATGAAACTCAATAATCTTAATTGTACATACTTGCATCTTTGTGCTATAATAAAAATGCATTTGATTTCAAGCAGGATATATATGCTTTGGCAAGTTCAGCAACAAATCACAGTTTGCATCTAGAGTAATTTTTAAGTATTTTAGCATGAAGCTGCACCTACAGAAGACTTAGAGACTTTGGGACATGCCTTGCCTCTGCCTCTTGGGTGTTTTTACTTCCACAAGGTTGCACTTCATTGCACGGTTGACTGAGCAAAGGCTTGTGAAGTTGTCCCTTGGGTGTTCCCTCATCTCTGATCATGCTTGTCTAATCATTTCTCTTTTTTCTGAGATAACCACGTTCTCTATCTTTCTGTCATAAGAAGAAAGAAAAGCTCCCCCNAAAAAAAAAAAGAAGAAAAACATTACACACAACTTTCAAGGTTACTAGAACTGCTATGTAATTAACAGCTATGGGTATTCTTCCCAACAATGGCTTACTGAATAAAAAATCACCTCACTTTAAGTGTTGACTTTTAAGAAACGTTCAACATTTCACCGTTGTGTGAACTCCTTGAAAATAAAAAATTTAGTATCTTCCTTTACATAACATTTATACACCATACATTTGTGTAGCATATGTAGTTTCTATAATCGTTCTGCATTTTTATCTGTGCTGTTGTTTGAACAGATCTTTAATGTATTTCAGACAATGTGAGAATTAACTACAAACAGGCAGAAAAACAAGCTTTGAAATGAGACACAACTCCCAGTTCAGCAAAAAGAAATAACACCCACTGACCTTTCTACAGTAGCTTTTCAATGTGGAGAGCATATTATATTCTAGAATTTCCCAGACAAACCTGTACACGTGTTGAACAGGTAACCCACATGGACAGGAAATCTAACACATCAGAACATGATTATTTTAGTGCATAGGAACAGGTCATCTGCTCAGTTCAGTGGATATACCAAGGATTTCCAGGTGGCCTGGGCAAACATCCCAGAGGCTCCAGTTCCAGCAAGATTTATGTATTAAAAATTACACTGAAAATCCTATGTACAGTAGTCCTAATTATGGATGTTTTTTTAAAGAAAGGGCAGATTTTTTTCTAATAATAAATGTTTAATCATGAAGTTATTTCTGTTTCTAACTTATAAGTTTGTTTTACAAGTGTGAAGTGGATTTTTAGGGAGCAGCTCTATAAATTCTTTTTAATATTACTCTTCTACTATATTAATTATTCCTATGTATTTTGATTTTTGGCAATGGTATTTTTATACCAGAGTTATACCTCCTGTTATAAGGTATTAATCCATAAATCTGTCTAGTATTTGCAGTTTTATAAGCCATTTTTAAAGTCAACAGAAGAGTGCTCCCTGATAGAAGCAGCTCAGCTCTCCTGGACCAGCTGGACTTGGCTCAAAAGCGTACAGAAGTCCATGACCCACCAAACTGATCTGTGAGAAGTGGATGTGAAATGAAGCAGAATTCTTTCAGAATCCTTTCAGCCTTCTTGGATCAAAATTATTACCAAATCCAGATGAAGAAAGCTGTGAGCTGCTGCAGGAGCTGGGAATAAGTTGGACTTTAGCTGCAGTGATACACTACAGCTGAACATGTCCACACGGGAAGGAAACTGCAGTCAGCAGAGCTCTGCGTTCAGAGGCAATGAGCACTGTGCCCTCTTCCCTCCCTGACTGCCTTCATCTCACCCCCTTCATTTTGCCCTGCACACACAAACTGATACATCAATAGAAAGGCCTCTCTCATCTCTGTCAGGTGACAAAATGTAGAAAAACCTTGATGTTATCCTGAAGACTTGATCTCAGAGATCTCGAGTCTCAAAACACAGCCAATTATATTTATAATAGCAACCTTTTTTTTTTTGAACTAAGAAAACATACAGTTATGACTGTTCACTACATTTGCAGCTTATCAAACACAGCATGATTAGTTTTGATCTTCTGGCAGAGATCACACCAGCAAATTTGCATTAAAAAACCCAACAGCATCATTCCACTAGTGGTTTGTCATTCCATTACTCTGAACAGGAAGATTTTGCTGCAGCCCTACATGGAAACTTACATTTCAAAAGAGAAACTCTTTCCAAGAGGACAGCAATAAAAAGTGACCACCTACTTAAAGAATTCTTTGTTGAATCGAATATTTTAGTTCTATTTTGCCACAGATCGATTCTGATCAGACTACAAATGGCCCTGGGATAACTGTATTTTAAAAAATTATTTTTTCAATGGCTGATATGCATGTAACAAAGCCAGAGGACTTGGCACAGTAGGTGGTGACATTAAAAACTAACTCCTGTTGTTATTAGGTTCCTTTTTTAAAAAATAAAAAATTCCATCTGCTCAGCACAATACACAGAACTTAACTCCTGAGAGTAAGAAGTAAAATAATAATTATGGTGGCTTTGGACCAAGAATTTCTTGATAATTACTTCTAGTAGATTCTATGCACACTTTGCACAGCTCTCTGTGTGTTACTCATTTATTTGAATAAGACAAGTACACTGCAGCTACTGAATAGTTTGATCCTACTATTATTTTGGTACAGAGGACCTTAAAACAGACCAAAACAACCACTGTGAACAGAATTCAAAACGACAGAGACCTGCTGAGGTCACTAAGGTTTACATTGAAGAAGCATCTGCCTGTGGTCAAGTTCGCTGATGAAAAGGTTGTGTGCTCCCCCTCACAACTATTCATGGTGACAGCAGAGGCACAATTCTCATTCAAGGTCAGGGAACAATCCACAGGCAAACAAAGCTGCACTGACATCCAGGGTGAGTGGCCATGCCTGAGCAGAGGACAGAGCTCTTAGCAGATCAGTCAGACATTCACCATATGGTTTCACAGAACACAGACAACTAAAAGCCCCCAGAAAATGGGGGCTGGGGGTGCTGGTGGGCAGCAGATTGCAGTGAGTCTGCAGTGTCCTGGCAGCCACGAGGGCAAACCACACCCTGGGGTCCAACACAGGAGAAGCAGCCTGGGAAAGAGGAAATTCTGCCTTCAGCACAGGAGGAGTCCCACCTGCAGCACTGGAGGCACTGCAGGGCCCCACCACTGAAGAAGGACATAAAGGTCCTTGAACGTGCCCAGATGAGGACAATAAATCTGGCCATAAATCTGATCTGGTTATTGATAAATGGTACTGGGCATTCTAGATGCTGTGAAAATGTGTTCAGGGCAGTTCATTGCTCTCCTGCTATCCATCATTCATTCATTCCTGGGATTAATTTACTTAACTCCACTCCAAAATGGTTCTTATTTCAACATTTCAAAAAGTTTTATCTAACAACTGCATTCTGGCGTATCAGCTTTATTTCAGTGTACATACCTCACTTCTGTTCAGTTCAGCTCCCTCAGAGACCAACGTTATAGAGGAAAAAAAGATGGTTTGGAAAGATGTTCGTTTTTTTGTGGCAAGGAAACCACATGTGGCTTGTATATGTGATGCAACCAGTTCAGCAAGACAAGCTTTGCTGAAAAGCAGATGCAAACTGAGTTATCTATTTTATAAATGTAAGGAATTTTATTGTTTTAATGACTGACTTACGACATTTATATTTCTTCTCTATCTTGTTGTAGTGAAGCTTAGCACAGGAGATAAGGGATGCTTATAAAATATTTTGGCCAGTTATGCACCCAGAAAAGTATTCTAAATCGCCTATGGGACATAGATGTAATTAGACAATATATTTCTTCTAAGTCATAAGGCTATTTAGAGATGTGGTTGAATAAACACATCAAAACACAGAGTTGCTCAGGAGCTGAGCTGGAAAGGTCAGGAGAAAACTCTTAAGATCTGTGACTTCTTTCTCCTTGGAGAAAAAAGAAACCATGGCAAACCATGGGGCAGGGGCAAAGAGAGAGAGATGATGAAAGTTGTAGAAATAGGTTCATTTGTCAAAAAAAAAGAAACTGAACAAGAATATTTCGAAACATTATTAATTCAATCATTAGCGTTACTTTATCCCTTACCTGTCAGGCTTCTGCATGCACCATCTCATCCCGGACTTTAGTACAGATAGATTCCATGTACATCAAATTATGCAAAGGATGTAAGGAACGAAAACAGTATTTATGGATACACAAGATGCTCAAAAAGCACACAAGAAACCTGTTAACTAAACAAACACCAGATTCAGGCCTGCACTTTGGAATAGGAGCAACTATGGAGGAAGTGCACTGCTGCAGAAAAGCTTGTTCTACATTCACCGAATCTGAACTTCACTATCCTGCAAAATAGAAATTTTGATTTAGCAAATTCCTTGCACACAATTGCGTTTTTTGCATAGACACAGCACGGCAAGCTTTTTTTCCACCTGCTAAACAAACTATTTTTTGTTTTTAACGTGGGTAGCTGCTTCTATTTTCTGCTTGGTAGCCTGTTCTGGTTCTTTAAGCCACACAAAGAACCCCCTGCAGAAAAACCACATGCTCACACTCCATAGCATACTCCAGGTAACAAGTGCACTACAGTGACCATCCCTCTGCTACCACTGAGGGCAGTGAACCTCTGCCCCTTCAGAGACCAGCACATTTCTATTACAAGCTGGAGTTCAAAAGGTGAGATTTGTAAAAAACATCAGGCCAGGTGCACAGGATGACACACTGCGTGGCACATTACATAAACACTTCTTGACATACTGGATATGCTAAAAGAGCTGTGCAGTGATCGTCTTGAGAAAACTTGTAAGCAAAGGTGATATGGTAAATAAAATCTGGAGAGAAAACCAGAGTGAATCATTAACAATTCCACTTAAACCTCAGAGAGGACTCGTGAAAAAGGTTTGTTGGTTAGGTAGGTAAATATATATTATGGACTATTTTGTATTCTGTTAAGATGCTCAAGTGCCTCAAGACATTTCTCTTTGCCAGTCACTTCTATTTCAGATCACCAGTCTATAAAAAGAAGGAACTAATATATACGAGCGTACATGCCGCGAGAGCTCGCATCTATATAAATATCCTGCTGAAGAAAATTGCCCACTCCCTATCATCTCATGCAAAGACACGCAGGGAAAGCCAGGAATTTGCAAGAAATCTTCTGCAGTACTGAACTCTGTTTTAAATCCCTTTGAAGTAAGTTATACATCTAGATACACATAGGCAGAGATACAAATATGAGAGACAGTCACCAGTTCTCCATCCAGTAGCCTCTTGGAACACTTCCAAATCTCTCCAATTACCAATCTCTCCAATTACCCCAGAATGCCATGGAGCACCCTCTTCACCAGCCCACTGCAAACCTCACAGCTAAGAGATTTGGTCCAAGAGACTTTAAAGCAATAAACCAGTTAAACCAAGCCATGATGGAGATGATGTTGAAAATAACACAAGGTCTTGAACTGAAGTCATTTTCATGACTGCGTTTTTCAGTGTTCTCAGCTTTCTCCACAGTGCTGGACAGATTTTTCCTGGGGCACAGAATGGTCTTTTCCTCAAAAATGCTAAATCAAGCCAGTACTCAATAGTGCTGAATTCTGACACAGCCATGTGGACTGTCACCTAAGCCAACACTGAAGGAGGATCCCACCGCAGCACGGAATGGGCCATAAATATAAATTTTGTTTCCTCACAGAATTTAAACCCCAGTGGTTTTTACATTTAACTAGTTTAAGTGTTCTGCTTTTGGCAGATAAATGACATTAAATCTGAAATAAACAAAAATTTTTAAAAACAAACCAAAACCACAATAAAATAAGCAAATCAAAAGGAAAAAAAAAAAACCCACAAAAACTACCAATAAAAAAAACCCCAAACAAAAAACCTTTGTATTTCAAGACATGAAGCAGACAAGTAACCATATCCCTGGAATAAGGCTGTCTTCTGGAAAGATATTTCCTTTAACATCCTGGATGCTCTCCAACAGTGTTTATGAACTCCCCCATTACTGAAATGGATGAGGACACTGCAAAAGGGTAACTAAAAAAACCATAAAAGAAAGAGTTTATTTCTTTCCAGTTACGAATCCCAAACAACAGTATCATTACACATCTTCTACCAAGCTGATGCATTGTTTTATTACATGCAGTAAACCCTACCCTGGTCGCATCAAGACAATTCTTAAATGACTTGCCTGTGTAGCTACTGACCTAGGGCATTTTACTTAACTTGCAGGAGGAGGGTGTTTTTTGGAGAATGCTCAAAGACAGAGGGAGCTTTACTAATTGCTATAATTACATGCTCGGGGTAATTTAGCTGAAAATGAGCTGCGTAGTATTTTCATGTGGCTCCAACATTGCTATGTCTCACAGTTGAGGGAGAAGCAGGAAGTCACAAGGAACCTACAAATTAGACAAATTGGATCAAAGCTGAGAAAACCATCTGCAGATTTACCTGTGACAACCTGTTTGCCCGACACAGGCAGTGATGAAGCAAACAAGCAAAGCACTGGCATATGCTGCTCAGGAGACAGCAGTAAGACACCACAGTAGAAAGCAAATTTTACTGCTATGTCCTGTTCCTAAGTACCATCAAAATGTTTTCATATTTCATCACTGAGAGCGTGCAGGGAGTATTAACACAGTGGCAGAGCGCCACAAGTTAGAACCAGGGATGAGGCTTAACCACCCACCTCTACTGCCCAGGCAGGAAACCGGTTCAGAATATTATGAGGATGTCCTTTCTGTAACAAAAATTATTGCTTCTCTGCACTTAGAATTTTCTCCCAATTCTTGATATAAATACTGGCAGATGTTGTTACCTTTGGTGCAGAGAGATTTATCTTTGGCAGGTTGCAAACTTGTAAGTTAAATGAGAACACTGGAGAATCATGGGAATATCAGCACTGGGAAACAGACTTACGTAAATTCTCTGAAATTAATTGCAAACTTTTTAAGTTACTGGAAGTGGGAGGGTTTTTGACAGCTGATTATTGAGTTCTCATGTTGGACAATGTCCTGGAAGACCATCCAGAGATCTGACTTCTGTCAGCTGAATTTACATCAGCCACTATTTCTGCAGCCTGTGACAAAAATAAATCCTACACTATATCCAAAATGTTCATTCACATATTTTTTCAGTGCGAGGACAAGCTCTTTACACTAGCCTTAACAGGACAGGAATATTTTTATAGTGAGTTTTGTCAGGTGTCTCATTTGCTTACCTATTTTAAGGACTGTAAGTGAATTTTTAAGAATGGAGCTTTGTTTATACCTTCATCTCTGACCAAACACCTTTTGATGCATTCCCAGTCACAAGAGCTTCAGTGTAGCTCATGGGCTACAAGGTGGCCCTTTTCAAGTAAAGGGTTGTTCAGATTTATGACATTAAAACCTTTTCCTAGACTTCACTATATTTTTTGGCCAACAAGACAGAGATAAGTCTACTGAATGGCCAATGAGATATGTTAAGAGGCTCCATAGAGAGAACAGATGTGCCTTTTGTTTGAGGTCTAGGACTCCAATGTTCATATTGATTATCATGCCAACAGCTCTGCAACAAAACTCTTGCTTTCTCAACACTGCATAAAGGCTAAACTCTGGCTTTTTGAAAATTGGACTATTTTAGTAGATGTTCAACATGAGACCAAAAGACAACAGTCTCATCCCAAGTGTTACCACTGCAGGAATCAGGGCACCTGAGTGCAGATCTGCGAGGCAGGAAGAGAACAGCAGAAGCTGGACAACAGCTCCAGGACAGATCCAGAAGGGAAAATAAAACCTAAAACTTGGAGTAATTCACTGGGCAAGGAGATTATCATAGTAAGCAACTGCAAGCCATTTTCAACGGCAGTCCATCAGAAAACTATCACTGAAATCATAAAAAAAAAGAATTATCTGAATATTAATGACAGTCAGAGAGAAGTTCTTACTTAAGGAGCTTTCTGTTTTTCAACCAGCTATAAAAGAATGTACCAAAGGTAGGAGAGAGCCATTATCATTTTGTACCACTTTTATAGACTTGGCACAAATCAAGACAATCTCTGTGAGGCACTGCTAAGATTTCACCTATAAAACTGTCTGCCATTTCAAAACACTGGCAGAAGTGTCAGACAAAAGAAGGACACTTAAAGAACAGAAAATTACTTAAATGGCTAAAGAAATTAAATTACGGTGAATATATTGAAGAAGCACATTTATACTTTTGTAGATAATAAAAAGGCCAAGGGGGAACTAAAATTTGATTAACTGCTTTTTGTATCTCAGTGTGTCTCATGTACTGCACTGCAGAACCAAATGGAGCTTCTCTGAGTGTTTTCTGATCGTTATCAAGGCTGCAAAATACAACCATCGAGAAAAACAATCCTGGCTACTCAGAGAAAAATTATTTCAAGCAGTATATTCAGCAATGAAAAGACAAAAAAGCATTTATATAATAAACAGAGAAAAGAAGGTAATATAAATCTTCCACTATTAATTTCACTGCAATCATATTCAAACTAGCAGCTAATAAAACTTTACAACACTGAATTAAATTCTAGTAGATTATTGGATTTTCTTTGTGCTTCAGTAATCAAGTACACTAACACACTTCAGTTGCTGAGTTCCTATTATACTCTGCACTTGCTTCAAAAAATTGAGAGTTCTGCTTGGCATTGTCATTATTTATCCATTTACCTCCTCACACATTCTACATTTTTTTAATTATATTAGGTATATCCTGAGCCCATGGACTTTTACAGCTTAGGAAGTTTCTACATCACTTTGCACATGAGAAGACAGGGAAAGGAAGGAAGTTCAGAAGCTAATTTGGAGCATTTTTGTGCCATGCTAGAATGAGATTTCGAGGTTTTCATGGAGTCAAAGGAAGCAGAGTTTTCTCTACTGTTTCTGTTAACGAATACTCACATACATGCAGACTATCTTTCCTTGACATATCCTGCAAAGTCTACTGGAATAGTGAGCTGACCTGAGTGGAATTTGATGATCCAAGCTACTTTTAAAAAGTTGGTTTGGGTTTTTTTTCCCCTCAGAGATTGTATCATCTTCATCCAAAACTTCTGTAGTACTTGTATGATTACCATTTTAAAATATACTTAGATTAAGTTATGAGTAAAATATCAGATTTAGGGGATAGTCTTGCACATTTTTTTCCAGCCTTTTTAATTTCATGTTCTAGAGTCTAAATACTTAAGATAAGAACTCTTCTTCTGTGGTACTGCAATTCTGCACTTTTTGCCACAGGATATGTAAATAAGTTCCAGTTTACACCACTGTACAAAAGTCACATCTAACTTTGTCTTGCACACTGAATTTAAGGAAAGTTTTCCAGACAATTTAAGGTTCTTCAAAATTCAAAAGGAAAAAGTATTTTAAAAAACCTTCAAAATGAAACACATAAATAAGCAAACACCCCAGGACTCAAAAATCTTGATCAAAGTCACCTGCCATCCACTGTATTTACAATCCTGGTTTATATAAAACCATTTTCTGAGAAAACTTCTGTTTTAAAGGCAAAGGGAGAAAAGTGTTGTTTCAGGCAAGAGTAGGAAGTGAATGCAAATACCTTATTCCAGACAGTTGCATGATTTTTCTTTTATGCAGATTTGCAGCACTCACCATATTTCAATCCTCATTTTGTTGTGCTGTCTCTTATTGAAAGCACATCATACTTGAAAATGCTCAGACAAGAAAACCAGGACAACTGTAACACTTGATCATTCCCATATCATAATGTCACTATAAACAGAATAGCAAAAATATTAAAAATACATTCAGCTCTTATGTTAAAATCTAAGGAAGGTGTTGCCAGCTGTACCAACTACTAAGACAAATCCAGATAAAGACCTCAAGGCAGGCAATGTTTTTTCACTTGAAATGCTGAACACTTTCCCACACCAGTTCTGAATTCTGAGTTGCAAGTGGTATGACAGCTTCCTGGTGCAAAGAATATGGAGGCAGGGATCTTTCGGTGGTGCCCAGTGAGAGGCTCAGAAGAGAGGAGCACCAAGTGAAACACAGGAACTCCCTCTGAACATCAAGGAACACGTTTTCAGTGTGAGGGTGACCCAGCACTGCACAGGTCACCCAGGGAGGCTGTGCAGTCTCCATCCTTGGGGATATTCAGAAGCTGTTTGGACGTGGTCCTGAGCAGCCTGGTCTAGGTGACCTCACCTGAGCCTGGGGTTTGGGCCAGGTGACCTCCAGAGGTTCCTTCCAACACATTCTGAGATTTTTTTTGCTGATCCAAGACATTCTTCCAATGCCTGTGTGCATCTCCATGAATGTTCCCTGGCTAATGGTGCAACAGTAGTGAAATAATGAAACTGCAACTGATGAAAGCCATATTAAGCGACCAGAATAGGAATCAGTCCCGTGTAGAGCAACCTCAGCCCATGGGCACCTTATTATTAGAGCAAATTAGGCTAAGAGCTGAACTGCAGGAAACAGTGATTTATACAGGGCTGTTAGTATGTCAATAATAGGGTAAAATACATTTGTTCTGAGATGCATGTGTCAAAGGCTATTTCCTCAAAGTATCAAATGAATAAAAGGGTAGGACAGTGCTGTCATTTCAGCTCGGATCAAAACTCACTTTTTATGTACCTTACAGGATTCTTCAGAAATGTAAGCGTCAACAATATTTTGTTATCAAATAAATGAGGCATCTTCATTAATTTAACTGAACAGTGCAGTGGTCTAAAGAAAGAGATAGTACATTCATAGAGAATATAATCTTTTCCAAAAGTATCTTTTATATGCTGATGGTCACACTCCTACAATGTATAAAAACTATGTAAATGACAATGCCATAACCTAATTTCTTATTTGACATCTAAATCAGATGTAAATTAATTAGAACTACCAAATTATTTTTATTAGAAGAGTAACCACAGATTAAAAACCACTGCTGAAAAAATTATTCTGTAAGTAAGCTGCGAGCCACAAGAAAAGACTGATATAATGCATCCGGAGTGCTTCTCATTTACACACCTGAATTATAAAGAAATGTTCTACATTTCCCCTTGGGGAAGAGGTGAAATATGCTCCACTGAGCCGGAAACTCACTGCTCTTGATTTTTCTGCCTCAGGTTGACTTAGATATTCCCCCGGTAAATCTGGCAGACTCATTGTGGGAAGTTCCAAATACATAATACTCGCATTTGTTGATGTCATGTCAAAGTCATGTTTTTTTTTCCACAGGTGTGTATATACATATATATTTTTACACACACACACTCCAGTAACATTTCATTCTGCCTTCATCCCCATTTCCCTACACGGAGGTTCAGCAAGGGCCAGGGAGTGCAGCATGCTGAGCTTTCAGGAACCATTCCAGAGCCCCAGACATGGAGCTGGAGCTGAGCAGAGGGAGGGGAGCAGCTCCTCCAAGCACCTCCCTGCCCTTGCTGGGCACAGCATGACCTCCACTCCCACCCCGCACTGCCCCTCCACCACAGCTGGCCCAGCTGCTTCTCCACCAAAGTACCTCTGCCCACAGCCTTGGAAAGAAACCAATCTCTCACTCTTTTATTCTTGGCTCTCTCTCACGCTTTGGTAATGCTGATTGAGGTGTAGACCTGCACAGCAGATCTCTCACAGGCCAAGACCCAAAATAGTCCAGGCCTTGTTCCAGGTTGCACCAAAGTCCTTAAAAGGTTTGGCCTTGTTCAGCACTTCATCACTTTGCTCTGACGCATATGCCAGACTTCAAAAAGTCACCACTAGTCAGCATCACATGTCCAGACAAACAGATGTAACCTATATTGTCACCAGGACCGTCTGGAAGAAAGAACAAATGGTGCCAAGCCCTCTTTCTACTACTTCAAGACATCCTTTGACTTGTGAACAAAGCTCATCGAAACAGCACACAACTTCCCTACACTGGTAAGTTATTTCTCAAGGCAACTGTCACATTCTTAGGATATGATTTTCCCTGTGACTTCAGTTTTTATTGCTTCTAGATTGGCCTTCAGTATTTCTGTACCAAGTAACAAGAAAATTTTGTAATGTTCCAAAGGATAAAACTCAGTGAAAGTTCTGTTATATAAAAAAACCCTCCACCATGCAAAATCTTGAGCAGAGAAGACAAAATTAACAGTATCATACACTGCCACAAAAAAGAAAAATTCATTAAAAGAGTTATGCTTCTCACTATCTTTTTTACATATAGGAAATTCAGGCATCATTTATCACAAATATCTAAGGCCATATATAAATCCAGCATGGTATTGTTACTACTACAACTAATGCATGTAACCTACACTTCATGTGCAGCTGTAAAGTATCTTCTCTAAACCCATTGCCTGTTACTCTACTAAAAAAATTGTTCTTTTATCCCTCTACTGAAAAGGTTAAAAAAATATATAAATCTGGCATCTGAAAGCTTAAAAATTACAGCACAGCCTTCCCCCATCCAAGGTCCTGCTTTTCTCCCAAAATCACTTTGAGTTCTAGACAGTCTGGCTACATTGCCAACACATCAATTCTACTTTGCATGGCTTGATTGCTAGATTTATTAAAGTCCATATAATTACGTACAAACCTTTTAGTCTGAAACCCATATGCTGGAAGTGCAGGAGCAAGCATGTCTGAAACTTTTAAAAGTTAACCATTAGTAAAGCAAATATATTATTTTAGATCTATTAAACAGTTATACAGAGCAGGCTGCATTTAACCTTATGGAGCACAATGGGCCATGAAGTACAAAGCAAAGATCAGTCTTCCATGAAGTTATAAATGAGGCTAAAACACAGACAGACATACTGACTCCTGGAAGAGCCAAATTTAGTCAATTACGAGTCTTGGGTAGACTAGAATAGTAACTCATTTTTCTGCTAGAAGTAGCTAATTGCAGATTCAGAACAAAGTTCAGCAAGCTGTGCAATTACCAAAATACAGACAAATTGAATGACAGGTATAATTTCAATTGTTATGCACTTAGCAGAGTGCCAGAAAGATCGTGGGAAGCTGGTCTTGGCATGTGTAGAACTGCTCTGAGATAGTCACAGTCTCAGTAAACAGTCATTATAGTAGCATTTTGGCCACAAATGATAGAGATTGGCCAAAAGAGATACTGCTTAAAACAAGGGTTAATTTGGTGTTAATGAGTGTTTCATTTAACAGCTCTTGTCTGGGCCAGAATGTGAACACTAGTTTATTAAAGAAGCTATATAATTTTTTTATTATTTCTTTATTGTAACCTCGACATAGTTCTAGAAATTTTGTTGGGTTTTTTTTTATTTATTTCAAGATTTCACTAGGAAATCTTACAAAAGAAATTATTATACTAAAGATCCATAAAATTAGTCGCAGAAAGGTGGTGGCTGCTGTCACCACTGTGCTTTTAATGTAATTCATATTTTGCCCCTTTCAGTGGTACTTAGTATTTTTGTGTCAACACTTTAGAACCAAAGAGGTCAGCCTAATTCCCTTTTAATCAATTAAAGCTGATCAAGTTTAAATTAGCTTTAAATTGCTTTTTAAATAGCTTGTTGTTTCTGTAATGAACAAAGCAGTCACCTCTTTTTGCTACATCTTTACTAGCTTTTTTTAATAATGTGAACTTATATCTCCTCATCTATGAAAGGGAGGACAGAAACAACCCTGCTAGTTTTATAGCCGTGACAAATCCCCCCTGCACAAACCCACAGACCTTATGGGAAAGAGTATGTCCCAGAAACTTCTCAGAAGTTATAAAAAGAAACAGATAAACTTTCACTGTTCTAAAGGAAACCAAATGGTTTACATTTGGTGCTTTTAAACCATCATCTTACTCTTGCTGTTCAGCTAGAACCATGAAGGTACCACATATTTACACGATTTGAATTGGGGTAAACAGGCTGTCTCAACCTGAGGCTTTCTTTACTGAATCTTCTGAATACCACTCGAAATGCACTGAAAGCTGCTTTGTTGGGTTTATCAAATTAAGGATGTGAACAGCACTGTAAACACAGAGAAAAAGGAGGACAAGCTGAAGCAGAAGCAGGCTCCCACTTTGCCCCCAGCATATAAAAGAATCCACAGCCTCTTACAATGAGCATTTTCCTGTATCATATGTTGAATTCAGAAGATAAATGTACATTCAACACAATCAAACCTTGAAAAACCATGTTTTTAAAGTGGTATAAAAGCTACTCTCGGTAAACATTTATTGCAGAAATAAATATTGTGTATTTGTAGATAAGGTCAACAATATTAAGATACTTCACATATCACTGAACTAATGTGCTATTTCGCTCCCAAAATGTATCACCTGCCATGAATTAAATTAAATCACTGATCATGATGTGATGTGAAAAGTTCATCCCAGGATGCATCGGTCCTATCTGCAGCACAGCTGTAGAAATGTTCGTGCAGGTGGGCAAAGCACCACTGAACACACAGCTGAAACACTCTTGTGCCCAATTCTTGTCACCCACATTCAGGAGAGATACCTGGAACTGTACAGGCTAGAGGAAGGTCACAGAACAACAGGGTACACCAAGAAACCATCGCACGGTCTGGCTTAGCCTGGCAAAGAGAAGGCTGACAGAGACACTCCTGTCCGCTGTGTGAAGGGGATGAAAGAGGAGAATTACCAAAGTGTAAGAGCTGTCTGAATTTAGGAATGCTGTCTATGGAGTCACAGTCTCTATGAGATAGCCCTGAATAGCTTCAAAAACAGTGCAAGGGTTCGAACCTTGAAAATAATGAGCGTATCACACACCATCCTTTTGAAAGGAATATTGTGTGCCCCAAGTAACATTTATTGAAATATTTGCACAGTTTATGAGAGGAATTTTGTTATGCAGTTCTTGAGATGGAAGCAGAGTGGAGTTTTTGAACAGGAAAGGAAATTTGGTGATAATATTAAAATGTAAAGAGCTAACTTTGCAAAGAGGTCCTTCTACTGTAAGTCAGTGCCACTTGGAAACAAGGTTATATTGACCATGAGTATATGGCCATACTGCAAAGGTTTTCCAAACCAACCGAAACATTTTTTTTTCCTCATGTGAAGAGAAAAACTACAAAGATGTTGTCAGCTTCTCTGAACATTGAGTAGCAGGCAACATTCCAGGACAGCTAGTCTAGCACTATGCTGGGCTCTAAGATTTCAAACCAGATGGGAATCATCTAATACTCAAATATTAGAATTTTCTATTTGCATTTTAAATAGATCATGTCAGCTCTGACTTAGTTTCAGACAAGTGGTGGCACTGATATTGGAATTCATGGAAAAGCAAAACAAAAATTAATTAAAAATTCAATGAGAGGAAGACATATTAAACAAAAGGCTGAAAATTTAAAAACTGTGCTCAATAACCTGAAACACAAATAACAAGCAGAGAGCTCTCATCTAAAGACAATATTTCACCATGCTTAGGAAAGTTCTTAGAATCATAGAATATGCTGAGTTAGAAGGGACCCACAAGGATCATCCAGTCCAGCTCCTGGCCCTGCACAGGACAGACCCGAGAGTCACACCCTGGGAGCACTGTCCAGCTCCTTGAGCTCTTGTCAGGCTTGGTGCAGTGACCACTTCCCTAGGGAGCCGTTCCAGTGCCCAACCACCCTCTGGGGGAAGAACCTTAATGGAATATCCAACCTAAACCTCCCCGACACAGCTAGAGGCATCATCAGGCCTGAAGCAACCTTGCCCTTTTTGAAAACTTGGTCATTAGCCAGCTTCTAGTGAACTGTACTTCTCCAGATTCCTGAGACCTTTCAAAAACCATTGAGGCCTCAGCCTTGAGCTCCTTGAGTACTCTCAGATGAATCCCATCAGGTCCCATAGACTTATAGGGATCGAAGTGTTCTTGCTGAAACCAAAAGTGAATTAAATGTTGGACAGAAACAGATGATGAAATAAGATATAATTCCATTCTACTCCACTAGAAAACAGCAGATAGAGCTTCAGAGAAAATCAAGACAAACCTTTTGATTCTTCCATAAGTATTTCAGGTTTGCTTCCTTCCTCCTCCAAAGTAAATGCCCTTAAGCTGAAATCGTGCACAGATTATATTCACAAATGGATTGTTAGTCATCTACAGAATTCTGTCCAAGTTCAAGAATGGTAGAAGCCTGATAATTCATCTCTAAAATTTGTGTTTTACAAGTTGTCTTCATTTTAAGCAGTGAAGACATCTGCTTGTACAAAGTGACTCACCCAGCACCCTTTCACAAGCATTTTCTCTCAGACAGCGTTATTGGTTTTCTTTGCATTTAACACAACGTTAAGAAACATGAGAATTTTTCTAAATTTGTTAAGCACATTTGAAGGAGTATATGTTTCATTAAGAAAGCATCCGGAGCCAACACTAGCATCACTCAGCTTGCACAGTAATTTCTGAGTCACGAGGAAATATGCACACTACAAGTAGCTAAATGCTGTACTCTAACAACTATTGGTGTGCAAGGCCACGGCTTGGACACTCAGTAAATGTCCCAGCAGAAATGTGAGGGAAGCAGCAAACAGAAGAAGTTTTCCAGCTTTCTTATAACAATCAACAAAAATCATTCCTAGTACCAATGCAGACTTGTGTGAACTGTAAGATCCAAAGGCAAGAAGTCTTATTTTACTGATATGCCAGAATCAATAGCTAAACTTGTTCTTTAACAATCAAAAACTGTCTGCCCTCCAACTGGTAATAGATAAGACATTGTATCTTCTTTCGACTCAGGTGTCTGTGGTCTAGATCAGTGCTGAGGCAAAAGTGGAGATGAACTAGCATCACACGTTGCAGGAAAAACCCTTCAACATTTACAAAAGAAATTTTAAAATTAAGCAAATTCATTCAGCCTCTTCTAAAGCAATTATGCAACACACTATAAATTTGAGCAGTACCATCTGGTAGGAAGATGTACACTGCACATGTATCCATTATTCGCACATTTTCACACTGTACCAAGCCTCTGGGGGAATATATTTTACCATGATATTTGAATTGGAAAAACATCATTTAAGGACTCAAATTTGAAAAGAAATCGTTTGCATTTAAATGTAGTTACAGAATTAAAAGTTAAACTCACAATACAAATTATATGCACATTACCTAACACAATGGGTCAGGAAAAAAATGGTATTCACATCACCATTTTCAACATCTAGCTTAAGCAGTTTTCTTTCCCACCTGGACGCTGCTCAAAGTCTGACTCAGGTCCACTGAAGGGCCTACTGCTCTTCAATATCTGTTCAGAGAACATGAATTCTTACTTTATGTACAAGCAAAATAACTAAAGGAACTGCAAATACTAGTTAGACTTTAAATTCATAGCACTGAAGCTTACTTGATTTCAAGATGTCTTTCCTTCATAGAGCAGATATGTGAATTGGCAACTCCAAAGTCGGTCTAGGGAACGAAGACTAGGAGAGATTATAAGAATGTGTGGCAAAACAGAAGGAAAAGAAAGGCTTCCAAGGAGCATGAAAAGATCCTTTCTTCATACAGGAATTATCAGAAAAATGGCTGCTATTACCAAGATCAAAACCCTGGGCAATTCTGGATTCTGGATTCAGCCAGGTTCCTGAGAATAACACTGGACAAGTGAGACTTATTCACCACATTCCCAAATGTATTTGTATCTAAACACACAGGATCCAGCAAATTTCAGATTGGCTGCAGTATTTACTGAGCTGATTGAGCCATGTTCTGTAGATGCAGTTAAGCATCACTGGTGAGGTTTGTAGATGGGAATTAGAACTTTATGTGCACCAGCTGAGGTGATCAAATACAATAAACTACCTTTACCAGCAGATCTAACAGGAAGATAAATCATTTTCCTTGGATCGCTCAAATTATCCCTTCATTCTTTTATGTTCAGAACTCAGATGCAGAAGTGGATTAATGCTTGACTCATTTCTTATTCAGAAGTAGAGAGCAAAGGGCAGAAACAAACAAAATTTCATTTGGAAAATACAGTTTCTATTTATAGTCAAGATCTAAACTAATTTCCAACATAGACTTTCTTTCATAAGCTCCCCTGCTATAGAGATGAGTCTTTCTTTGTCAGCAATTCTTTTTCCTCAGCCATTGAAGTACAGTAGCCCAACACTCTCTTCAAAGGATCATGCTGAAATTTTGCACTGAAAACTCAAACAGAAGGAATTTGGGTTCAGATAAAAATTACTTGGCTTATTTTCCTGTCTATTTTTACACAGTAGTTGAGAGGAAAAAGAAGTTTTTCAAGGAATTCAGTAAAAAATTATATATGACATATCTACAGTTATTTCCTATCCAGATAATTGTCCCCTAAAGTATGGAATTCAAATTAGTTTTAAATGTTTCTTGAGATAATGGATAGAGCTTTTCATCCCTGACCATTCTGACATCATCTAACATCCAGTTTATACTGCAGAATCCTACAAAGACTTTAAGGAACAAATCATCAGAATCACGATGGGTTCCATAGCTATTGGAGCAGCCTCAAGGCTTGCAGTCTTCAGAGCTTTTTTCCAGCCAACACTGAGAAACTGGGCAGGACCATGTGGCAATTTTGATGGATGTTTAACTAACACTAATGTATTTATAAAGTTGCTTGTGTATTTCATCTATGAGCAACCATTACTAAAAGCTGAAATGCATAGCTTGTATTTATTAAAATAGGCCTCAGGAGTTCTTATAGAGTCACGAAAATTGAGAAGACTGAGAATGTGTCAGAGAACCTCTAGTGACTCTAGCCTATTTCTCTACAGAAGGCTGCTTCACACTTTTTTATAGAGTAAAGAAAACTCTATGAGAGAGCTCAATCTCATCTGTTCAAGAAAGTGTAAAATACACTCTAGAGGTGTGAGAAGAACCAGTGAGAGAACTGCTGGGATTTTCTCACTGGGTGCCTTTATTTGAATGTCAGCAACTTTAATCTAGATCACTCATTATATAACAGGACCCCACAACTTCAGTGATATATCGGAAAAATACCTTTTCAACCTGGTTTGTGTTGCTCCTCTTAGTTTTTAAAGCTTGCAAAGCCAACTCAGGAATAACCTGCACAAATTCATGAGTTTTATCATTAAATAGCTCTTTAAAAATCACTTAAGGTCACAGCTAAGACATGAAATGTTACTTACAATGCACATTTTGTTTGTCTAAGCATATTTGGCAGGTAATCTCACAGTACAGTGAGCTTCCTTCATCAGCTCAGGTTTAATTGCTTCCCAACACACACTCTTTTCCTATTAATGCTTTTTGACAAATTCACTGCACATTAACATTCATTACTTGCTCTCTCATGCAAAATGGGCCACTATTTCTCAATCCCACTAAGTTTTCAAAATGAACTAGTTTCTAGCTCAGACAGGTGCGGGTGTTGGCACAGCAACATTTGGGACAGTGCCGAGCACAGCTGATACAGTTCCAGGCTTGCCAAGCACAGCCCCAGTGCTCAGTCAGGGCAGTGAGCAAAGCAGGGGCTCTTCTTTACTGGGCCATCACTTGAGAAAATACTACCTGCTGTTGTTAAATAACAGAAGACTAGGGATTTTTTTTTTTTTTTAATAGACAAGAAGTTTTTGAGCCATCCAAGTGGAAAAAAGAGGCTTTGAGGACTATTACTGCACAACCCTTCAGTGATAGGGAAAGCTGAGTACAGAAATAGCGAAACACTTTACCAGGAAGGTTACTGATTGAAACCTCTCTTGCTGTTTCTTCAACTCAGGTGAAATTCCTAGAATTAGACATGCTTTCTCTGTCCTACCAGGATTCAGTTCCTACTTGATCCTAGACAAGGCTTTCAGTCTGCCAGTCAAAGACTTTTTCTCTCCAGGAAGGCTCCAACTTCCTAGTCAGAGTATTATACAAAGCACAATGGCACTGAGAGACTTCTGCAAGTCCACTCAACTCTGCCCCCAGCCTGGAGTTGATGTTTATTTCTGAAACACAAATAGAATCAGTTCCCAATTCACTTTTCTGCACTTCAGTTGAATATTACAGGCCCCCGCCTATTAGTCACTGATATTTAACACAAGAACACTGTGAGAATCCTTTAAGAAACTGAAGGAAAGCTTTGGGAGAGAAGGGTAATTAAATGGAGGTGATTTGTCCTGCATGACATGTGATACTGGTTTGAGTTTGTAAAACTTGAAGATCCCATGAGAAATTGCATAGTCAGTCCTTTAAAGCTATGAACCCTCTTCACCTTTAATGTAAATTACACATAAAATGCACAACTGTAGTAATGGAATTTGTGTGGTAGAAAGTTTAAGAACTAGGGTCCTAGACAAGAAAGGTAAGTTTGCCCTAGTTCCAAACTCTCAGCAAAAGCAAGAGTTACAAAGATGTTCTTAAAAATGTCTTAATTTAAGCTGTAAAATAAAATCTCAACCTTAGTTGATCCTCAACTCTTGATCCAAAAGAGTTACTGTATCATTAATACCAACTCTTGGACACTCTTCATTTCACCACATTTCTGCAGAAGGCAACCCCTGAGATACCTACAGAGTCTATAGGTAATTTTTTATGTTCTCTCAACTGCAAATTAAGCTTATTTATACATATGAAAACATGCTCTAAGGTAACAGATGGGAGCTTCTGTGAGAAATATGCACATAAATTTTAGGTTTCATGTGAGCTGTAGATGAAAACAAGCATACTGCTTCAGATTGAAATCTCCCAGCTGTATTGATTTTTCAGAATGGAACATGACTAGAAGTTATTCACAGATGCTCTCCTCCTGCAGCAGCAAGCTGCTCTCCCCTCCTCTCACGGGAAAAGGTGCACTGAGGAGAAGAGCTACCGCTGAGCTGCAGGAAAAAAACTACTCCAAGTATGAACTGCAGTGGATCTGACTGAAGAAAAGCATTTGCTCAGAAGTCCAGGAATTATTTTAAAAAAAACAATTTCATCCCTCTTCACCTTCCTCATCTCATTCCTTTCATCATATAGGCACCTACAGCTCTACTATGTGACCTGCCTCAGACAGCAGTCTTGTCATAAACAGCAACACTAATCATTGCCTGTCTCTACCCCACCCCAAAAAAGTCTCAGTCCCAGCTATCAGCAGACACTTCCCTCATCTTCTTCATTGCCCAGTCTCCTGAAACCTTCCCAAAAGCTTTGCAGTGGGGCTTTCCCCTCCCTCTCCCAGTCCCAGTGTCCAGGCAGGTTCACTGCAGCTCCCACAGTGCATTCCCTGAGCTGGTTTCAACCTGGGATGGGGGAGACTGAGCCAGCAGGGCTGACCCTCCAGGCCGGCTTGGAGAGTAAATCCAATCCAAAACCCCACAGCTCTTCAAGCTGTCTTGTCTCCCACCTTCACAGAGTAAAATGTCATGCCCCCTGCAAGGTTGCCACCAAGTTTTTAACAAGAGACTGTGCAACCAGGCATGTGCAGTATGGATATAATGCTGGAGAACCAAGTATGCCCCAGGTTTGGTAAGTTTGTGGAAAGGAAATCTGTGGGAACTGCAAGCTAGCAGTTCCCACAGAAATCCAGCTGGGATTCATGGTACTGGTGATTTACACTGAGATGGACACATTTGACCTCTTGGGTTTGTTTTTTTTTTTTTCTGTTTAGATCTGTGACCTCAACTGGCAAGCATCCCAGCGACTGAGCAGTTAGGGATGCACAGGCAGTGAGTTAACCCCTTCTGAACAAAAGCCCTGCACTCAGGCATCATCCAGGAACAATCTTCCTCAGTGACTCTGTCGGTGGGACGTCCACATGCAGCCTGCACCAAGCAGCAAGTTGTAATAGTCTGCAGGAACAGCATTCGTGATCTTAGGACAAAAGAACATTCATCAGCAACAAATTCTGAGCAGAAGCATTTGATACAGTCACGACACTCTGCCAAGGAAGATTTACTTCTTTAGTGAGGCACAAGATTGCAACTGCTGAAATTCTGTCTCCTGGGCATTTGAAGTCTATAGCACCTCCACAAACTCTAAGTTTACGCAACTAGAAAAACTAAAAATAAACCCAAATATAAATGATGTGGCAGACTGACATTCATAGATCCTGAAATCCAATGCACATCAATGCTGACCTAGAACAACCAAAGCTGCATTGTCATTTCACAACTCACAGCTTGCCCTATATAAGAAATGCACTTTACTGGCACTAAGTTGTTAAGAAAACCAGCAGTCATAATTGTCATCACAATTACAAGTCCTTTTTCTCTTATTGCATTCCTCTAAACAGACCAAAATGAAAAAACCCTTCTCAATTCCTCCCAAGGTTATTCTGCACACTCCCACGCAAGAGAATTCCTGGGGGTATGGATCTGATGAAGTTATGAATCACAGATTTAGAAACAAGCAGGAGACCCTCAAGAGTTGGTATAAACAGATCAACAAGAATTTCCCTTTTAACTGCGCTGTGACAGGGACTGAGTTCCTGCCCCAACACACAGCCCAGGGCAGCTCCCATTGGGACTCCAGTGGTGGAATCAGTCACTCAGCACAGGAAGCTGTGCCTGTGCCCAGTACCAGTGAGGTCCCACACCTGCAGACTTCCATTCTGGTCTGTCTTGTGCTCATGGATGAGACTCACACACTGCATCAACTGCTCGGAACCAACATCCCATGGCTCTGAAGTGTCCAGAGCAGCTACAGCTGTAGTAGGAACAATTTCATACAGGCAGACTGATTCAGATGTTCCTGCTGGAGAGTACTTTAGTTTTTCCATGAGACAAGCAGTTCTGACAGTCCCTGAAGTCTGCAGCTGGAAGCCTCACACAGGCAGCAAATGATGCTACAGCAGAGAAATGATGGCTATTATGTCATCATCTTTAGAAGCAGGAACCACGGACGTAGCACTGCTCTGACACACTCACACACCTCGAGCAGTCTGCAAAAGAATTAGCTCTAGGTTAGGCCCTCACTGTAATAAACCAGGGGATTCCTTTTGTTCACCGTCAGCATAGAAAAGGGTGCAGAACATCTCCTTGCAAAGGGAACTCTTTTGCACAAAAAAATCATCTTCTGCAAAATATTGAAGCCAAGTCCCAGATTTCAATTTTTATAAGTTTTATGGCTAGCATCACACCTACCAAAAGCCATCCTTAAGTACTTCAAGCCGACGTAAAATGGTATTACACATCTTCCTGAATATTCAGAAGATCAGATAATCAAAATTTCTCATCTCAAAGGGATCATTAGGAAGTGCAGGTCTCATTTCTAAAGTGTAACTTCCAGCCACTACTGATCATTCTAGCAAATATACCCAACTATTATGTTTATCCCACAGCTTAAGTCATCTCCCAAATGACTACTGTAGCCTCCAGATTCACTTGTTATCTCTTCAGTGGTGCAGTTATGCGTGAACATTAATTATGGCATAAAGAAAACCAAAGTTATTAAAAACATCAAATAAATGGGATTTATTCATACAAAAATAGTTTATATGAGGTAAGGCATGACATTATGACATTAAGTGTAAAGTAGCATCCGTTTTCAATTTTAAAACCCCTCTTTTAAAATAAACCTAAAACTGATCCATAATGCTTAGTGTTATTCTTAATGTTTTTCTTCCAAACCCTCAATTTCTATTTCAATTTTTTAAGTATAGAGGATGTATGTTAAACAGGGCAAAAGAAAGATGCTTTTTAAATCAAAAGTACTTCCTCTGAACTAAAGCATGAGTTACCTTTTTGCAGAAACACACTCTCTCCACCTGAAGGCAAACTTTAGTACATCTTGATACACTGCCCCAAACCTTGAACATGTCTGAAAAGGAACTCACATACTTTATAAAAGACTGCCTTCTGTTCAATCAGCGTTGATTCCACATTGCTTTATACCAGCATTTAACCAAAGTTTGGAAACATAACAGTGGAGAAAGCAGGCTGGATAGCAGACAATACAGCTAGAAAAATTTATAGGGTGGTCTAGTGAAAAGAAAAACTAAAACTGTTTTTACCGAAGTCCTTAATTCACATTAAAAATTGAACACTACAGCTGCCACAGAAGAGTCTCACTAAGTCTGGCTAATCTTCAGGGTAGCTGCAAATGGAAAAAAGGAGATTCATTTACATATCTTAACACACACCCCCCAAAAAAAAAAAAATAAACAGCCCAGAGAAATTGTCCCATATACCACAGACACATTGTTCCAAAATGGGCTCCTGAAATAAACAAAAAGAAAACTTGAAATTGTAAAGAAATAGGAACCAGGAAAAGCTACAACCAAAAGTTTTACTTTCCTGATGCTTGCGTGCCTTCCCTCTACTCCCCGTTATGTAAAACGCTTGAATACAACATGCTTAAAGCAATCTCACCCAGTAATCTCTAGCAGAGAGCTAAAGGATGCAGGAGCTTTTTTACAAAATCTGTCTTCAAGCCATGAGCTAAATATTCTACAATCCATGGGTAACTGCCTGGAATGAAACAGCATGTTCTGTTCTGGATTTGGGACCTTGCAGCTTTAACCAATTATTTACATAGTCATGAAGATCAGCTTGAATTTTGGAGATGTTGCTGCAGGAGATCCCCACCAGTGAGAGCTGTCCCTGGAATTCCTGGGAGGAGGGAGCAGGAGGGAAAAATGATGTTGGGAGTCAATTGGAGGATACCCCTTGCCGAAATAACCTCTTCAAGTGCAGCCGTATGGTGTGAGTGGGAGGTAGGGCACAACCAGAACCGTCAGTAAAATAGAGCACCAGGGTCCGAGATAAAGGTGGATTCTAACCACAAGGAAATAATATTGGAATTTTCCCCACTTTGATGTGCCTTGGCAGAGGAATCCGGTGCAGTACAGAGCCCTGAGGCTCTCCATTTTGCAGGGAAAATGAAAACATTTCTAATGCTGCAACAAGAAATGCAGAAGTATTTTAAGGATAGTCGCTACAACACAAAAAGGAGAAAATAATAATCAAACATTTTCATGCCCTATTCTATACATCCTATCTAAAAGCCAACTCCCATATAGAAAATAGAAGAAGGATGGCCTCTGATATTATGTTTTACAAGTTCAATTAGGAATATAATAATCCACACCTTTTTTTGTTACATATTTTAAATAATTAAGTAACGGAAAGTTCCAGATACCCATCCCCAGTATAAAGCAGCAGCTTGTGCCCTCAAGGCAAGCTCCAAGTAGACCAGCCCTGCCTGTGTTATCTGATAAAAGAAGGCAATCACTCTGAAGGAACTGTCACCATTAATGTCACTGTAACAGCGCTTTTGACATGTCACCAACTTGAATTGCCAGAAATAAAAGTCAGAGAAAGCAAGTTTCACTCTGCTTGCAGAAGAACACTTTATTATGAAACCTTTGAAACAAAATTTCCACTGGCCAGACGCTATAAAGTCGCCAGTAAAGTCTATTCTTGAAGCATTCAAGTACCTGTTTCTGTGTCGTTGGTTCCATTCCCTGCAGTGAGCTGTGGAGGTGCAAGTGACAATTGTCAAGCGTTTCTACTCATTCCACTTATAGAAAGCAAATGAATCACAAATCTCATGCGCAACCAGAGCCAAACGGAGTTTCAGATTTCTTTCTAGAACTTCTTTTTAATGAATCATTCCATTCTACAGTTCTTCCCAAAATTTAGCCACATCTCAGCTGCCTTCCCTTGACACATATCCTGTTACAAACTGTGAACAATAAAATACCTGAAGTTCTGCCTCATCTCAGAGACTGTAACATGTCTAATTTTTAAGTATCCTGCCTGCCCGTGTGCAGGCTGTAAATCCAAAAACCTTGGGACAAGCATGGCATATCACCTGTGCTGGCTGGCAAGAGCTTGAAGCTTGCTGTCCAGGAGGCACCAAGGCTGGGTAGGAGGTTCTCACCCTCTATTTATACTTTGACTGACAGTCATGCCTAGAGGGAATCCTTTCCACTAAGCCTAATTGTTTTACTGAAATGCTGCCAGACACCTCCATTACACCCCTGATGTGCCAGGAGAAATTATAGCTTTTATTTGCACTTTCCTGAAAATAGCTCAGTGGTGAATGCCAAGATGGAGATCCTGACATTATTCACAATTTGGAAGAGGCAAGCTATCAGTTATCTTTAAACAAAGCACTGCTCCTCTTTCTTTTATGGCAGAAATTTTTCTATATTGCAAAAGAGGGACAGTTAACTGTAACTACCACTTCAGGGGAGTTCCAGACAAGAACAATCTTATGTAAAGCCCTACATTTCCTGCCTCAAGCACACAAGCAGGAGGGATCAGCTGAGATCCCTGATTGAAAACTTCTTTGGTAAGTAGCTGTTGACTGTTCTTTTATGAAGACATTGTCTGTTTTCACCTTTTAGCATGAACCAGAAGAAAATATCCTTAAAAAGGGAAGTGCTGCTTACATTGTAGTGCGTTTACATACACCATGCAGCTACATTAAATAATGGATTTCATGGCATGAACTATATAAAACACATTTTTCTTAGCAATTAACCATTCATGTGATATCAGAAAATGCATTTATGCACATGATAAATGTCAGTGCTCTTGCCCCCTCTACAACAAGAGCTCACGTACCCATTTTTTCCCCCATAACCAAATATTTTCCCATAGTCTCACCAATGCTGCCATTTTAACTTTGATGTTACAGGGCAAACTAATGTTATTTATCATTAATAACAAATAGCAAGCTTAAGGGAGAAGTATAATACGTACAATAAAAGGAGGAAACAAGATACATATTTCTGGGCTAAAACCAACCCATCCAATAGCGCACTACTTGCAGGACTGACTTGGCACGCTGGGACTCAGCAAAAATTCTTAGCTTTGTCTTTCTTCTACAGACACACTCTCTTATTATTCCCAGATGGAACACAAATTTTCTCTCCTTGAAAGGCATGGCCAGCACACAAACAGCTCTGTTTGCTTTTTAATTTCACACACATCCACTGCTGCATCAGCCAACTTCGGTTTGTTAAGCCTCCTTTCAAGGCTGTTTGCTTTGTTTCAGATTTCAAAGCACAGTGATCTTTCCTCATACTGAGCTTTGCCCTGTGGTTGTCCTGTGCTCTGCTCACCCTTCTCTAACTAAAGCACAGAAAGAGATCCAGTGATCTGACTGTTGTTGTACTGTGTTGGAGTCTTACGCACCGACATGCAAAATTTTCTGATTAATGATACATTTTGCCACACAAGATGTCATAACTTCCCCTAAACAATTTGGTAAACTGGTATCGTGCAAGAATAATAATTGGAAATCAGGAATGGGATTTATTTCTAGTCTTTCCCAGGCCAATGGCACAGAGATAAATACTCTTACATATATAAAAGGAATAAATACTTTAAAAAGAAAAGCATCATTCAAGCTTCCAGGTACTTTCTGCTTTACTGAATGACATGCATACCTACAATTTAACTTGCAGTGGATTAATGCAGCCTCACATCCAGAGTTCTTCCACAGAGGAGCACACAAACACTTCCTAAACAGCTTACACCAGCACTGCTACCACTTCAATATGTTTCAGCATACATCTCAGCTCAATTGATCTAGCCTAGTAAAGTGTGTCCCTGCAGAGAAAGTAAGTTTTCTAGGTTTTTCCTCAATGTACAAGCAAGTGTGTACATGCTAAATGAAGCTAAAGAGAAATGAACACTACTTTGGTTCATTGTTTTGTATTTTTCAGTAATCAAATGTATGCTACCCACAATGAAAGGCCAATCAAAGTTACAGAAAGAGAGTATTTCATTACCCACATGTTGTTTCAGAGGTACTTGTTTCCATACTGATGATTCAGACCTGAAAAATCAGGTTACTTGAACAGCCAGTGGAACAAGTTGACTGGGAATACTTGGTAACAAAATTAATATTCAAGCCCGGTATCCTATTAGGGCATTTGTTCTCATTGGGGACTTCCAATTTATTTACCTGATAGACTTTTTGCAGTGGAAGACAGTTCACAGTTCATCACTTAAACATCATCAAGGCAGTTCCCAAAGAGAACGAGATCAGTGGGATTTTAATCAACATGGCAGAATGCCAGAGAAAGCTACAGATTTTCATATATCTGGTAGGGTCAATAAGAGACTGTGTTCACTGGACTAGGAGAAAATAGGAAAGGCTAGTAACTGCCAGAGTGGGAATGTGTTGGGTCATTGCTTTTTTCCCCCCATCCCCTGAAAAGACTAAAACCATATAATTTACAGAAACTATTTTTCTGACAGCATGAGTAATAGCATCCTCTGCTCCATTTTGTCATAATTCTTTGGCTAGTTTTTTCTTCCAAATCTGGGTGTCTGCTAATGCCTACTGTTTAACCCTGAAATATCACCAGTATACACTAAATAGTGATAGAGCAGAGAGCACATGGAGTAAGGTAACACTGCAGCACAGTTCAACCATCCATGTCTGAAATAGTGATGAAGTAAAAACTGCTGTAATTCCCAAACCACAGATGGAGTCAATAGAAGATGACACCAAAGGAAGCAACTCACGTATCCATCGTTCGTTTGTGAGCAACAACTATTTACACACTTGTATCTGCCTTTGTAATGTACTTAAGTCCTTTAAGGATTACAAATCTTCCCGCATATCCATTCAGACACTTAATTACTTACAAACTTACAGGCTTACTCTGAGAACAACCAAGTTTGAAAATCAGGGTCTGATTCTGAGATCTTGCTTAACTTCGACTAAAATTAGCAAATATGAATGCATTGATGCTTTTTCAAAAGCACCACAGAGCATAAGAGATCACACTGCTCAATTGCTGATTTGCTAGATGTTTCTTAATGTTTTGCTCTCTTTGCAGCATGTTGATCTTCACTCTGGAAAAAACATGGGGCAAGTTCTGCAAGTTTTCTGTCCAAAACAGCAGACAAAGCACAGCTGCCATTCCAAGGCATTTCCAGTGAAACTGAGGCAGGAGACCAGCTCTCCCTTTTAGCAGAGGCAAACCATAGGCAACTCAGCTGAGGCCCTGAGGGTTTCTGTGTGCCAGTCAGATTAGATCAGATGCAGCAAAAGAGCAAAGAAATGTAAGAGACAACTTAAACTCAGAATACTTTCCCAAAGCTCTCCCGGCAAAGCAGGTCTAGAACAGAGAGGCAGTGGCAGCACAGGGGAGGGATGAGGGGAATCAAGACACAGCTGATGTGAAGAACATAAAGCTGAAAGTAGATGGTGCTCCTCTCGAAATCAAAAATTGAAACCTTAGCTGATAAAGGAACAATAGGAGAAAACATCCAAACCTGGCTTTGTTGGTGCACATGGAGCACACGGAGGCAGTTTCAGGAGCTTTGGCTGTGCGAGCAACACAATTTTGTTTCATGACTCTATGTCATGTGAATCAGTGGAAACAGAAATACTGAGTGATAATTCCTGTGCCAACTCAGAGGTTAAAACAAAACAAATTCAAAAACAAACTGGTGGCTGGCAAGGGATTCATAAACCTACACTAACTTTTTGCAGCACTTCATACCTCCTTCTTCAATGACATAAGTACAAGGAAACAGATGTATCCTTTTTACCTCATTCCCAATTTAAAAAAAAATTTAAAAATTTTAAAAAAAAAAACCCAACCAGAAAAACAGAAAAAAGGAGGGTCACAACACAAATACTCAAAGCACTAAAACAAAGGATGCTACTCCAACTTTTTTGTTCTTCTTTCCCAAAAGCACAACTAGGAAGCCCTTAAACTTTCTGCAGCACTTTTTTTTCCCCCATCTGCATTGGCGTTTTCTTTCTACATGGTAACATATTTTCATTAATAAGCATTTTTTAACAAAATAATTGGCCTCTGAAGGTCCCTGAAAATGAAACAGCTGTAAGAGCTAAAGAGATTAGAATTCCAGTATTAATGAAGTCTGGAAAAAGTCTGAATTGTTTCAGGGAAGAAACAGGCTTGGTCACTTTGAAACAGAATTTTATCCAATTTGCTGTTCAGCCTTTTTTGGAGAAAAAAAATACAAACATTCTAACCATGTGCTGTAGACCATATGTAGCACTCATTAACACAGCATTTTAACCTTCCTCTCCAGCCACAGCAAATCATCAGAAAAAAGATTTTGCCCACTTCATCAAAGTGTTTCAGGAAGAATATTCCATTCCGGCAAGGACATCATTTCAGTTCTTTAAACACAGCCACAGAGAATGGCAAGCAAATAATGCAACATAACTAAAATTTTATATCCTTCCTTTCCTAATATTCTGCTGTATAGCATGACCTGAGAGCTTCTCTCAGGTACTGAGAATCCATCCTTCCAAAGCTTGAATCTGCATAAAAATTACAGATTCTGAAAAACATTGCCTTCTGTAGCCTTTTTAAGAGCTATTCAATAATGAAACAAACTCTCAGTGATAGTGGCACTCATTCCCAATTGCTCAACAAGGCCAGATGAAGTGTGTTGCCTCAGAAGAACCCTTCACAGCTGAAGACTCTGCAAGCTCTGTGAGCAGACAGCTGAAATCGTCCTTTGGACAGCAGTGAAAAGAAAATATCATTGTACTTATATAGCAATTTCTACTCCCTTGACCAGATTACTTAAAATAATCACATTATCACCACCTCGTTATATTCACTACATACACATTAACTCACAGCACATTCCCCTGCGTGCCACGGCCATCACTAGAAACCCTTTCTCCAGAGCAAAAGAAAGAATTAAAATGCTTTAATCTATGAACCAAAGTTCTAAATGAGAGTTGGAATATTCACCAAGACATTTTTCAGTGTCAAAAACAGTTGGTTGGTCTAGAACACCTGATTATCTACAGAGAGAAATACCACCACAGAATGGCAATGAATGTCCAGCACAGACATTAAAAGCCTGTATTGTTTTGGGCTTCCAGCTGCAACTGCGACCCAGACTGCCCACAAATTTAGGTCATATAAACCACAGCACAGCATGTCTGGCACGCAGACATCATCACCTGCAGCTCAGGGTGAGACTGCACGACAGAACTCCCCGGGATTTCACTGTTATGGACTCTGTAACCTTCCAAGCATGCAGCTCCATGGCTGTTAATGGGTTCTCTTTTTCCCTAATAGAGCAGCATGACAAGCAGCAAACAGCACCGTTTTTCCAAGTGGAGACCACATCTTCATCGCACCTCTCTGGAGAATTCTGTTGCTGCCTGAGGCACAAAAGAACAAAATACAAAAAGGCAGAAATACCCAAAGAATACCCAAAGTTCTCCTGCTTCAAATAAAAACGTAAAATCAACAGTTCCCCAGAAATAAAATATATCCTCTTCTAGAAGATGAGGTTTTAAAAATTTTTAGGACACAGTTCACCATGTTCCAACAAGAATCCCAAGGCCAATCTGTCTTTCCAAGGCTGACGAGCACAGTTGTTGACTGATACAGTACCTCAGGATCCTACTCCTCCCACTTTACCTTTACCAAATCTAACATTTATATAAGCCTGACTACATTTGGAGACAATGTTATGACAATGTTGCATGGCTTTCTCAATCTCAAGCTTTTTGTAATGGTAAAGAAGAATGTAGAATGAGAAGGAACATGCTGAACATGCTTCTCCCTCTTCATGGGGCGGTTTCCATCACAACACCAGCCAGCTTCTTGCCGTTCCTGAGCTTCTTAATCTTCCATCTAAATACTGTTCACCACTTTCAATTTCCCACCTAAACTATGCCCACCTCAGTTTCAGTCCTCTGACTCATTTTATGTTGTTTAATCAGTTTTATTTCATCTTGCATCCAGCCACCATATCCTCCTCCCAGGCTCATTTTTACCAGATTAAACAAAACCAACTCACCTCATCTGCTGGAGGTGAGACTTTCATTCCCTGGTCACTGAAGTAACTATTTCTAAGTTCATTACAGGATCGAGGCTTTTTAGAAGATGGGAAGATAATTGCACACAGTATTCCTGAAGTTTCTCTATTGCCTGAATAGTGAAATAGTATCTATTTCCAATAGCTGCACTGATGGAAATGAAATACAGGAACACCCTTCCAGCTTTTGGCGCAGAAACTTTCATTGTATTGAGCCAGTCCTTCATGAGATGTTACAATTGAGTCCTATTAATGCCATTCCTCTTTTACCCAATTTTTTTTTTCTAAAATATATATTTCTACAGTCTCAAAGAAGATAAATTTATTAATACTTCAAAATAAAAAATTAATCTAGAATATACTAAACTATAAACTGTAAAGGCAAAGCATGTTTGGGCTGTATTTTTAATCAAAATACAATGCAATTCAGTGAATTCACTGTATTTCTTTCAGCTGTAGTCTTAACTTCAGAAAATTTCCCAGCTTGGTCAACAGACATAACTAATCAAAAACTAGAATAAACAGCCAGTGAGCAGCGTGGATTTTAATCCTATCCACCCAGTCATGGAGAGAACTGCTAAAATCTGGGTTAATCCTTCCAATCCTTAGTCAGAAATGAAAGTCTGTGCAATTGAAATAGTATGCCAGAATTAGATTTGCTTGTGGTAAGGATTCGATTAAGCCAAAAATTAAGATCTGAAATAGCTTCAGTTAAAACCAAAGTAGTGCATTTCTACTGACAGATATTATAATCCAAAAGAGTCATTGTACTGAGACCAAACTCGTAACTCTTCTCTCCACAGGAAATTAATTTGGGACAAATCCCAGACACACTGATTTTCAGATAGCTTTTTGTAATTTAAAAAATAAAAAAAAAAAAAAAAAGGAAAAAATGGGAAAAAAAAATCATCTTTTCTCCAAAATTATGATAACAACCACTGGACTAGAATGTCATGAATAAGGTACAGTCAGCAGTTAGGAAGACCACAGAAATAAAGACAATTACTTATGAAGCAGATTCTCACAAACACTGGCAATTTTAAGTACTATAAGTTTGTTGGTGCACTCAAAAACATGACATACCCAATAGATATAAAATATGCATCCCATATCTCTTTATCTGTATTGGGCAGGGGATTGATTTTATCTTCAGCAAGCTGAGAGATTACACATGTCAACACAGAAAATTCTAAAAATGAAGAAGGGAAGTTACCAGTCTCCCAGGAGCCATTTCACTTGAAGCTTCTTCATCATTTGATTAAAGCCTGCAGAGATCTAAAATATCACAAATAGTCTGCATTTGCTGCTGCAAGTCTTCAGCCTTGTCTATAGACAATTTACGTCAAGGCTGAATTTTATGGCTGTTTTCTTGTTGGAGTTACATACGAGATCACTTCGAGCCCCAGAACACCAGTGATCCCCTAGAGCCTACAAATGCCATGTCTGTGCACTTGTGTAACACATCACACTGTGCCATCACCACGGGAGGCAAAAGCAAAGTGGCAGCAAAACTCTCAGTTACAAATATTTAAGGTCTACAGTAACAGAATAATAGAGGGAAATATTCAGTTGTATTCTCCATGTCTAGATAGCCAGAGGTTTCAAGCAGTTGCATAAGCATATTTCTGTAATCTTCGTTGCTCCAAAGCTGGAAGCTTTTACTCAGGCAAGGCTCTTTGAAGTTACTTTGGGAACTGGCTCTCTGCAGATGGAAGAAACAAATGATTAAACCAGCTCAATAGGGAGCCAAGCTTACTGTACATACTTGATTTAAAAAGAAACTAAGGGAAGGTTCTGTTTTTTTAAATACAAACTAGAATGCTCGTTAAGAAGGAAAATATTCCACTGTCTGAGCTGAATTAGAAAAGCTGTTTTAATACCAGAATTTTTAACTGGATGGAATATGGAAATGAAACCTCAAAATGACCCAGTCAGACAGAAACCCAACTATCAAAACGAAGTTTAAATAAGTTATCAGGTTTAACTTAAATAAAACCAGCTAGCTTGTCAACAGGATATTTCTCTAGCAATCCAGTATGTCATGAGAGAGAGCACACCAAGTACAGCCCTTAATGAACCAAATCATTCCTTTAACTACAGATTGCTCTTCTAAGCAGAAAATGCTTTAAGTCTATTGTGTTGCTTGGCCTTTCTATCTCAGATATTAAGAGACTACGTCTGCATCTTTATGGCTGTTACATAAAGAACACCCTAAGCCCCTCATTAGAAAGGAAAAACCCTCTCCATGATCTCTACATGGCAGCATTCAAATCTTCAGGAAAAGCAATTAAATAAGCATTAAAGAACTACTTATTTAAAGCATTTGCTTACTTTGCACTTGCTCTTCGTCCTTTACTTCCCAATGAAATCAATCACACCGAAGTCAGGACTCCACAAGCAGGATTTTTGCTTTCCATGTGTACTTGTATATGATCTGCACCTATCTTTTCCTACTGGAAGTATGCTCCTCAGCTTTTAGAAATGCCTTTGCTGACCTACAGAGCTTTTTTTCTGCATAACTTATTTAAAACTAAGGTTTTGCATGCCTATAACCTACTTTATACAGTTTAAAAATGCAGTAGAGTGGGGGAAATGAGCAAAGTTCGTTCTTATTTTAGCTTAAGTCTTCCACTGCTTTCAGGCAGTGTCCACTGAGGGCTCCACTGCAGCTTAACAAACCAATAGGACCTACACTGGAATAAGGATTGCTGAGGTGGACTGTTCCATTTTATTATTGCCTGGACTCTCTCACTATTTTAAGATCTTTGCCTGTGAGAAAAGTAAATCAAAAACCAGCTTCTCTTAAGCCAGGAGTCGTCCCATACCAGGAAGGAATAACTTAAAACAATTTAAACATGCACACTAAAGATTGGTAAGGCATTCAGTGACCAGTAAAGGCACATACTGCAGGTGACAGCTGGGTCCACATAAATTTCCCACACATTCATTTAAATTTTTATTCAGAGATCATGCAATGTGTTTTCATGAGAAATTAGGAAACTGAAAACACCTGTATATAGTGAGGAGCTACTGAGCAACTGTTCAGGACATTATAATGTGATTTTTATTTTATTATTTGGACCTGTCCTAAGTCATCTATTTAGGGCCTTTTTTTTTACTGATCATTGGAAATATTTCAGTTAACTCTTCCACTATAAGGAAGTTATAGATAGTAAAGAACAGGAATGCGAGAGACAGTAGCCTGGAGCCTGAGAAAGGTTAGAAAAGGTGTGACATTACTTTTGCAGTTGTTAAGACAGGTAAAAATGACAGGATAAGTATATCTGGAAATAGCTATGAAGATGATTTTCTGCCTTTACCCAACCCAAAGTGTGGAGGGGATCCTGTGACTTGTATTCTCCCCTCCAGAAGTGAGCTCACCCTGCGAAGAGCCAAGGCTGTCCTTGTCTGGCTCTTCCCTGTGCTCTGTTCTCTGAAGACACTGCTCATTTTCAACCTCACGGTACAACCAGTCGCTTAGACAACATCAGGATTTGTGTCATTCATGATCCACAGCTTTGTTCAGTGCACATAATAACAATTTCAGTAGTAAGTGCCAGTGAACCTGAGTCTCAGAACAGTATTTTTAAAGAAACAGCAAAACATATTCACCTACAGGGGAGACTGCAGAATCAGCAACCACCTAACACTGTGGGAAGCAATTTGCTTTGATATTTTTTTCCTGTCAGTCTGTCCTGTCCACAAGTATTCTAAAAGCCCTACTGGGAAATATGAAGTTCAGGATTGAATGAAATTATAAAATGGAACTATAAATATGTTTTGAGCCTCCAGTTACTGAAAAATGCAAGGTGGTAAGCACTCCCAAAAGCACTTGTTTGGAAACAGCTGTTGGGCGAAGGAGGTTTGCAGACGATGGACTGGGTAAGGAAAATGCAGCCTAAGAGCAAGCGAAGAAAGCAAATATTTCTTCTTACAGCTTCAATACCAGTTTGCTGCTATACAGTTAAAGGATATAGTTTAAAGTTTCACACACTAAGCAGTTAAACCATCCACAACACCTTTCTCTGGAACTCAGATTCCACAAAAGGAATGTCAGCCTTTTTGCAGACAACAGCAGCTAAAATGCAGATAAAGGAGAGAGGAGAGGATGGCAAACAGATCAAAACAAAACTAAGGACAGGGTGAGCTTGTTTCCTACAAAGATAATGTGACTGCTGAAAATAAACCAGACCATCCTAAATGGTACTTGACTAGAATACAGACACTTCTCATAATTCTTGCATCTGTTTTCTTATGATGAATTCACAAGCCTTATCTCGTCCCAATTAGGTACTTCATATAGCTCTAATGCCTATGCCAACACAATTTACTCAGAGTTCTTAATTAGCCTTACACACAAAAAATAACATGCAATTTGTCCGGTAATTATATGTTTCTGTAACTCCTAAAAGCAACTTGTTACTTAGAACAGATTACCTTAATTCTATTTTCTGTCGTACCTAATTATGTTGCGAATTTTGCTGAGCTGAAAGGTGGCTATAAAATCCCTGCCCTTTCTTCTTTCATAGTGGTTCTACATACACAGTGTGTTTCCACTAGACACAAAATCAATGCAGTGAAAACAAAGCAGTCCTATTGCTAATTTGGTCACGTGGAGAGGCAAACTGCTCAGCACAAATAGCCAAAACTTTGTACCAAAAATGTCACAGAAATCTTGAACCCAAAGTTAGGACACTAAAAACAAACCACCACTGTCAAGAAAAGGGGGGGAAAAGGAAAAGATAAGCAGCTTTCCACATGGCAATCCTTTGAATGAAACATGTTTATAGAAATATCTTGCTTTAAGATGCACAAAAGGCAAGTTATAAATAGCCACAAACACTGAGCAGAGGCCATGGAGCAAAACCAGCACTGGTGTTCTCAGTCATGCTGCAGCAAGGAGCTTGTGACAAGGAAACAGCTCAGCCTACCTTCATTAAAAGCCTAGAAGGAAATTACTTTCCCAGACCTATGATGGAGACAGGAAGCCCAAAACACTGACCGAGGAGTCCTCTGGTAATAAAGCACCTCTCCAAGAGAGCTTACCCAAAAACCAAATCAAGGGATGAACAAAGTTGAAAGATATATGGTCTTGAGCTGAAAAAATCAACTTTATCCAGGATATTCCGAAGTGGGGATATGTGATCCTACTGGGAAATTACACTGTCAGCCAATTCAGCACACCAAAGCACCACTACCTGAAGGCACCATCCTGAGGAGCAGGTAAATCAATGTACTTCAAAAATATTAAAAGCATGAAGATTGCAACCTTTTTTTCTCTCACCCTTCCTTCTCCAGCTTCAGCAAGGGAATCCAGAAGAAAGCAGGGAGAAGAATCTACATGTATACCAAAAGAAAACAAACCTCCATTTCTCAGGTCTGATCACACCCAAATATGAAACAAAAGACAACTTATAAAAAAATGGAGGACATCTTGGAGCTGTATGCAGAATATTACACTCTTTTAGTTAAATCTCATCCAGAGCCCTTTGATATGTTTCTCAGCATGTTACAGCCAAAAGGAAGTGTATGTCTACTTTAAATTTGCTCCTGTCCAAATACACATTAATCCTGCTAAGTAAGACTGACCAATGTACAATCAAATGGAGTTACTGACATGCAGTAGAAGTTTATGACCAGTTTGACCTCAGATATGTTGCTGGATTTCCTAATTTTAGTTCAGTCTCTGTAGCTGTTGAAGAGGGGAGGGGAATAGAAATGGATTGCACAAACCATCTACATGCATACATTTATGAATGATTTCTTTAATCCACATGTGAAGCTGAAAGAATCAGTATACAAATAAAATCTTAAGTCACAAATTTGGACTAGAAACTGTTCCTTTTTCAAGAGGTTTAAATCATTCACAAAGATTGATCAGGGAACCCTGCGTACCACTGAGCCCAGGAGCCCTCACGGCTGAGTCCCAGAAAGGACAGACCTTTCTCCAGAGGAATTTTGCTCTTCCCCAAATAAGAGAACTTGTACACCTGGAACCTCCTTCTCCTTCCAATCACTGAGGCTTTTTGATCATGTGTATGGGAAGTACAAGGAAAATTGCTGTGGGGAAAGGAGACAATATTAACTGCATATCACAAACTTACAGCTCCTGGACACCAAGTAACCTCCACCGGCAACTTGGAATACCACATTTGCATATCAGCAAAGCTCATTTTCCTGTTGGTTGTTCAGCTTTGATACTACATTTCTTCTGCACACTTCAATTTCTCTCCAAAATAGTCCCCCTCTAACCAATCTTATTTCCAGTTCTGGTTTCACACAGCCTGCAAGTTTCAACTCTTTCCTGACCCAGAATATCAAGTCTCAGGACAGAGGAAGGTACATCCTGCATTTAGAGAAGAGCACAAAACCTTTACTCGAAAGAGTGGGGAAAGCAGAGCACAGCCCATGAGCAGCACTGTCCCTCCAGGGCCATGCCACCCTCAGCTGGGTGTCCCCGTGAGAAGCCAGAGGAGCCGGGCTGGGGGTGAACACACTGCGGAACTGGAGCTCTGCACTCTGAGAATTAAACCACATCCACTTTTACGAACTCTGCCTCCAGCTTACGCACCTCGAGTGCAAGCACAGGGGTTTTCCCCTAAGGACATTAAGTCTAAATCTAATATAAATAGCCAATGATGCTGCTGCAGCTTTATGTATTTATTTCAGTGAAGTACAGAAGAAATAACTCAAGGATTTAAACAAACAATATGGTGACAGATGGTGTGGAGACAATCCAGGCTGGGCTCCCTCAGTAAAATCCACACAACTTCATAGCTCCAGGGAAGAGTGGGGGCAGAGGAGGAAGGAGAAGGGAAGAGGGGAACAGAAAGAGTACACACAAAGCAGATGACCACAGTTTGGAAAAAAAATAAAAGCTACAGCCTGCAAAGTTTTTCTGTGCATCTATACCAAGCCCTTTGTACCATCACCATGTAGGCAGATCTATCCCAGAGCCTTCTAAGCAAGATCAAAAACTTATAAAGAAATTCTTCAAATTAAATTGTTAGTTCAAATAAGTGACAAATAAAACACACTAAGGAACAGTCTATTCAAATAATCTAAGCATCCTCAAAAATAATTAATAGGTGAAACACAAAAAATGTGTTTGACATTATATCAAAGCCCTTCTGTTCTCTACACTGCATAATTTTATATTTTCAGGTACATTCTCTGGATATATTATGATTGCCATACCTCCTATGTACTTTATAACCGTCTATGATTATTTCATAGCTTAAAAGAAATAATTTTTAATTTTGCATTTGAGAATGTTTCTGGGAAAACAAATTCCAAAGATGCCACCAGAAATGTCTGCAAGCAGAAAATAGTGCTGAAGGTCTTGTGTCCTACTTTCACAGCTCAAGAGTCTGCTGTGTTGTAATTACCCATCGGCAGGCAATAGTTTGGAGAGATTGCAAGGGTCATCTACAACAGGGACTTGCTAGCAGTTTTAAGATGGTCTTGCTCAAAATGAAGACACTTAAGGATTTCTATTTTCAAGACCTGTACGAACAGTTTGAAGAGAAAGAAAACAGTACCTTTGAGATGAAAATATATTGCTTACTGCAAAGGACTAAGGTGAAGCCAAACATTCCTCTCTCCTAAATGAGTGGTTTATAGAAACCCACCCTGCACCCTCAGCTCACCACCCTGCAGCAGTTAATTTAAGCAAACTAAAATAATAGGAACTTACCTAAACTACAAGGAAAATCAAGTAAATTCTAATAGACTTCCATTCCCTACAACCTGCTTATTAGTTACAGAAATTCCTAATCTCTTCACAACTACCTTCCTTCTACTTTGGAAATTTAAACTAAATATCCCTCCCTTGAGCTCCGTAAGTACAAGTCTACTCTTGCAGTATTCCAGAAAACCAACCATGTTTTCCTTCACTGAATTAAGAGGGAAAGATTTATGTGGACAAGAGAATGAGGAATAATATAGTCACCTTAGAAACAGCTCGGAAAATCCATTTGGAAAAAAAGAGTGGGAGAAAGAGCAAGAAAGGAAAGCTCCCATCATTAATATAATGCTGCTGTGAGTTCCAAGACCCAGCCGAAAGCAGCAAACACAGCAGCTGCTGGAGCCACGCCAGTACAGGAGCAGCAATGTCTGAACCAGCAGGCTCTGTCCCAACCAGCTCACCCTCGCACAGCACTGCCTCCTGAGGAGGAAAACCACGGGATAATATACTGCTCACTTCATTCACCTCAGTAAGACAAATCTCAGGTACATTTTTAACCATTTAATATCACTGATTACAGCATGAGTGTGTAAAAGGTCCTACTACAGATTACATTCTAGTTCTAAAAATCTTATGGATGTGCAAGAATTTCTTTAAAAGTACATACAGATTGGCTTTTATGGATAGGGACAAGCAAACACATATTTGCAAGGAGGTCAATGCTACATTTTTACTGCAGCTCAAAATAAAAATTAGAATATCTGAAGGTTATGCTTCCCATAGGGGCCTTTGTACAGCTGTAAGGGAAGAAAATCAAATCCAACTGCTTCTTCAAATGAGTCAGAAGGTGGAAACATTGTGTGCAACAGACTATGTAGTAGTGCAAGCTACTCTGTCTAGACCTGAAACACCAGTTACATGAATACTGGTATTTTTGCACTAAAGTATTTTATTAACCTACAGTTTAATCCTCCAGACTTTTGCAGACAAAGCCGAAGTGAATATCATGCTCAGACATACAGTGCCATGCACATGCTAAAATTAGCCATCAGTAAGGGCAGGAATTAAAAGTTATTCTAGAAAATCTTAAATTTACGATTTTCTATTATAAAATACAGAATTGCTTTTACAAGCCAACTAAACAAGCTGGACAGAAATCTACAAACACATATGGGAGACATATGCATTAATGAGCACATTCAATGTAGTATGACTTCCAGAAAAGTTCTACAATAAAAAACAAATACAACATCCCCCTGCCATCCATCAGACAATTTTGAAAGCGTTAAGAGTTGAAGCACACTTACACATAGTACAAAAGTGAAGTGTGGCTTTTGAACTGTTTTGGTCTTATAGAGAATCACTGCACTATGGAGACACTTGACAAAGAAGCTGGAGGATATGTGGAGGAACTTTAAAATCACGAACAAAGTCACGTACTGGTAAGGAGCATAAATGCTCAGCACCAGAGCCAGGAGTTCTGGGTGGGCTCTGATCACAATTGCAAGGCTGGGCTTAGAGCTCTGCTTTGCACAAGTGCAGCACAGTTTTTTGTATCTCAAAGGAACTAGAACAAAGCAATTCCAGCTATACATATAATGAGGTGAAAATCACAAGTAATGCAAACATCTGCAAGTATTTCAGTAAAGTAGCTGAAAAATCTCCACCAAAAGAATGAAAGAGATTTCAAAGTACAGTTTCGCTCGGCACTTATTAGCAATTAGCTGCCTTATTTCTGCACTGTGCCGGCAGTGCTCCAGGGCATGGGGGGCCCATGGGATGGGCTGAACATGAGTCAGCAGTGCTCCCTCCCGGTGGCACAGCCCAGCGAGGCTGCGGCAGCAGCACAGCAGCTGCTCCAGGGAGCGACTGTTCCCCTCGCAGCACTCACGAGGATGTATCTGCAGTCCCTTGTCCTCTTTGGGGTCTCCCCATACAACACTCCAATATATCCAAGTCAGTCTAAAGGACTGCAATGCAAGTAAGGCCTGAAAAACTTTTTCCCCAGGAAAGCGACAGGTAAGGATATAATTGCAGCCTGCAAGTGCACTGAGACGGAGTTGGACTCAGTTTCACAGCAAAAGAACAAGAGCCTGTGGTATCAAGGGAAATTCTAATGAGATAAAATGAAAATATTTGCATGGTGAGAGACATTAACTAGTGAAACAGATTGCCCAGAGAGGCTGTGGTACTTCCATTGAGATATTCAAAACTTGACTGGATGATCTGATTTTGGTATTAGCTCATCATTGAACTGGGTTAAACAACCTCCAGCGATCCTCTCTAACCTCCATGGCTCTTAGAGAATCATTATGCAATAATATATAGTACTTACCTTTTGGAAAAGCAGTTATTTATTTTGCATAACATTTCCAGATCTGTTTCGAGAAGTATCACTTTGTGATAGCCCTTCTGGAAAATTACCCTCACCTTTAACACTCATTGACTATGTGCTGTAACTGTGAGTGCTTCCACAACAATAAAATGCTTCAAGTTATGTCTTTCAGAAAGACTTCTAGGAAGATTTTAGGTTGCAATAGGCAAAAGCAGTATGATTCAAAGACACTAAATATTCCTGAATGTATTTACAATATGTAGGGGCATTTTTTCCCATATGTGAAGGAAGCAAATCTTTTAGCATTGACACAGAACTAACCACGATGTTCTGTTTTTTAAAAAAGTATCAATAATATCACTATACACAAATACTATCATTATAATCATAGCATGTGGTGAAACAAAGGTAACTGTTTGAAACCGAATGCTCAAGTCAGAAAACAGTTCCTAAGTAATGTTTATGTTGAGATGTCTCAAATGTCAAGAGATACAAGATGAATAAACAGCCAGTCTGTTTTCAGCATCCTCCAAGGGATGCTGATGCACAGCAGGCTGGCACAGATGCCCCAGACAATTCTCGTCTTGTGTCAGCAGTCTATCCCACATCTGAATATGTTTGAAGTGTGTGGCAGAACTGGGGACCAAAGCCAAGGAGCAGTTCATTGGCAGGAGAGCTCCTGCCAAGAGCAGGTGATAAAATCAGCTGGAGCAGAGCATGTGGCACTGTCCAAAGGGTATCTCTGCAGCACAGTAGGTTTAGGTAGGTGCCATACACCCCCAAGGGTCCCATTGGTTTGTTGGTAGGGTTTTGGCAGCCAATGTGAGGTGAAAACAGATCAGCGAGGTTCAGAAAACATTGTGTTGGCTTCACATGCCTGTCTATTTTCATTGTCTGAATCATGCAACATCTCTGCTCAGATGGCGCAGGCAAACTCAGAGCAAACTGAAGCAGAGCTGGGCCGGGAAGGAGGCAGTCTAGACAACACACCACTCACCCCAGATGTTCACTCAGGGACTCAGAGCTTCAAACACTGCATGTCCTGCATTAATCACTGCAAACTCCAAATGTGGGCAAACCTCATCTTTAGAAATATAGAACAGCTTATTTTTTAGAGATATGACTCTTCAGTCAAGATTCACACTGACATAGTATTTGTGAGCCATTGAGAATATGGTAGCTTATCTCCTCTGAGTCATTCAGTGAAGCCTTCAGCAGTATAGAGCATTATAAATGAGTTCTCACTCCTGTGCCCTCAGTTTAGTTCAGTTCAGCATCACATAACAACCACCTGGCACAGAACTCATACAGTAAGGACATAAATGAAATGGCCTTATTAGAGTGCCAGAGCACTACATCCACAAGCAGGAGTGGGACCAGGCATCTTTGCATAGCCAGGCATCTCAATACACAAGACAAAGCAGGAGACTTTAATAATCTTCACAATTCAGCCAACCCCCATGTGTTTCATGGGTCTGCTAAAATCCTGACAGTGACTTGAAAGATTTTATAGTTGCAATCCCTCTCCCTCAGACTTCATCTCCCCCTGCCTTTATGACAGCACTGTGAATTTCAACTTCTTCTTCCAGGAATTCATTCCTAAATGAACGGTTAATAGAGTGACACATGCAAGTCTCATTACTGCGATAATGAGACGGTTGCAAGACACTGCACATTACAAAGGTCAGGTTAAAAATTAAGGCAATATTAGTTACATGAAGAAACAATTCTTTCAGACAGTTCAAGCTACTGAAGATTGCTCTGCTAGATTGTTTTAAGACACAAAAGACAATTTTGATTTCCCAAATGGAAACCTTAGAAGCTAAATTTCAGACGAAAAGTTTGCTAATAAAACTTTGATAACCCCTAAAATCAAAGACAGTGATATAATAATGACAATATTAGCATACGATGTAGTAACTTACTGAGACAAAAAAATAGACCGTTTCATTTTCTAGAGACTCTTACATAAAAGTAAAAATAGATCAGTATCATTCTGCATCTGCTACCGACAGTGAAGCTGATTCTGTAAGGATTTCTGCCAGTGCTTCATCACTTAGCACTGCCTGGGATCTTCAAGTGTTCTTACACTGGCAGAGACAGTTAAGTGAAATATGTATCAAATAGAAGCACTAAGTACATATAAACCCAGCTTTATAAAGACAAGTAAATCTGTACTGTAATTTAAGAGTACATGAAATAACTGCCTCTGTAACTTGATCACTGCAATTGCATTTAAGATAGCAGCACTGACTGTAATGATCTTTCTACATAAATCAAGATGTCAAAGCCATTGTCATAGAATCTCTGCCATAATTCAGCACTTATTGTCCTCCCCTTGGATGACAAGTTCTAAAGGAAGATCATTCAAAATACCAAGAGAAAAAGACCTCTTATCCCAATGGAAAAAAAAGAAGTCTTTTCCAGAAGTAAAAAGTTTCAAAAGTTCAAAGCTGATTCCTCAATCATAACCAATCATTGTCACTTTCCTGCTTCTTTTCCCCCCCTTACTTCACAAAACAATGTATCTGGACCACTTCCTTTTCAGCTGTATTTTGAGAGCCCTTTACCATCCAAAAGTGATTAATAAGAAATAATAACAGTCAATGAATAAGAAACCCTAAATGAAGGAAATATCAGGAAATAAGTTACAATTAATATTAAAAATCTTCATGTGCTGGCAAACCAATGACTTCCCACATCTGCACTCCCTCTTTGAGCTCTCCTCCGTTACACCACAGTGGGAGATCCTCTGACTTTCAGGCGAGGCAGAGTCCCCATCAGAGAAACTCAGCCCTGCACTAAGTCCCTTTTTCAAAAACAGCAGCAATCACCTCACAACACCAATGCTGCAGTGCCAACAAGGAGTTTTTAAAAATTGTTACAACATTAAGGAATTTGAGACATGAGTCACTTTTGCTCTTCCAGTCTCACAGCAGATTACATAAAGATATGTTTTCCAACAAAACCATTTGTCATTATCTCCAGATTTCAGACAACCGCTTAATGGATTTTCATGAGCTATCGTAGGAAAGTAGAAGTATCCAGTTAGCAAAAATCTAATTCAATAAATCTATGGAATGCAGTTGGTTCGAGTGAGCAAGACTACTTAATTTATAGACTGTAGTGGATCACTAAAGTCTAGCTTATTATTGTCCTATTATTACTGCTTTCCTCAAATAGATTCAGATATTGCTTGCTATTTCTTATAAACACCACAGAACATCTGCTTATAATTTTACATCTTAGCCTCAAAATCATTTTATGAACCAACTATTTTGAGGTTGTTTTTACATCTATATGTCATATTAGCTATTAATTTTTTTTTTTTTTAAACTGACCATCGTTCAATGTGCTGGAGAGTAAAATCTCACTAGGGCTGTTTTTATAGTGTTAAAAAGTTGAGTTCAGGCATGAAGCCCAAAATATTTCTGAATATTTGATAAGCCATCAACAAAGACACCCTTATGCGTATTTTTTTCTTTTTTTTTAAGTACAGAGAGACAATTAAGAGCACCTTTTTTGAATCGCTTGTAGCAATTATTCATGATAGAGACCAACACAATGAAATACATTATAACAACGAGAGCTCTTAATAAATTTTCCTACCTTATCTGCCATTATCATGGAGGCCCCGCCATGAATTCCAAGAATTGGAATAGAAGTCTGAGATGAAATAAAATCCAAAATCTGAGCTACTGCCTCCTGATCAGTGTCATCTCCAAAAACCACTCCATGGATCTTGGTGCCTGACATCAAGTCACAAACATGTGTTATGATGCTCTTAGGGTCAGTCTGGTTCACAAGAAGGGTCACTACATTGATATCAACAGTCAGGTCTGCTGCCATTTCCCTGGTCCAGAGAGCTCTGATATCTCTCTCTGTTATATACTTGGTCCTTCCCAGAATCACTGCAATGTTCAGGATGGGATAATTTTTCTCTGCTCCACGAACAAGATCCAAAGGCGCCAGAAGAGCTTGGAGTACCAGGAGAGCACAGCCAATTTTCCTCATCTTTGCCAGCTTTATCCCCTGTAAAAGCGATCACATTGTATAAGAAAAACATAGAGGAAAAAAATATATACTGTGTATCTTCAATGAAGGTTTTAAACAGAAAGCTTCTGGGCATAATGCAAACTTTAGCAGATCTTTATAATGCATCCTTCACCTCAGCTCCAATTCAAGCCTCTTACATCCCATCAAAAACTCGGCTTGATAATGACAGCATTACAGCTGGTCTCCCACAAGCAAGGCAAAAAATGTAGCAGAAGTTCAGAGAAAAGACCCATTAACATTCTTCCTGGATAGGCAACAAAATTAAAACGACTGACATAATTTAAAAAAAAGACATTATCATCCTTCTCTTTAACCTTGCTGCGCTAAAACGGGTAAAACAGATGTATTTTCCTTCATCCTGGACATTTATTTAAACTTTAGTCACGGTCTAACAGGGAGAGGTACTTTAGCTCAAAATGAGAGAAGTGAGCCAGAAGTCTGCTAGAAACCCCAGTCCACATACTCCATACATCTCACAGCATCCCAAACCCATGCTGGTTTATTTCTGAAGATCTCTCCTAGGCAGCTGCTGCTCAAGGAATCCTACTGCATTTCTGGAAGAGATTCAGAAGCACCATATTCTATCTTAATTCTTTCCCCTCCTCTCATGCAGTATTCGGAACTTGAGCATCTCAGAACTGCTGATCTCGGACACAAAGTTGTCCCTAGTGCTGAAGGGGAGGGTGTTCCATAAATGAACATCACTGCACTGGTTACCTCATGTCTTCACTGAATCTCTGTAGGGGGCTGAATATAGACGAAGTAGGACGGGGAGAGAGATGAGCCACAGAAGGGATCTGAACTATCTGAAGGAGGGAGAAGGAGAGCAGGTCTGACTCTGCAAGATCTCCCCCTGCTTCTGTGCCCCGAGGGATTTCCACCCCCATAACTGGCTCTCTACTAGCTGCAAGAAGGGAGTCCCGGTGCTACATAAAGCCAAGCTTGTTGCAAAGCGTCACGCAGAACACACAAGCGGGGCTGTCCAATCAGGGGTGGCATTTTTCAGATTTCCCCTCTCATCCTGCCAGCCCTATCCCCATCCTCAGTCAGAACCGTCTGCAGCTGAAACACGCAGCCAGACACGGGCTTGCAGCATCGCCACCTCCTTTCGGGGCACGCAAGGAGACGAACACTCGACAGGGCATTTAACTGCACATCAGTGCCCCTGTGCTGCCTGATTGCACTGCGGGCCAGGCTCCCACCGAGCGCCGCAACAGCAGAGGCGGCACGGAGCGCGGTGGAGCAGCAAACCCAAATGCCCCGGCTCCCCGCCGAGCCCGAGGAAGGCTCCTGGCCCCTCCGA
>VZRL01003708.1:229922-270472 GCA_013397895.1 Origma solitaria | reverse complement strand
GACGGGACGGGACAGCGGGGGGAGAAGAGGAGACGGGGAGAAGCCGTTAGTCAGGTTGCACATTTGACAGGAGAAAAAAACCCAAAAACTTCAATCCCATGTGATATGTGAACCGAAATAAAGTGACTACACTCAGAAGTTCCCCCCCCCCCCCTTCACTTGGAAATAGATTTCAGCTCTTTGCTAAAAGCAGCGCCGTGAGCCCACAGCCGTCCGGGATGCATCCCTCATCTTATCCAGGTCAGCAGAATCCTGTGCTCCCAACTGCCCGTCTGCTTCCAAGTGAAATGGACGGGTTTGAGCTCTAAGGGAAGAGACATCGAACCTGGAAAGAGCAGCTAGAAGCAAACTAATTCACATGATCAAGGGCAGGAGTTTTCTTGGCAGGTTCAAAACAAGCATAACCTGGAGCACAGCTAAAGCGGTGTGGGATAAAGCTCTTTCCGCTCTTGAAACAGAACAGCTTCATTCCCAATTTACCATAAACAAACCCAGGGAGACACTCTAGCAGAGCCCGCCACGGAAAGCTCGATTGCTTTGGATTTTTCATTCACAATTCCCAGTAAATATGCATGAAGACAGTTCTGCAAGCAAGCCCGGCTCTATGTAGGACGCTGGCGCGCCAGGGAAGGCAGCCGGCATTCCTTAAGTGGCCCTCGGTGCTGGCTGCGAACTCGGAGCCCAGCCCTGGTCAGCGGGAGCCGGCACCGCCGAGAGCCCTGCGCGGCTCCCGGAGCTCCGCGCCCCTGCCCCGGTGCCGGGCGCGATCCGGGCTCCCTAGAAAGGCGATACTTACTGCATTCTCCCTCCACATAGTTCCAGTTTAAAGATCGTCAAAGTCATTTCAGTAGATTCCTTTGCAAACGATGAAGTGGAAAATAGGTCCCTTAATGCCTGGATTTCATCCTGCAACTTGTTCCCACCGCAGTAAATAGCAGCCCGGCAGCTCTTTATCGCTTGAAATCCCGCATGACCAAGTTTTAGCAGAGCCATTACAACTGAGATTCGCTCTTTACTTTTGGCAGGAGGCATTTAAGCGTCTTCTTTTTTTTTTTTTTTTTTTTTTTTTTTTTCTTTTTTCTCTTCCCTTTTTTTTTTAAATCGCGATCTTGCCGCAGCAGTTCCCCAGGACGGCAGGCACGGAGCCCCCGCGCTGCTCTCGGCTCCTCGGAAGCGGCGGGGACTGGCGGCGCGGGCTCCTGGAGGTGCGGCGGGCTCCACCCGGGGCCGCCTGCGCGGCGCTGCGGGCTGCGCCCGGCGCGCTCCGCTCCGCCGCCCCCGGCACCGCCGCCCTTGCAGGGGCGAAGCTCACGGCCGCCTTGTCAAAGCGAGACCAGCCGCGGATACTTTGAAGGCTTCTCCCCCCCCCGCCCCGTTCTGCTTGCACAAGCACCAGCGAATGAGTCAGACGCAGGCAATCGGGGGAGGGGGTGTCAGATCTGGGGGAACGGTGAGAACACCGGGTTTGGGGCACTGGAGTGGCAAACTCGAGCGCTCTCCCCGCAGTAACATCCCCAGCGAAAGGTTGGTAGCCCGGGAAACCCCAGAGTGTTCTCCTTTCCCTTGATGCAGGGGCTGTCAACCAGAAATCCCTGCCGTGGGGCTCAGGGGAATGAATGTGGAGCAGCAGCTTACACACTAAAAGCAGCCCTAAAAGCTCCAGACCGCAGCCAAATATCACAAAAAAGCTCTGTAGAAGTTGGCTCCATCTGGGCATCCCTGCTGTTCCATCCGCCCTTCAACATTCCCCATTTCAAAGCCTTGAGCCTGTTTCTCTATCTCCCATTCACCTCCCACAGCCCTGGTGTCGAACCCACCTGGCCTCAGAGCAATTCTTGTCTCCCTGCCCACACCACAGCCCACCCACCATTGCCTCCCTCCACCACACACTACTGTGCCTGCTCCCTCACTCCATTGCTCTCCTGCTTTTTCCTTTCCACCATCCTGCTCCAGCTGCCACAACGTATTTGGTTTTGCACAAATGAATGTACCAGCTAAGTACCACAGAGGGATGGCCTCTTCTGTGCTCCATCCTTTACAGCCATGTTCATTTCTACACCAAATCCTTCAGAGGAAGGCAAATTCACACATTTTAACAGACCCCCAACTCCTATGCCAGAGCAAACTTGCAGGTTCAAGTAGGATAATCACAAATGTCCACTCGCTGAAGTCTGCTTCTCACTACATTAAGAAACAGAACACCAAGAAATCTCTCCCAAAGACATTTAACAACGCATCAGCTTTACTGCACTTGACAGTCTCCTCATTGAATTCCCCAACAGGTCCATGTCTGGTTTTTTTCCTCCTTTGAAAGATCTCACCTCCTAACTTATTTAGGGATTACTTCCTCAGACATTACATTAGTCTTTCTAAGCAAAGCAATTAAACAGCTACAACTGCCTTTTTTTTTTTTTTAATGTTTGATGATTTAATGCATCTCTGCATTTCACCCTTGATGCACATTTTCCCCCTGTAAATATTACAGTGATGTTTGTCACAGTTACTGGAGATGAGGTTGCACCTCCATCCTTGTGTAAGGGTTATTTCAGTGTTATCATTCAGGAGATTTACTGGAACAGCAGCAAAAACAGATTCAGAATCCTCAAACGCAAATGAAATTCATAATGGTGAAAAATTGCAGCTCTAACATTAGCATATGTTTAAAATATAAAAAAGGACATGGTGTTTTTGGAAAATACTTAGTATACAGTATACTGTGTACAATATATTGACTGAGTCTAATGGTGTGAAAGACCAATACAAGAAATACCCAGATTTTCTAACTTCAGAGCATATGATTTTCATTAATCTAAATTTAGAAATAGTTTAGCATTATTTCCAAATATTTTTCCTCAATTCCTCTCATAAAATTTTATGAACTATCACAATAAAACAGTCCAAATTTACACATTAGAATTAAAATAGAACATATTAAAAGTTTGTGCAAACACAGAAGGATTAATCTTGGCAATACATATGCAATCTTCCCAAAAGCCTCACCGAATTCAAGCAGATTACTGCCTACAGAATTGAGGAAATGCTGCAAAATTAAGACTGCTGTTTTAATAGACATTCACACTCCATCTCTAGGTATATTTACACAATTTTAAATTAAAGAGAAGAGCTACAAACATGGTAAGAAGTCAATTTCACTGAGCAGAAACAAGAAAACAAAACCTGCATTTAAGTGTCTAACCCTTCTAAGTTTTGTCTAAGGAACACTCTACTTCAAAAGCAGTGTAACAAACACCAACATCCCTGCACTTGGGGCATTGAGCATTTTCATGGACAACATTTGTTCTGGAAGGCAGATGGATTGATCCCTAAATGACTGCCTTCTCCATATGGGCATCTCTGCACTTTTCTAAGAGCAGCTACAACACGAGTTCAGGAAGTTTGGAATCACGCACTTCCGAGGATATTTTCCACCTGGGGTTTCCCTACCAGGCCTGCCTCCTACATAAACACATATTTAAAGGTCAGGAACTTTCTTCTCACTCTGTTCCTTCTAAAATAACATTAAATTACAAAAAAGTGCCCATTTCTGGAAATTACCTGTTGCAGAGAGCGCTTGCCAACAGAAACAAGCAGCTAAATGATTAGGTACAAGCAATGTTTCCAAAGCAGGGTGCGATGGTCTGGCACTAGGCAGATTTGTCTCTGTTGCAGACTCCTTAGTGATACTAACTTGTTCTCTATTTGCTTTACTGTACCAGCTGAAAGATGCTTAGCCTCAGACATGTTAGACAGCTAAATTAAAAGTCAAATTAAACCTCCAGATTCAGGAAAACAACTCTATAATTTTCCTCTCACTTTTAGAAAGAGCACTGTTAAGTAAGCTAAGTATAATTATGCTCTTTAAAAAAGCAAAATTCTTCTAATGAAATTCCATCAAAATTAGTCAGAAAAAATACTTTAATACATCAGATGTCATATTATCGCCACTCTACTTTCAAGAGGTGGTCTTTTTTGCAAAAGTTTAAGACAATTTGAGAGATCACTCAAACAAATTGAAGATTTCCTCAATAACCCTTGCTACATGAAAACTCCATTGCACACAACTTCACAAGTTTTATGAAACAAAAAGGTAATGAGATACTACAGGTAACTGGCTAGGTTAAGGTAGAGAGGTTCCCTTGGAATTCATTACAAATTTTAAAATGTTTCTAGTTCCAGCAATAAACTACTTTTACATTTAGGGACTATTGCTGTAACTATTAATAAGTTATTTATATGCTTCTTATCTGCCACAAATATCTGAATTTCACCTACTCTGACAAATGTCTCCAACAGGAAACAAAAGTGACATTGATGCAAAGTCATTTTTCAGTACCACACAGGATCAGGTCTGAAATGAAACCACTTGACTCAACAAAAACTCAATGCATAGCAAACAAGGATACAGTAACATAAATTTACTCTTGGGAGGCTGCAAAGTTACTTACATGCTAAATGAAATTAAAGTAAAAATGGTAAAGAACTCCATTGTTTTCAAACTTGCTAAAACATTTTGTCACAGATGGCACTCTTATTGAAAACTGGCATAGCTCCTCATTTGGCAGTGCTCTTTCTTGCACAATTTACCAAGTCATGCATGAAATGATGGCCTTAAGCTACTCTCAGTTTTGCAAAGGACATGAGCTAGCTGCCATGGAAAAAAAGAGGCAACATCACTGAGTGGAGCTGGAGGCTGTTACAGCACTCCAGCTTCTCTGCAAACAACCCCCAGCAAGGAAGGAACACCCCGGGGACAGCTCAGCCAGAATTGCTCCTTTGCACCTCACCTCTGATTATCAGAGTCATTCAGAATTCACCAGGATTGTGTCTCTGCCGCTTTTGTAATCAATTTCCCATATCAAATTAATCTCCAGATGTATTTCCAAACTCTGCTATGCAGTTCCCAAGAGGAATTCTTTTTCTGGGAAATCACTGAATTAGTCAAATCTAACTCTAAGGGTCAAAGCAGAATTTCATCATGAACTCTGTAGTTTTTAATTAAGGCTGCTCTATGAACAAAGATCTGTGTCACAGCACTGCAGTTCTGTGAAGTCTGTGTCAGTACCAGTCCCGTTACACACTGAGCTGCCTGCACAAGGCCTGGGCTTCAGGGAACTGAATCAGGTAAATACTAGTCTAAGACTGCTTCTGTTCTTCCCTCGCTGTACTCCCCCCATCAGAAATTAGAAAATATTAGCATATGTCTAATAAAATCTTCTAGGAACACCCAAGAAAACACCTGACCACTGCATAGCCAATACAGTTTATTCATTTATGCCTACAACAGTAAAGGAACAGTCAAAAATTGCCATTATTTATTTAGGGCCAAAATATGATCCTTGCTGAATCCTTGCTGAATTTAGTAGCAATAGCAGTAAGCCTTTATAAACCAGAATTTTTTAAAACACCATCTGAAGCCTCCTCTTCAGTCACCCTCAGCCATCCGAATCTGTCTCATTTCTCTGTTATGGACAGCATGATGAGCCTCCTAGACAAGCAGTTACTACCTTGTATTACTCTGCCTTAAGGATGCTCAGGTTCTGAAATGTGTAATGACAGCAGTAGTTTTGCTCTTGTCTCACACGGAACATTCTATGTGCCCCCACATTTGAGATGGTCTACCTTTACAGATTTTATATACCTAAAAAGGCCCCTGTGTATATAGCTGAGGCATATTTTCAAATTTTCACCAAAAATTGGTTGAAGTTAGAGATTACTCTCATTCTGCTCTTTTGATGAAACAATGCATTAGGCATTCAAGGGTCTGAACAAACTTGTTAGGTTTGAAAATATTAATTAGAAAAATACCTTATGAATCTTGAAGATAGGTGAGCTATTTGTCTTTACCAATATTAGTTTTATTTGTCTTTACCAATATTATTACTTGTAAAACAAACCTTCATGGAATATTATATTATTTCATATGAAATTTGCTTAAACATGAAAAAAATTACTACTTATGACTGATAAGAGCCAGCAGTGACCCCTCACACATTGTTCATTGGCAGAAGTTGTTTGCTAAAAGAAAGTTGTACTGAGTGGGAAGCACCAAGATGCCTACACTGCATCTGCTTCTCAGTGCTTCACTAAGCAAATTCTTAGGGAGTTGAGACTTTTCTAAATCTAGAAAATCAAATTTAGTAAAGGTCAATGGAAGCTTCTTATCAGTGCAAAGTTACCTCAGCTCTAGCTGGAAGATATTTTTAAGACGAGTAGTATTTTGCTCCCTGCATCCAACCCATTTCTCGATTGTAGGCTCTATTAAAACTAGGTGCTAAAGGCTTATGAGACATCTGAGCCAGTAGGAATAGATCCAAGATAGAAAAATCCCCCTTGAACTTAAATTACAGTTCCACATGATGAGTCAGAGCCTTCTGTCACCTATTTCTGCCATACATGCTACATGGCTTTTGTTCATATACAGGAATGCTATTGAGCCGCTTGAGCATGGGTTTTCTTTAAAGTACAATTATCATGGTGCTGCTAGGTCCTGTGTTTTGTCTGCTCTTGGTCCAAAGGAACCCCATTTTTTGCTTTCTGTAGAAAGAATGCCTCTTGCTTTTCCCTGCCCAAGAATTCCAGGCTGCAGTGATAATAATCACAATTGTGATGACTAGCAGATCTAATTAGTTTTGTTCTATTATATTTTCAAACCTTGACTTAATCTCACTGGTGGAAACAATGAGCAAGACAAAGGGGCTTTTTAAACAAAATAACATATTACAACACATTTGTCTCCTACCAAAATGCAGGCTCAGCTTACCCAGATGACCACATTTCTAGGAACTGATATGCAGCTACCATAGTTCTGAAATGTCTTCCCAAGAAAAGCAAATGCTGTTTCACCTACCTCTAAACTTGTGTCTGACTGACAGTAGCTCTGAAGCCTAAAAGAACTGGCTTCTGCTTCTTATGGCAGGGGAGTTCAAATTGGATGGAAGAAGGAGGGATTCAAGGAATTTTTTTCAGGTTGCTAGAAACACAGGAATTGTCTGCTCTCTTGTCTACTTGCAAGGTTACTCATGGAATTAATCCTTAGGAGGAGACACGGCTTTTATTTGTGGTGGTTTCTTTACAGTTAAAAGATACAGTTTTAAACAGGTCTTTTCCCAAAAAAATGACTGTCAAGAATCCTACTCTTCCCTCCTCTCCTGTCTTTAATGGGACAAAAGAAAATAATTCCTATATGAATTCTGCAGAGGTCAAGGACTACGAAGCTCCTAGTTCTCCAGGTGACACGGAATATATTCAAAGTTGCTTTGCAAAAGAATTTGAGTTCAGAGGCTGTGATGAAGTGGATGCTCTAGGTGGGAGCCTCGGTTACACCTGGGAGGAGGATGCTACTGCAGACTTGGCTTGCAGTGCTGCTGCACTCTCATCTTTCCAAGCTGGGTCACCATTCAAGACAGCTCCATCCACATTCAATGATACAATAAACTGGCTCAAAGATTTGTGTTGTTTTGATATTTGAACATAGATGCCTAAATGCATTTTAAATTTTTATGCACATAGGTGCATCCTTTCTGATAAACTTTATAATAGTCATTAAGAAATATAAAAAGAAAAAAAAAGTAATTTTTTTCCAAATAAAGAGCTTTCTATGATTACTAGAATGACTTCATAAACATGACTTCATTAGAGTAACTTAAATGGATACAAAATAAATCTGTGCTAACATTAATGACATTCTTTGCATTGAGATCAATTACTTTTTAAAATACCATCTGCTAAACAAGATCTGATATAGCAATACGAGTATTAAACTTCTGAAACTCATGAGATAGTCAAGTATAAGTTTAAGTATATATTTTGAACTATAAATATCCTGTTTTGTTTTACCTGATCATCTACATACTGTACAAACATTCAGCAACATTCAAACATATGCAGTATCGGGGTTTTTAAAGCAACAAATATATATAAGAATCACCTAAAAAAAATAAACATCTGGAGGCATTTTACCAACTTATTGAAAAAAATCAGTCCCAGAGCCACTTTCTGGAATTATTAAACAATTGCTTAATTTTTAAAGCCAATTAACCGTAATCTCACTCGGCAGACGCCTGTATGCTATCTACCCTCACACAACTATTTCTGTTCCCACCAGTCCTTTCTATCACACAGATTCCAAAATAACTGTGATATATGTAGGAACAAGAATATTTCTCTAGTTTAAAGCCTGCCAGATCTTATCTTTCATCTGCAAAGATCAGACAGATTTCTTGCTTTCTTGATTTTAGCCAGAAAGCTAAAATGATGGAAGATAACACTTTCTTTTTAGACTGCCTTGCTAAGTGGGGAGCAGTGCCCTGTTCCAAGGCACATAACACTGGACAAGGGTTCAGGAGCCACTCCATCTGTGTTTGCCCTGTATTGCCTTTACCTTTACAAAAGCTCTCCTATAAAAATCCAGAGAAATGTTACTATTAGCAGGAAAAACAGTGTTTTCTTTCGCAGTATCCCAAGGAGCAGATACTTAATATAACACCTATATTCTTTAAAAGATTTCAAAACATGCTGGGTTTATATTTACCCCAGGTATTAAAGTAATAACCATTTAACCTTAGTGATCTCACTGTTGTCCTAGCTCACAGATTTGTTTCATGGTTCCAAGTTTTCCTTGATGCAAGTTTGAAAAACTTTAAACATCATATTTTTTACCAATTGACTTTTCATCTCTGCTGGTTATCAACATTCATCCTTGAATGCAGGTGTAAGAGCTGTTCATACCAAACACTTCAAGGTTCAAAAACAAAATGAAAAATAGACTCAGTGCTTACTCTTGGCAGAATTTTCAGCTTTCATTCTTACCCCAGTTAAACAAAATACTCTTTTTAATAACACTAATTCCTAGACTGGCTGTTTACTCCATGAGTAAGTTATAAGATTGAAAGGGATGAATTTTTTTTCTCAATAATCCTGTTTTGGGGATGGGACAGGGACATCTTAATGCTCTGAACTAGGAGCTGGCTCAGTTTTCAGATAGGAGGTGTGAAGTGGGGTTTAAGTTGTTCATTTTAACCCTTCATTATTTTGAAAATGTCTTCCTTTCATTTACAAAGGTTCTGTTGGTGCCTTACCTTCTGCAAACCTTTATCAGCTCCACCAGTCATCAGCATGTCCTTATGCATGTAAGTGCATAAGGACACTTACAGGTGTTCATCTTAGCTCATCTAGAACATCTGTTTCACTTACTCAAGTTCTGTGCCCTGACAAACACTATGGGGTATTTTAAAAAGGCAAAATTCCCTGATGCTGATGATCCTGAGAGCTTTGATGTTTAGCATAGTCAGTTCCTCCCAATTCAGTGTAATTAAAACATCACCATCATCATTTACACAGGCACTTATGAGTTCAGTATTACTGAAGAGACTAAAGGAGGATGGAGATATCACCAAAAGAAAAGCCCTCCAAGAATCTTAGTGAGGCATATTCTGAAGGAAAAAAAACACTCAGCGATCCTCTTAATGACAAAGGCTTCTATTCCTTAAGAGATCACCCAAATTATCCATATACAAAACCACACTATCTCAAAATACATCTTGTCATGCACACAATATAATGCATATACTCTAAATATACCCCATCACATCAGGCGAGACTGCTGAAAAACTCTGATAATTTTTCTTTTGATAATTTTTCTTTTATCCAGCCAACCATACTAGGTCCATAAAGGTTTAGTACTTTCAACACATGTTAACCTTTCATATTTTTCTTAGAAGCGGTGAGATACTCTGCTTCTTACCTTGATCTGCACCTATGTTTTGTCTCTGGATTGTTAACTCATTGGAGGGGAGCAGTGGCAGGTCCAATGCCTTACCACTACAACAGCACTTTAGTAAACAAAAGTGTATTTTGCTCCCTGAAGTTCAATTAACTGCTGAGTTAAACCTCATATCAAGATGATCAATTAAGGCACTTAGACTGCTGAGAGAGGAGAGCATAGGCAGGAATAAAGCTCAGTTTCTAGGGATAAGTGAATCGTATTTTCTCAGATTGTTTTCCAAATAAGTTAATTTTATAAATGTGAAGAATAAACACACACTAGATCTGACAAATCAGCACAGATCTGGAGCCTTTGATTTTATATATAGATTCATAAAAGACACTAGCTTATAATAGCACAGAAATTAAGTCAACATTCTAACTGAACTTATAAACATTATAGTATGAAGCACTCAATTTCTAAAAGAAAGACTAAAAAGGTAATAAATTTCTTCCTTAATAGCCAAATGATTAATCGTCTATAAACTTAGCAGATATTTTACTGATAAACTGTACCAAGGGGATTGCTGCAAAAAAGGTTTCCCTTATACTTCTTCTACTGAAATTATTTTTCTGTGTATTCCTGTAGAAAAGGGCATGGGTCATTACAATGTGATTTACCATTTAAAATAAGGTGTGATTTGACAGCTGTTTGCTTACACCAAGATGTGGACTCAACCTGTACAGCAATGTCTCAAACCATGCCCTGCTGCAGCTAAGCAAACACACTAACAAGTGTCACACAAAGATACCTTCATTGCAGTGACTACTGAGCACGCAGAGAACCCAACACATCCTCCAGAAGGACACGCACACTGAAAGGCTGTACATCCATCACCTTTGGAGCACGTGATTGTTAATCTAACCACATGAAATCACGGCTATTCTTAGCATCGAGTACGTCACTGTATAAAATGCTCCTCTTGAAGTGTCATATGCTCAGGATAATTTATTTCATTCACAAGAGCTTCTGAATAGTTAAAGCTCTGGCTAAATCCCAAAATTCCTCTATGACTACTCTTATCAAGCTGAACAGCATCCCAGTATTCGACCTCCCTCGGAGAAAAGGAAAGGGAACAGCAGGATATAATCCACTCCCTAAAATGGATGGAAAGATGGTCTAGAAGTCAAAGGATGCTAAAACTACTCAAGGGGACAAAAAGCAGCTCCACACATTGCCTTGAATGACAATTACCTAACAAGTGCTGCATGTCACCCAAGAACAGCAGTCTTGCATAAGCACAGAACAACTGCACGCTGTACCTTGTTCTATAGGAAAGGTAAAGTTAGAACCTACAGTCAGCTATTTCAGCAGTTACCATGCCTTCCAACTGCAGCACAAGGATGACTAAGCTCGATAAAATTGTCTTCTGTACAGGTTGCTTATAGATTCATTGGTACTAATTCCACACAGTGAGAATTCCTCTGTTCCTATGTGGTGTAAATGCCACTCTTCAAGTCTCTTACATTTCTGTAGGCAGCAGTGAAATGATTCACTGAGACCTTAAATTGCGCTCAAATCAAATGCTTAACATTGTCTCGGGCTAAGTTTAAAATCCAGGCCTGCAACTGTACTGCAGTTTCTCAGTTGGATCTGGAACACTCATCTATAATGTGTCCTGGTTGGACACTTCATTATGAATCCTGTTGCATGAGCTAAGGAAAAAAATCTCTGTGGTTCTGTGCAACTCTCAAACAAGTAAGTTCAAAATTGTATCAAACATATGATTGGGGCATATTTGTCCTCAGAGCCAAATTCTACCCACTATATAGAAGAATTCCCCACATCTGTACTAATATTTCCAGAAAATCAGCTGGATAGTACATCAAGGAAAACAGATTATTCTAGTCAACTGCATTATTTTGAAAAATAAAGTCTATCCTACATGAAGCAGTCCAAAGCTACATTAAGCATAAGCAAGTTATTTTAGTTTGATGCTGCATGGAAACTACATTCAAAACTGGGTTGAAGATTTCCAGTGCACAGCTATATTTATATTGTTTACACAAAAACTGTTTGAGAAGCTATCCACATAGTGTCCACATCAAATTACTTTGTCAAGGTATGATCTGTAACTACTCTTCAGTCATTAGCATGCAGCCTTGATTACTTAGTAGGCATCTAACCACAGGAAAGGAAAACAAATCACATTACCTCGTGCTGATTTAAAAATTGTTACTGGTGTAATGTGATGTAAACTGACAATGCATTGCAGTTCCAGCACTGCATTGCATCAGAGGTGAAACAAGCAGGCAAAGGAACAGAGCTAAGAATAGCACATTTAACCCTTCAGATACAGTCCCAATCAGTAGCAAACAGAAATTAGGCAGAGCACAGGTAGCACTGAAGAAAACCCCTTATTCAGGTCTTTACCAGACTAACCTGGTGGGGCAGGGAAGCATTTACAGAACATTAAAGCCATGCAGTCACAGCATGTGTGCACATGAACTGCCTTCAAGTACTCTGAAGTACACACACAAGCAAATCAAACACATGGTACTTTCCTCCTCCCCTCAACCCCGGTAAAAAACGAAGTCTCAAACCCTTTCTGAATAGAGACCAACATTTCAGTTCACTGCCTGGAGTTTTGAAGTGTTTTGCTTTGTCAAATGCAGCACTGGGATTGCTTTGTTTCTCCTGATGCTTTTCAAATCAGTTTATGAAGGCTGTGGGCATATTCTCTGACCCTTGCCATCTACTTAAGAGCACTCCAAGTTTGTAAGCAGAGCTGTATCTTCTTTCCCTTTAAAAGTTTACAACTGCAACACTGTCAGAGCCTGCCTGCAAATTTCTGGAGGGAAATTAAAACAAAGGACAGAAAGCAGATACAGAGAGAGTATCCCTCTCTTCACACACAGAGCTCAAATAAGATTGTTCAGATTTGGGCTGCCATTCCCAAAGTCATACCTGAGTTTGTATTTTCATTCTCCTATATAAGTTATAAATTCATGTGATTTTTCTTTTAGGGGATTTTGAAGAAAGGCTTGAAAAGGATCCTAAGGCATAGCCAAAGGAAGCTGAGTCTCACTAAAACACAGGCTTCAGCTATTTCACATGGTTTTAAGTGTTAGTGCCACCACTTGTGATGAACCAACTCTTTGTATGACAAGACAAACAGAAGAATCTTTTCACCAACCACTTTCATCCTACTGCTCCGGGACCATGGATTGAATTCAATGGGTTTGAATTTGCACCTCAGTCCTGAAAATTGCCATCACTTTAAATAGGTGAAAAGGCACTAAGTGGAGGGGAAAGATGCTGCAGCACAAGCCCAGAACTGAATTTAGCTATAGCTCCTAACTCTTCCACATCACATCCTTCTCTTCCAGCAGATGAGCATTTCTGTATGTGTAATCAGTGTTAACCAAATTTACACTGCCTTTACAAAGACGTTTAAAATTTATGGCTGAGAGAAGTGATCTCTGTGCAAAAGTCAGGACAGAAAAGAAAAAGATTAATGTGTGGAATTTTCTCTAACTAGAGGTATGTTCTCCACTTGTTGTATTTCAGCATCCCACAATCTCTTAATACGGTTATCCACAAAACTCTTGTGATGGAGAAAAGGAGCAAATGTTTTTCCATCAGCTTTCTTGGTGATGAGTCAGTCTCCTTTTTCCTCTGCTTCTTTATCCTTACATAATATTACATAATAATATGGAAGTGTTCTATTTCCCATCAAGGAATATCTTGCATGTTTTTAAACACATTAAAGCAGATTTACTTTGAAGCTTTGAATTGTTTGTAGCTTCCCCCAAAAGAAGCATTGCAAATATTGCTGTATAAATGAAGGATATTTTCAGTTCAGTGGTTAATGCAAGACAGGAAAATAATTTTGTACATTTTAAACCAAAACTTGACTTTCAAAGAAATGCTGGGATATTAAGCTTTAAATGGCTATCTAAGCAAGATAACATTGTTTCAAAAACATCAGGTCAAAATTATTTATGTAACAACTGGACAAGTTAAATAGGATTAAATAGCAATATAATACCTTTGACTGACCCAAATCTGTATCTACCGAATAAATAAGTGGCCAGAAAAAAAAGTATGTCCCAGTTCTACTCGTAAGTAGAACACATTGAAAACTTTTTTCTTTATGTACCCCTTTTACTGTCCTGACTTCTCGAGAAAGTGCTAATCCTATAGGATCCCAGCACCTCCAGAGAAGGCTCCTCTGCTTTCCTCATTAAGTATTTTGAGGAGATCAGAGAGAGGATTAATTGCTGTTAACCACTAAAAGTACACCACAGCATTTATCTTACAAGCCTTACCACCTGGGAGGGCAATCTCTTTATGCACTGACTATTAAATACCTTTCTCCATCAGGACATTGTTGGGAATGTTAACCACTACTTCTGATATCAGAGAATATGAATAAACAAAATCGTACTTAAAAATTTATTAGCTGTATAAAGAACTTAGTTTGAATCATAAAAATATTCCCCAATAAATCCACTTCAAATTAATATGACAGATCCTATGTCCCAGGGAGAGAACATGTAGTTTGTACAGAATTTCAATAGATAATGAGCTCCATGTTAAAACCTCAGAGCAACAGAAGCAACATCACCATAGCAAGTTCAAATTTGAAGCAACTAAGCAAAGGGAAAAGAAATACATTTTATTTTAATCAGCATATACATACACTTTTAATACAGACCTAAAAATATTAGCAACTCCAAGATGCAATAACCTCATCATTACAGAGGAGGCACAAGATTGGTTTATTTATAACATTACCATGGACACTTACAACACATATGATTTTTAATTGTTGTAATGCATAATCACAAGAAATTCATCTACCAACTGGCAGATTTTCATTTTATGTAAGGACACTATAATAGACCACTGTACATTGAAGGAGGTCAGACAGTTTCTCTTTGCCAAGTTCATTTCTGCTCTTTGAAAGCTGTAACTGTTTGTGGATATCACCATTCTGCACAAATTGAAAGGGTGAGACTGAGCCATAAGGAGCTACCAATGCTTAAAGCTGCTTCAGAAGGTCTGTACTGCTTCATTTGGTAAAGAACAGTAATTTGTTCTCAACGCAGGAGGTGCTGGCTATTGTGTTTGTAATGGATTATTCCCCTCTCTCCGTACTTGAAAAGCTGCATTTAGGGTTTGTTTGTTTGTTTTGCCCTAGTTTTATTATTATAAATTATTACGTTTGAATCAGCTTTTGACCTAGATCCTAAAAAATGGATATTTCTAAGCAAGCATTCAGAGCTCACATATTCTCAGTGACAGCCACAATTCTGGGACACAAGCTTAGATTAATGCGGAGCGGGGGGAAAGTGTTGGGAAGTGGATAATGACATTTCTTCCAGCTAATCTGAAACTGAAAGGGACAACGATTGAACACAAAAATCACAGGACTTGTAATGAAGAAACAGGCAAAATCAGTAAATCAGCTGTGCTAAATCGCCGCAATCCAGAATGCTGCATTCAGGGCCAGAAGAGATCTCTTTGCTCAGCAGGAATGAGAAAAGGTCTATGGCAAGAGCCTCCTGTTTAAAAAACCTAAGCAACATATAACTCATTTTCAGGACTAACAGGATAGCAGAAATTCAGTCATCTAATGGTTTGTTCAGAAGCACAAATTTCATCAGCTAAAAAAAGTCGGTTTCCACACAATCGGTCCCAATACCCAGCAGATAAAACAGATGGGTCACTGGCCATCCACAGCCCATTTCCATGATATGCATTCTTGTGGTCTATAAATAACCGAGTAGGGACACCTGCTTCCTGGCAATGCAGTAGAAGTGCCTCTGTTCTTTTCTACTTTCATCATGTTCATTATGGATAAGGAAAAAAAGAGATGAACACAATTAAGCAATAAAACTTTTTCCTTTCCAAGACGACACATATTCTGCCACTGCAGCCTCAGTACAAGTAGCAAACATGTACCACCTATTCACTTGAAAACTGTTCATCTCCCAAATTAAACATACTCTGAGGGAATTCATACTGGGGAGGGGCTTAATTTATTTTCATTTTATTTCTCCTTCTGATAATTGCACTGAAATCACTACTAAACTGCTACTTAGCCTTCAAGTATGCATATTCATTCTACTAAATGTTACTTGCTTTGTTTAAACTTTAAGTCAGAAAATGTCATTCTTCCAAAAAAAAAAAAAAAAAAAATTGAAGAGTGACTCTGGCCAATGAATCCACCCCTTTTCAAAAACCCATAGGAGCCACCGTTTAGGGTAAAAAGATGGATAATTTCTGGTGGACCTGCCAAAGGCAACTGTGGCCTTCTGTTGTGGACACAAACAAGCTGGTAAGGCAACCTGCTGCCCCAGGATTTCATCATTTATTCAGTTCCAAAACAACTCACTCATGTCTTTGTGACATTTGTGAACATTAAGTAGAAGAGCACCTGAAATCCACTGAGCACAGGCAATCAGAGGAGAGGAAGAGATATCTGCCACCGAACACTATTCAATTAAAATGTTTCAGCTGGGCATGTCCCACAGCTGCACTGCCCAAAAGCAAAAGCCAAGAGGCAATATTCTCTCACAAAGCAGACAAGCAGTCAGCACTATTTGCCAAAAGCCATATCCATCGTCTTCATTTCTTTTATTCCAACCACTTGTACCTTTTTTTTTCCAGATCTGGATGAAATAACTCCTCCCTCTCAAAATTTACAACCTCAAAATCCATCCACCCTTCTTCAAACATCTCCCCTCCCACTCAAATATCATCTTTTGGCTTTGTTTACTTCAGATGCATTTCTTTGCAAACTCCCTAACATGTTTTCATTACACGCTAATCAACTTCATTTTCCTTTTGGTTTGTTTCCTTCTCCTAGGCTTTCTCAGTATCTACCTACCCCTGTCACTTCATAACAGAAAGAACATTTCAGAAATTTCTCAAAAGGTTGCTCTTCTGGAAAGTAAATGTTTCCATAGGGAATATCAGGTCTAATCAAAAAAAAGAACAACAAAAAAAAAGCCACACTTTTGAATTCCCAGTCTGAAACAGAAAATGGTCGAAAAATGAAAACACTTTACCTGACCTAAAATACAAAACTCTAACTCAAAGCCTCGATTTATACATTGCTGAAGAGACTGGCTCACAGTTTCAGAGCTCTGGAAAAACATGGTTTATCTCCATGCAGAATATAAAAAAAAGTATTGAAGTCTGAAACCAAATTATGCAAAATGAGAACGCTTCCTGTCTTGCTACAATAACAGTTAACTATGATTTAAAAAGGGAAGAAAAAAGGAGAACCTAGGAGGGAATAATCAAAATCCACATTCTTCACAGCCCATACACTCAGGAAGAATTTAGTCTTCACTAATGACTCATGCAAGTCTCCCTATAATCCCACTCTTGCCTTCTTCTCCAATGTTCTATGTACTGTATCTAGTTGCATGTATTTTATGAATTTTCTTAAGTAGAAACTTATTTTCTAGTTCATATTTATGAAGCTAATATACCAATAAATAGAAATACATCAAACAAGCTGCAGACCACTATTTCCATATTTGCTTCCCATTTTGCATCAGAAATTGCCCTCAAACAAATCTGTCACACACTCACAACCAAAGTCATTACTGTCATCATTTGGGCCATCAGCCCAATTTCATGCAAAATTAAATGACAATGCAACTAAAACCCTTAAGACTAAGTAAGTTTAAAAATAGCCAGCATACATCCATTCACACCACCAACAATGGCATTAGACCAACTTGGATTCACAGGCTAATGCCCTTCAACCTGCAAGGAATTCTGGCCAAGATCAATAGTAATACCCTATATTGCAAAATATGAGCTTGATTTTTATGCTTAATTGTTCAAACAAAGAGTAAGTATTTTCCCTTCAACAGTCATTTAGGAAATGAAAAAAGTTACTGCTCTATTACCAAAAAAAAACCCAAAACCTTGTGTCTCTACACTAATATAATTATACTGAAAATTTAAATGCTCAGATTATCACAACTGCAGAGCATGAATGTCACAGTTAGCAGTCAGTTCAGGTAACTGTGATTGCTTTACACATTCCTGATCCAGTACTGATTCAGCAGCACTAGAAAACATTTATTTACCACTAAAGCAGTTGGGAGACAGGTATAATGAACCATTTTAATTAACACTTATTCATCACTACAACACGGATAAAGCATTTTCAAAGGTTTATTTTCCAGGTCTGTATGAGTTCACTTTTAATGATTTCTTTAGCTTTTCTAGATTAATTTAAAAGAATTTCCACCCTACATTTAATATCCTGTCCTTATGGTCACAGCTGAAATAATGGCTTAAAGTGAAAGATGGATGATGACCTTCAGTGAATGGTGGTGCTGAGCATTGCCCTGGTGCATGATTCACACCACACACCATTCTGCAGCCGAATTTACATTGCTTCTGTGCAATGCTGGGGACATACAGTAAACTGCCACTGACTGATGGGCAGTTTCTCTGTTTTATTTGCACGACAAGTAATAAAGCAAAAGGAATTAATTTGCATTGCCCAAGGATTTTACTCCCTAGCTGACTTCTCCTTTCCCTTGGATGCACTTACCTATATGGAGAGGTACCAATGAAGCAAACTCCCTGGAAAAGGTTCATGAATATTACAGATTCCAGTTACAGCTCAGCACTGATAAAGCAAGAGACACCTGAGCACAAATCTCCACTTCATGCCTATCCACACAAAAAAATATTAGGAATACCACTTAGTAGTGTCTATATTTTTGCTATGTACAATCTGAGGCAGTAGAACTCAATATTTCAAATCAGAGCTTTTTCTCAAACTAAATACAGATTTCACCTAAGTAACAACTGAAATGTGACACTTTGAGATTTCTATACACCCTTTCTAGGAAACAACTTGTATTTTCTCCAGACCAGTTTTTATGTACTTTTTCAGGCCATGGCCTAAGGTGGGGGTTGCATGTTGCTTGGGTTTGGAATTTTGTTATGCACCTATTTCAGTAAAGGGAACAGTGAAGATTTCCACCAGTGCTTATTCAAGAATTAACAAAGCTTGGACTTAAATCAGTTAAGAGCATTGATATTCAAGAAACCCTGATTATAAACTCATGCAGACTCTAAGATATTAAGTAATAATTCGTATTTCTGGTTAGGCCCTCAAATTTGAAGCCTATCTAAATTTAGTAATTTGCCTCTCTCTACTGTGTATTACTTTATTCCACATGCTTCATTCTATTGCTAGTTACAGCTTAGCTATTTTCCACATTAATTATAAAAGTGACCTTCTTCCACCTGTTTTAACAAGACCTTTAAGAAGCATGTCAGAAACTACTACCTCATCTAAAGTATTTGAGTCTTGCATAAGCTGTAAAAGCAAAGGATTTCTGTATATCAGAGTTAATGAGATGCTTTATATTTGTATGAAAAAGGACAAAAATTCAGATATATTAAAATAAATATTTAATTAATTGCTGTTTCAGTTGTCTTTAGTAAGGGGTCAAAATCAACATCTTTCACAAACCTCTTCCTCTTTCTCTAGTCCCTGTGTCCACAAACCCACAGTTCCAAAGAACTCTAGAGCCTTGTGCAAATACCATAGAAGTAGCTCTCTTACCTGCGGAAAAAGGTACACCACACACATTTTGGAGATTAAATTTCCTTTTCTTGAACAGGATAAATTTTCTTGCCACTTTCTGTTTTTTCAAAAAAAAATTGGGAAAAGGCCTTAAAAAACCCCAGATGTTCTAGTGAGCTTCCAACAGCTGATGCCATATAATGTAGTCAGAGTTAGAAAGTCTCAGTGATGGCATATGCTACATCAGTTTCAGGAATGTGGTGTACAGAACCCTCAATAAAAACATTACAAGTTATGCAACAGTAAAGTCTCAAAGGTTATTTAATCTCAAGAAAATTTCTGTCACAATGGTTAACTCCACAATCACTGTCAATAAATTTACATCTTCATAGGAAAATCAGAACCCAGGCAAAGGACAGAGCAGTAGAAAAAAATGGCCAAAACCCAAACCCTCAATGTTTTGGATAATTTACAAGCATAAGAAAACGGCTGAAAATTAATGTCTGAATGCTTTGAACTCCTCTGCTCAGAAAAGAAAATGGATGGGAAAAAATTGCTAAAGAAATTTCACTGATAAATCAAAGCATCTCTACATCATTGCAACTAAACCCACCTGACCTACCCTCAAATCAAGCAGCCACTGTGTCCTTCTAGAACTATGGAAACATGAACTTGTTACTCCTGAAACATTGCAATTCTCTGTTTGCACCACAGAACTCCAGTCTCCCATCAGTCACCTCATCCTTAGCTTCAATCTTTTGAGCAGTGAGTTAATCTACAAACAAACTGCTTTATTTTAATTCTGAGGCATTAAGATGAGTCAAGGAGGTTGGCAGGCAGTCAGTTTTTCACTGACCTGTAAGCACAACAGGAATTTTAATACCCACTTCACTCATTTAGCTGACCCCATCCTCAACAGCACACTTACTAATTACAGTTTTAAATCCTGTAAAGCAGTTTATCCTTTATTATAATAGCCTATTACAAACACCAAGCTGGAGTGTTGAACATTTTTGGAAAACTGCCTCACTACCAGTTTTTCAGACAGTATCTGCAGTTCTTCCACAAACATTAAAGCATTATTCTCTTCTCACAGCACATTAAGAAAGGATATAATTAACTTTGTATCAGAAGCACTGCCAAGGTCTTCAAGAGTGGTTAGCATTTTTTTAATGAGATAGGAAAAATAAAATATTCAGGATTTTTCCTAAAATTGAGACCCCTTTTAGTGCATCTCCAAACAAGCTCTCAAGAAAAGAAAACACAGAAGAATCACAATTGTATTTCAAAAAGCTCCTAGCATGTCCAGATTAAATTACTAGAGAGATCAGAAGAGAGACGTCAAGAGAACAAAAAGCATAAAAAAGGAGATGCAAAAACTATTTATGGACTATCTTTTCTCTGCACAATTTAAGAGAAAAGGTACTTTTACTGTCTCATGTATCTCACATTGGAGAATGTAACTATCTTGGCACACTCCATACTAAGTCTCAGGAGTCTGAGGTTTTGGGTTTGCAGTGGGGAGGAGGGGTGTTTGCATTATTGAGATATATATGAAAACAGAACCACAATTTCAAGGGAGATTGCATTCATGCTCTTCAACATCCCCCAGACATGCAGAGCAAAGCACCCCCCAGAGCAGTCAGGCAGCAACCTGGAGCTGTGAGGATGAAGCCCACACCTCCTACTGCCATGGGAGCAGCTCTGTGCCAGGCCAGAGGCTGAGCTGAACTCAGAACAATACTCAGCAAGATTCTGTTGGCCTGCAGCAAAACCAACACAGCATTGCCATTGCCAGTCAGGGACCACAGGCTTCACATCAGCCCATCCTTTCAAACCTCAGGAAAGGTCTGGACTTTTCTCGGTCTGTCTGGAGATCAAACAGGAGATGCTATTGCTCACTTGGTTTTAGCTACAGCTTAGCTTTGTGCAATCCTATGGTTACAATAACTGCAAGATATTCCTCTGATTAATGCAGCATAATAACCGATAGTTATGCATTCTAGAATAAACTATTTACAACCCTGGAATAACAATGTAGTATAGAATAGCTCAGGCACAAGATGACAAAGGGCTTGAAAGTAAAAGAACAGGAAATTAAAAGAGATCTCAACTACATTCAACTCATGAATAGTTGATTACTGGTCCTTAAATGCATGCAAGTTTCAGAGCTGGGTAAAACCAGATATGACAAAAAAACAAAAACCAAGCATCCAATATACATACGCATGCAGTATTTATTACTTTTGGGAAATTCAGCCATAATGTGGCATTCCAGACACATGAAGAAAGAGTAAGGATTAGCCCCAAGAGGGCTCTACAAGAAGCAAAAAATACCCTCATCAGTATCAGTTTCCTCCTTGTGAAATGTTGCCAGACTGTCACTTCCCTCCCATTTCTTGTTGAGGAAAGCTGCAACTGTTGACCTTAGGACATGGAAGGGCGGCAAATGGATGAATAGAAAGCAGGGGGGAAAAGGGGCAGATACCAAGGTGCACAGAACAATAAGTTTAGCTGTATTATGACTGAGACCTTTTCTACAGTACTCTTTCTGAAATAATTATTCCTAGGCTAATAATAACTCTTTGATTAGACTATCAAGGCTTTAATTAAGCTAACAATGTAACTCCTGCCTTTGCCTTTGCATATGAAGTGTTTCTTCAGACCACAAGCTGCACAAGTTGCAGTGCAGCAATTCTTGCAGCCAGAGGGAGAGTGCACCAGAAGGAACAATTTCAAAAGGGGAAATCCTGAGTGCCAGCTTCTATTTCAAAGTCTCCTCATAAATTTCTAGTTAAACAGTCAAACAAAAGATCATTTCATAAGCAGTTGCATCACTGATAATAAAAGTTTTAATTTCAAGGTTTTTCTGCATATAAGGTATCTAAAAATAGTTAAAATCACACATAAAAAGTCGTATTTTTATTACTCAAGAACAAGAACACAAACTGCTTATTAGCACCAAAATTAAACTGACTTAACATTTATCTCTAAATGAAAATCTGATACCAGCTGTTCATTAAAGACACTTATTAATAAACTGAAGTTAATTTACTTTCCTAGTCATGTGCCTGTAAAGTACCCATTTTGGAGATACACTTAAGTATCTCTTGATTTTTCTTCTCCTGCCAAAAAGTTGCCAGAAAACCAGTGACTTGCTGATATTTGAAAAGTGGAAGTTGACTAGAAATACTGTCCTTGAAACAATACATGGGGCTTTTGCAGAAATACCTGGCAAAAATTGTTCTGTCTTTACATAAGCTTTCCTACTATTTTAGAGAGAATAGTGATTAGCGTACAGATGAGTATGGGCTGACATGAGCATTTATACTACCAAGTACGAAAATTAAATACAAGCATGATAAGCAACAATTTCACATTGACTTTACAGTAGTCAAATTCAGTAACAAACACTGCCTGAAAAACATGGAAATTATTCAAAATAGTATTCAGATTAGTGGATGCTTTTTTAAATTCTTTTTTTTCAGAGTAATAGAGCTAATGGCCTTCTGTTTTCACATCCATTTTCTCTGCAAGGAAGTTTTATTCAAGCAGCTCAGTTTCTGTTTATCCAGTCACTCAGATACTTAAGCATCCCTTCAGATCAAATAACACTGCACAATGAAAGTAACTTCAAAATGATTGCCAGAGGTCAAGATTCTTAAAGATATGCAAAGAGTATGGGCAATAGGATAGTACAGCATACACAGGGCAGTGCTTTCATTAACGTGCACAGGCACTACATAGTTTTTCCATAGGTATTTGAAAAATGAAACCATGAACAAAAAATAAGGTAGTTGTATATGTATGGAGACCAACTTAGGAAAGGCAATTATGTTTGGAAAATTTAGAATAGTAATACTGAATACTGTATTTGGTGATCTTTGCCTTTTTATATGCCTGCACGTCTGTGGTACACTTGTTTTGTGTTCTCTCAGAATATTACCCATCCAGAGCAGAACCTAGTTACCTACAGCACACTGGGTCTGCAAGTTCTGGTTACCAAAGAATTAGGACCCACTTGCAAGCATGAACTTGTAAAGTTTCATTGAATTTCAGGAGCCACTGAAATGGAGGTGTCTACATGGAGAATCCCTTAACCTACCCACTTTCTGAGTAAGATGCAAGTGTTCAGCAATTCTTTTCCCAGAAACCTCACCCTACCATCCAAGATTTGATCAAAAAGAGGTAAAGAAGAGGGGGAAAACAGAGGAGGGTAGAAAAGATATACAAAGAAAGGTTTATTTTGCTCACCTGTCACAATCCAAATTCACAACTTCACTGCCTGCAGGGAGGACACTATCCAAGCAAGGTATTGAGCCCAATTATACTTCAGGAAATTCTGTTTCCTAAAATATTTGATCCAGAGAGTTTCTGAAATAAAAGAGTAAACCTTTTAAGTGCGATAAGGACAGAAGGATTTTTTTTTTATTACCATGTTACTGCACACATAAATCAAACATCTGAAGTTCACAAACTGCAGGCAAGTTAGCATTATTAATGCATTTGAACAAATGCTTGGAGAGTATTCACTATCATGATGCTATGAAGTAATTTGACTAGAAACACAAAAAAGGAAATCACCTGAAGTCTTAACATTATGCCACATTCCATAGTCCTGTAACTGTTCTATACAGAAAAGTGATTTTTTTCGCCTAGAACAATAAGTATGTGCAACTAAACATCCGAAAGTAGGATGAGAAGTCAATCACCTTTCATTTCTCCTGGCACAGATTAATATTCAAGTTTAAGAAACTGAAAGCCACAGCAAAGAAGTACAAATACAACCCCAGGATGAGCCATGGACTGCACAGGGCTGTGTTATGATACAGGAGCAGCCACACGAGCTACCAATGAAGGAAGCAGTGATCTGTCCTCTTCCCCCACAGACATTAAATGCAAATTTAGGACAGGCTGAAGTATTTTGACAAAAGTGCCATGCCAATCTTAGATGTTGTGTATTACAGAAGGATTCATAAATCTTTGCTCAAGACAATTGCATTATTTATATAAAGAACTAGATTACTCTGTGCTATATCTTATTTTCACGGAAAAGAAGGCCATGAAAGATCCATACTAATGGAATTTTATTAACCCTTTTTATTTCAGCTGTCATTATAAGTGAAGTCTACCTGACTGGTACAGCCAAAATCTTCTTCACTGTCTGCAAATATATTTCATCTAGTAAATCACATAAAATGAAGTAGTAAAGAATCAAACTTCATTAGAATTTGCATGTAACAGAGTAACTGCTAAGCTTCATTTGAACCTCTGGAAACCACTGCACATTCTCCAAAAGCAACAGCCATTAAGTAGGAGAGGCAAACTGTATTTTTAGTAACATGACAATTTATGCACAATGTTCTTCTGCAACCAAAGCTCTGGAAACAAGAGTAAGTGAAAAAGGGAAAGCTATAAAAGAAAACACTTAATAGGCAAAAAAATATTAGGAAGTACAGTACTGAAGAATTAACAAGAACACGGAAGTACAGGCAAAAAATATAGCTGCTAAAGTTTGGGTGAAAAAAATTTCCCAGGGACATCAAGCTTTTAGATCAGCTGTTATAATAATGGAATACCTCACCCTTTGATATCTACAAGAAAATGACAAAATTGCATTTTTCTCTTGTTCTGTGGAGTCACAGTAAAACAATGACACGATCAAACAAGGCAAGGAAAGAACATTGAAAATATCACTGAGGTATCTGTTTCACTATCATATACTTTCAATAATGCATGGACAAGTTAATTTAGAGATTTTATTGAGATGTTCTAATCAGCCAACTATTCACTAGCAAGTCACTACACCCCCTGTAGTCACATCTGAAGTAGCTTTTATTTACCAGCAGATAAGTAATGAACTAACACTTTAAGTTACATTATCGATGTTACGACATTTCAGTAAAATTGGGACCTGGTTTTTAGTCTTGCCTATTAAGCATGTCATGGGGAGACACATTGTCATTGTACTCAGTGTGGCTACATCTCCATTGCCACTGACCAAGAGACCCAGTTTTGTCAACATTTTCAATCCTTTACTCCACATGGATCTTCTTTAGGGTTTGTTTATTCCACATTGGCTGCTGGCAACAAAATATGGTATATCAGTCTGGCTTCTGGGTTTTTGTTTGTTTGGTTTTTAAAGGCCTACCAAAGCAGCACAAGACTGAATAATTTATTATGTTAGTTAAATTTCTGACATTCTCTATCAGAGAGCTGAAGTTCTGTTTAACTCCTCAAACCACCCTCCCATGTCTCACAAGGAGATGAGTAAAGCATCTAGTTTCATGAGTAAGCACATATCTAAAGCCAAGAAATTTAAGTAATTGCTCATCTCTGCAGTGTGGTGATAACATAACTGAAGCATGCACTGCACCTCTGCAAATGGAGGCTGGGCAGGATCCGCTGCCAAGGTTAGACTACGGATAAAGCCACCATTAGACAAAAAACATAGTTACTGAGCTAGAAAGCAAAATTTGGAAGTGAAATCCTGAAGTACTGGTACTTGCAATGTCAGAAATGATAGAATTTAACCAAAATCTACATATAAATCAAATGCTTAAAAACATATATTAGCTGCTGTATTTGCAATCCCATTCCCCACCTTAGTTTCCCAAAGAGAGGGCTTTGCAGAGCAAAGCCTGCACACCCAACAAAACGCTGTCTCTGCTATTGCCTTAGCATTTATCTTCACCTTAATGCAGAGGAGTTAATAGGACAGTTTGATGTATCATTTGGACAAAAGCAGCTGAGCAGATAAACCTGTTCTGGAGAATGGAAACTATTTTTGCATTGTGTAATTAGAAGCAATAGAAAAGATATTGAACATGTCCTCATCAACTGAGGCAATACTCCACTAGGCATTTAACTTAAAACACATAGGCACACTTCCCTAAGAAAGCGGATATAGCGTAAATGCAGGGAAGAAAGCTGGATGCAGTATCAGGGATAGTTTTCTAACAAAATACACAGCAAATTAATGTAGTAAGTTTTTGCAAGGTGATATTATTTACAAAGGCTAAAGTCTTCCTTGTTGAAAAGTCATATACTACTAAAAGAATATAACAGAGAAGTGAATCACTGGCAAGAAAAGTTCTGTATAACGGCTTTTGAATAAATTACATCAGATCTAAAGTTATTCCAGATTAGTATAACTCATGCTTATAGAGTTAATATTAATAATTTCTGTTACACCATTTCTACATTTTGAAATTTCTAAGGATATTAAAAATACAGATGTAGATATCAGGTAAGCTGTGATAAAGTTCAGCACTTGCTGAACAAGATTAATCTGAGATCAAGTGCCACAGTACCATTACTGCCTCCTGCTTTTCAAACATCTACTATTAGATTCCTCCAGCTTTTACAGCAACATAACAAGTCACATATATTGTCATTAAAAAACCGTTCATTTCAGCACAATGGTAGACCTAGAAAGGGTGATTATTTTAAGCAAATGCTAGTATTTGAGAGAATCACAGATATTAAAATTATTTTCATTCTTATTTTACTATGCAAGGAATTATTGGGAAGATAAAAAGCCATTTTAGCAGTTCACTTCTAGAAATTGATAGATTTGCCTCTGCCAACCTAGTATTTTGAAAGAATAAATAAAAGAGAAATTGGTGATTTTCACTGAACCTACCATATTCCAGTCAACAAAGCAATTGTCCAGGCACAGCAAGGGCTGGTCACTCCCTGCAGGACAGGGAGGAATTGCACACCAGCACGGCCAACAGGGCAGGGGTGTTACCAAGCAAAGGCAGCACCCACACGAGAGAGCAGGGCAGATTCAGCCAACAGCCCAGACCGTCAGGGAAACCCAGGATGATAACGCAGGTCCGAGGTCAAACTGAGAAATCGCTCTGCATATGAGGACTGGGCCAAAGGCAGGGTATCAGCACACAGGGCAGGGTCCTGCTCCGTAGGACCCACAGCAAGGCAGGGCACAGGCATGGCCATGCTGGAGAGCAGCTCTCCCACCAGCCCAAAGGGGAGCAGGGGCTGAAGGCTGAGTTTAAATAGAACCTTGGCCCCCACCCCGGGTGTGGGTCAAGGCTTCAGGTGAAGCTGCTCGGGGCCATCAAGGCTTCAGGGCCCTGACAGCAACAGTCAAACCAGCAATTCTAGAACCTGCATTTTCCTCTTTTCTGATTTACTTGTTTCTCTTTAAGGACTGCCTGCCTTCTAAAATAAGGCAAAGACAAGAATCTCATTTTGCCTCTGATATTGCAGCTATGGTATATTCTGGTGTGTCAGCTTGTTCTGACTCATCTCCATTTAAGTTTGTCCTGGATACTGTTTGCTTGCTCCACTTTGCACTGTATTTGCCTATAATTTACTCTCTCTTCATCTATCAAAATCTGTTAACCTATTCTGCTCTTCCAATTTCCCCTCCACATATTTTTGTCCATTGCTGTTGTTGCCTACAGCTACACCTGATCTCTTTCTGCCCTAAATGTTTCCTGCCATGATCTATCTTTCTTGTCTTACTCCCATTCTCTCCTATGAATGCTGAAGAGGAGTATGAACTTCTTAACAGACCAGGGAAATACACTTTGGGTTTGCCTCTTAAAAATAGCCTTCTTCAGGGGCACTTTTAATAATACCCCAGGAGCAACCTGCTGATTCTTAGTTCTGAATACCAATTCAGATGCTAAATGATGCAGTAGGTGGATTTTTTCCCCACTATTTAAAATAACCAATTGTTAGCACAAGTTAGTTTCTCCCACTTCCAAGTCTGAGATACATTATAGTATATTTCAAGAAATTAAAGATGCTGTTAAATAATAATTGAGTGAATTCACATTTCACCTTCTCTTAAACTTGTTCAAGTGCTTTGAATTTATTGTTCAAGTGGTTTTGAAAACCCCAATGCTACTTCAGCATTCAACAGGCATAATTGGTGACTGTCTCATGTAATGGCATGGGTTTGAATGGACTGAAATGATACCTGAGGCAGACTCCATGGCTTTGGTATTAACACCAAGTGTTTTTCTAAGAACAGGAATCTTCTTTACAAATATGGACAGTCACACTTAGTAGCCTTTGTATCTCTTCTGAGTGATTAAGTTTCAATCAGTACATGCAGAAAGCATTCACATTAAAACAAATTGTAATGTTCGGTGGGAATTTATCTAAGGCAATTGAAAAGGCTTTTCTCTGTCAAACAGCTCAGGGATTAGAAGTCAAGACCTCTATTTACAGATTCGTGCTCAGCCCATTAGCCATTGTGCTTCCATCTCTTTATTTTCACAATTTTCGTGAAAGAATATACAGTGCAACATAACACTCCCAGCATACAGTGGTCTCAACTCAAAACAATGTCTTGAAACTGAAGATAAAGACACTTATAATCCCACCCATATATGCATTTTCTGGATTGTTCTACAGTATTTCCCAAGAAAGCTTTTTATGAGACACCATGTGTACGTGCTTGCCTTATTTAGCCCCCGTCCATAACAGCAATGTCTGCCTTGGTGACCACATGGCTGGGAGACACTGAGCCCCTTGGAGGAAGGGCAGAGCCTTTGCACAGACCCTCTGACTTCTGCAGCCAAAGCAGGACAAAAGCCAGCAGCTCTGGCATCAGGGTTCTCTCTGTGTGAACAGACCAACCATGCAAAGCTGATTCAAGGATATCTCTCTCATGAAACTTGCCTGGTATTTTTCTAGTAGATCAAAGTTTTTTGATGTAGGTGTTAGTGGGAGATGAGAAATTTCATCAAACAGTCACTGTACTTTCTGAATCTTTAAAAAGAGGCGTAAGTCCTTCAATCAGCATTTTGATCACCAATTTATACAAAACCATACTACTTCACTTTAATGCATCTCAACTTTTAAAGATTTTTTTAAGAGCATTTAAAATACTTGTACTGTTTAGTGTCCTTAGAAGGGAGTGAGAAATAGCTACAAACCAAAAAGCAATCAAAAAACAATTAAAGTCATTGTTCCATTGTACAAAAAAAAATGCAAATCAGCATAAGACCTGGGGTTCATGCCCATAACAACTTCCCTGCTTTCCCAGAGCCAAAAATCATCTCTCTACTGCAACAATACAACAGTAACATTTCCCTGAAGGCAGGTAACACACACACAGAGTGATTCCACTTTGCCAACTAAGCCTACATAAGGCATGGTGGACTGGCATCTGCACATCATGCAACTTCTGGCATCAATGTCTAGTCAAGACGAAAACATGCAGGATGTAAGCTATGAACAACAAGACACCTTGAACATAACAAACACACAGATACAATTCTAAACCTGTTTCAACAGACATTGTGCAGTGCAACATTGCCCATTCTAGAATCATTGTTGCCTTTTCCCCATCGTGCAAGGCTCAGCCTTGAGATGCCAGAAATTCATTACCTACCGAATTGCACAACTTCAAAGCAAGTAAGTCAAACAGGAAAAAGCAGGGACCTAAATCACATTTCTCCTTCAAAGGCCACAGTGACTTTTCTGGAGCAGCAAGCAGTCCCATCTAATAATGCTGTGTGACACTACTGCCTTGAGATTTGGTTACACAGTAACTCATGGATTTTGCTCACGTTTCTTAAAAGATCTTTTCATTTGCATGACAAATGTCACTGATTTGACCAGTCATAGTCAAGCTCAGATACATTTCTTAACTGCACTCTACCACCTTGTTTACTCTCATTCAGAGGTACAATCCTGTTAGCACCTTTTCTTCTCTGGTTTTATTCTGCCTCTGGAATTAATCTCAATGTATGGTAAACCCTGCTAACACAGAGCAAGACACTTAACATCTTAAGGGTTTTTTCCGCCCTGTTAGCAAATTCATCAGCACAACACACCATCAGACTGACTCTGGAGCTGACGAGGAAAGCAGGAAGAGAACATAGGCAAATTTTTATCTAGTTGGGAAGCAAGCAAAGAGAATTACCATTCTTTCCTTCCTCCCAGCAGCAGCAAGCTATTAGATCAGCTTAGCCATTCATGCATTCCCAAAACAACCATGATAATGTATGTCAGCATTACCACAGCCTGAATCATCAGCCTGTCCATCACATGTGTGCTGGCTCTACACTGACCCAAGAAAGCTGACTTGGAAAAAACAGAAAGCAGAGCGCACGTCCCGTCTGTCAGCTCCCTGAACGAGCTCTGCATGGATTATAAGGGTGCTCTGGAAAGGGACCATGGGACTGCATCACATGGAGGGAAGGGAAAAGGTGGAACCACGGCAGTGTTGCCTTCAGTTGGTTTAGGCTGTTGTGTAACAACACATAAAACTACTTCTTTAGTAGCTTAAAGTGATTAGAAAATAAAGACTTGAATGAATCGGATTCTGTCAGACTGGCTGCATACACAAAAATTGCACAGACTATCTCAATACAAAGGTAGGCTACCCTCAGGCTTGATGTTTAATGTTACCTAACTTATGGTATTAAGGACAAGCCACAGTGTGCTTTCTAGATGAGACACAAGCCTTTCAGTTCAAGCCTTTATTTCAAACAAAAGTGTGTCATTCGCTGCTATTTTCCTAGCCAGAAGCCCTAAGTTTTGAATGGCTGTCAGATATTTTTGCCAAAGGAAGCAAGTCAATGACTGAAAGATTAGATGATTCAGAGGAAACAGGTACAGCAATAAACCAAATATATGAAAACATGAGAAAATGATGAGAGGGTCAGAAGTTCTTCAGCCTTAAGCACTTCTTATAGTGCTAGGCATCCCCAAGGAAGGCAGCCATGAAAACCTAAAATAGAGGCCATGAGACTCAAATTCTGCCTTGCATTGATCATGTAATCAAAAACAACTCAAAGACAACTCAGAGGACCTCAAAAGCTTGTTCCTTCTCCCCAGCCTGCCAGCATCCCCATGAACCCACATGTTTAATCAAGACATTGGGCCAGTGTCAAGTCATATCCTTAATAAAGCTGCCACATCCCAGTGGTTGTCACCCCTACAGCATAGACCACTGACCCTCCAATTGAAGATGGCAAAAAAACCCCAAACTTCAAAATTTAGATGACTTTTATTCATCATATTTTAACGCAGATGGAAAACATATAGTTATTTTGGAATCCATGCACATGAGTAATGTGCCTTTATCACAGCTTACTGGCTCTTGCAAAATAAAAGCAAGCATACTCTCATTTGCTTCTATCACCACACTAACAGATGTTGAAGGAAGACAAAACAAAGGAACAAAACATATGGAAAAGCTTGGAAGCTGGTCCCTATAAAAATGACAGATCTGTGGAAACAAGTTTACCTTGGAGCATGCCAGCATCCACTACTGGTGTAACAACAGCTCTCAGAGCTTCCGTTCGGGAAGATGTATGAAAAGTCATTTAAGTGTGCTCACAAAGATGAAGAAAATAACTTTTGATATTACAGCCTATGAGCACCCAAATAAAACACAAAGGAGTAAGAATTATACAGAGAGAATATAACTGATTTTTTAAGCTGACATAGTAACATCAGGAGGCACTTGTACCATTTTACATTAGTATTCTCAGAACTCATGCAGTGCACAGTGCAGTTCATTACTGCAGTCCAGGGAAGGTCAACAAAAACAGCACTATGAACTCTCAGTGATTTTTATCCTGAGATCCCAAGTCTGTAATCCAGACAGTCCTGATTTTAAGGCACACATAATTCTGGCTATGCAATACTGCAGTTACCAAAGTCCACCTGCTATAATATTTTGACTCCTGGCATTAAAGCCAAACACAGACTTTTACTTCAATAGATCAGGAAAGGTATTTTTCTTTGGCTCTCACAAGTACAAGAGAACGAATGTATGTCTGCAGTATGTTGTAATGCAGGTACCCAGTAAAATGCATTTTGTTCAGGAAAATGTGGCCAATTAATCTGACTGCAGATGTCACAACAATGTTCCTGACTTCACAAGAAAATTCTGGCCTTTAGGGATGACATCCATTTTCAATGTACTATCCCATATGCATTTAAGTGTAAACTACAATGAATAGTTACAATTAGTATTAAATTTTGCTCCACTTGTGTCCTCCCTTGTATATAGATTTGAGCTGCAATTTTCTCAGTTTTGGGAGTCCCTGCATGAAAGAAATCTGAGGATTTTTTTTTTCCCTCTGAAGATGATGGCAATTATAAAATACTGTGTTTCGTCAATTAACTGGTCTGGTTTTGGTTGGGTTTTTTGGGGGGGGGGGTTGCTTTTGTTTATGTTGGGGTTTTTTGGGTTGGGGGTTTTTTTGTTTGTTTGGGGGGTTTTGTTTGGTTTTTTGTTGTTGTTTTGTTAGTTTTTTGTTTGTTTGGGGTTTTTTGTTTGTTTGTTTGGCTTGGTTTTTTAAACAGCAGTCAGATACAAGAGTCACTTTGCATTTAAAATTACAGTTTGAATTTAGTGGAATAACTCTTTATGTTTATTTAGTTAGGTCTGACTACTGACCGCAGCTAGCATGGGGAAAAAGAAGCACATTAATACAGCAGTTACAGACTATATCTGAGTTTGTAGATGAGAACTAATAATTCTGGAAGTATATTTCATATAAGAAATTCATGTTTTAGCAGAATAATGGTACAGCTAACATTCAAGACAGAAAGGATAACAAATATCAAGCCATTAAGGACTTTAATGTGCTAAAGCAGATAATATGCACCACAGAACATCTAAGGAATATGCTGGAGAGCTCCACAAACTATTTATATTCATTTGTAAATTATTTTTGAAAAAACTGGTGAAGCTCTGGATTATTTCCAGAAGGAAAGCAGAAGGAAGCTTAGTGCTGTGTCTTTATGAAAGGCAATAAATGGGACTGTCGAGGAAATCCTAAGTCATTTGGCCTCAAAGTGCTGATCAAGCAAGCAAATAATAAAATTTGGGAAGGTAATCAATAAACACAAAAATAAAACAATTAAGCAAAATTATGCTACTTAGCACCATTTCAAGGAAGGTTATTTAACATGACCCCTAACTTTCTGATGATATGTGCTTTCCAAAATTTTGAAACAAATATCCACAAGCTACAAATTTATGTAGGCCATTTAATTATTCATTATTAAAAAATAATTACTTTCACTTTTAATCTGGCTAATCAATATAATTTTTAGTTAGTTTCCCACTAGATCTCTTCGTGCTACTCCAGACCTGTAAGAATTTAGACAAAAGAGTTAAGAGCTGGAAGATAATAGCCAAATGATTTATCAGGCCTCTCCCAACCCCTCTTGACTTATTTGCATTTCATTCCCTATCTCTCAGTTACTTTATGACACTTACTGCTTGTTAAAAAGCAACAGAACTAATTCTAGCTGAGACACTTGACAGGCGAAAGCATCATGTGAAGATCTGGACTGTGCTGCTGTACAATTCAAGTTCTGTTCTTCTACTTCATGTTTAAAGTTTATTTTCTTTCTCCATTTTCCTCCCTTCGAAAGGTAAGAATTTTTAAAAATCGAATTTTCTTACCAATACCTGATACTACACTGAACAGGACTTTGGCAGCTAGTACAATTTGTCACAGTTAAGGAGAAGAGCTGGATATTTTTTTTTTAGTAATACTTCAAATGTCTCCTGACTTACAGCAAGACTATATTGTCAAGTAAATCTTCATATATCATCTTATATCTGCCAGCTCTTTATCTGGAAAGTATATTTTTACATTTTGGGTGGATTCACCATTTATTAGTCATATTTAAGCATGACAGCTAAAAACAGAGGAGCATATCATACCCTCTCACAGAGATGTGGAGCTGAGGGGAAGAAAGGTTCTCAGTTTTTCTGCATGAAAGACTTTTATTTTCTCCTAATTGTTTATTGCCTTTAGCTTAGGAAAACAAGTGTTTCTCTAGCTCTTAGGAATATTTGACATAGCTTTACGGGTTTTTTAATCTTTTGGACCATTACAAACTTCAGCATAATGTACCTTCTAGCTCACTCTTGACTGTTACGAATCATCTTTTGCTGTTAATAGTTTCAAAACTAGTGCTCCCTATATGAGAGGATAATTATATTTTATTTGCATTCCATTCAAGCTGTTTTTCAGTAAAATAAGAGATGACTCCTTTCACACCCTGCTTCCAGCCTTTGAAGAAAAATCTTGTATCCAGACCATGCAGCAATTGCACCACCTGATGGACCTATCAATGGAATCCCAATTATCCTGCAGATTTTTCACAACAGCACGTCAGAACTTAACTCCAATTATTAGCCTGACTAACCATGGCTTCAGCAAATTTTTGAGCCAAACTCAATTTGAGAACAGAAGTGTATGTACAGAACAGCATGTAGTAGATATTGCTTATACTCTTGATGACCTGCTTGTCATTACAGCTGGTAATTGATTGATGTGAAGGTGAAGCACAGCACACAAAATCCACCATGTATTTTTAATATTGATTTGGAAAATACTTAGCACCATCTGTGACTACTGTTGCAAAATTTTGTTGTTGTTGTTGTTGTTTCAGGATTCTTTTTAGCACAGGTGAACTACAGTAACATTCAGGAACTGCATTCAATTTTATTTAAAATGTTCTTTCCATCAAATTCATGTACTAAGATCTGACATGGTTATTGTTTCTATTTTCCCCTATACAGCAGGGCAGACCATCATAAATATGTCAGAATTCTGGATTGAACTGCTGTGTTGGGGCCTCTGAGGTTCACACTAACTTCATAAAAATTACTTTAAACCCTAACTTCAGAACCTTGGCTTAAAATGCACTCAGAGCTGAAATTTTCACTACAAAAATGGTAAAAACTTTGGGATTTGGTCCTTTATGCTGGAGAGAAGGGTAGCACTGACTCATTCATTAATTGATAGCCTACATCTACATTTTTAGCTATACTTGAGTTTGCTTCCTCTTTCACATTGTGTGACTTTTTGAACTGACTGGAAAATGACAATCATCTGCTTCCTAAGTAATGCAAATTTAAAACTCTCTGGCACTTTTTTAAACTGTGATCATTAAAACTCTTGGCTAGGGGGGTCATATTTAAAAAAAAAAAAAAGAAAACAAAAGAAGATCCACTGCTATTTTTAAAGACCTCTCTAAAAAAAAGAGAGCAAACAAAAATGTGTTTGGCTAATGAGAACCAAAAGCCAACCTATGGCAGGAAAGGAGGCATGACAAAGTGGATGAATGGTAAACAATTTCTCTAATAAAATGTTCAATAGGACTCATAATTTAATGAGACATTGTAAACCTGTTAAATGTCACCTCTTGCCCAGAAGATGGAGCATTATGCTAAAATATTACAGACCAAAGAGCATAAGGGAGCTTCCCATAGTATAACATTATCCCAACAGATCTCTGGCAGTCTCACTTCTGCTGAAGTGAACACAGTCTATAGGGCAAACAACACCTCACTGCTCTGGGAGAAAAGAGGGCCTGCAAGTGTTCAGTCTGCTTTGAGTCCACTGTCACACCTTGTCCTTCCAGCCAATTTCAGGCTTTTCTGATTCTTCCTACAGCTGTCCAGCAAATGCTGCCCAGACACAGTGATATGATCACTCTGGAAGGTAGTGGAGCATCTCCAGTGAGAAGTCAAAGCACTCCTTATTACCTCTGCAGAGCTTCTGGGGGCAAATTCACAACATAATGGTCTCACCAGGTGGCAAAATTCTTTCAGAGCAGAGTTTCTGCTTTTCTCTCCTTTGAAAGGAATCTAATGTATACATGGAATCAAAGCCTTAAGAATGGACCCTACATGAACAAAATTGAAACAATCAGGGCATTCCCTTCACTGCACTACTGCTCTGAACTTAATTGCTAATGCAGACAGAAGTCAGTCTGAACTCAGGTCAGGACACTGAGCAGACACAAGTGCTTTTACCAACCTCCAGAGGACAGAGAAGAGAAAACGGCTGCATAAAGGTGAGAAGTCAACCCAACTTCTACTAATACGTGCTCATAAAATTTGTTTGATTTTTTAAAAAATTTTGTAACACCCATTTAAATAATGTATTTGATGCAGTATGTTGAATTACACAAGTTTATCACGCATTGGACACAACACAAATGTAATATAGCATATGACTTTGCTAGTTAATAAGCTTGTAAGCTTAAAAGTAAAACAAGTTTTGAGAGCAGCAACTTGATATTCTTCCTTGCTCTGTTAAAATTTGAAAATTAAAATAGCAAGTAAAAAGGTATTGTAGTTCAGTCCAGAAGGAAAGAAAAAACAGCATAGAGCAAAACAAATTTTAGTAAGACAAAGTTTATTTTGCAAGGCTAGTAGTAATACTGAAAACCAGCAAGTATTCAAAGCCTAGCCTGCTTCTTGGAGAGTTTAATTCCCAATTCAATCTACTGTATACCTAAATTGAACAGCCCAAATACTGGCTCTTCAGCTTAGCAGAGTTACCCTTCTGCTGCTTACAAATACTTTCTAAAACATTTTCTTCCTAGGCAGAATTAAAACACCTCTATATTGGTCCTAGGGTGGTGACTATATTATTCTCTCTATCCTTTTTCTCTCTTTTTTCTCCTAATTTCTTCTTGAAATCTACCATAAACCAGATTTAAAAATTCCATCAATGCCTTAATAAGTGCCTTGTGTCTTGATAAAGTTTGCTAAGTTAAGATTTGTCAAGTGCCTGACTTGTTTGGGTGCTGGTTTCAAATTTGCGAAGTACCTTATTCTGCCTTAATGGTCTAAAGTTTGCCAATAAAAAGCTTGTCATTGAACCTCCTGAGAATGTTGCTGTTGCTCCCAGAACAAATGAAATGAACAAATGAAATTCCCTTCCCCCTAAACTTGCTGAGGGTGCCGGGCTATAACAATCACAAAGTCAGAGCTTCTGAGGAACTTTCCTATGAACAGATTTGCTTTAAACAAAAGTTATATGCTGAAAAAAAATCCAGTAGATCTATATGGCCTTGGTCCACAGAACCCCACTCATATAAAGGTATATGGGCCTGATGAAGCTCAAGAACAAGCCTATTTACAGATTTTATTTATTTTACATTCAGCTTGAAAGTGAAAACTAGTGTCTAAATTCAAACTTGATGAAGAAAGAAGGGATTACAGGAAAAGAAAGTAACTGTCGAATACGTCCTAAATATATTTTAAACTAAAATCCAGACAGCTTGAAAATAATTTATTATCTAGACAGATCTGACCACCCCAGTTCATTAAATGTTTTCTCATCCAGCCTTCCAATAATCTATTTGTCTAAGGAATTTCTAGTTCTCTACTATACCAAATGTAACACAAAATTATTTTTATTTTGTAGTAATTTTTTACAGAGAAACAGCCAAGCTGAAGTCACTCGAGTCTCTGTATGCTGAGCATTTGTTTAAAAACCACTGATGAAAAATACATGAGATTTTACACTCTAAATACACTCCCCTGGGAAAGCAGAATTGCCATGTAAGATTGTAGTGTGGGCAATGATGGAGCAACTAGAGAAACTGGAAACATAATAAATCATTCTGATTAATGGAAATCATTCATGTTACAGACCTTTCAGAGAAAAATAAAAATAAACACCAAATCCTACTGTATTTCTGTGAGGTTTTTAACTAAACCCAGCAGGACAAAAAATTATAATTTGAAAAAGGTCATCCATCATTCCTCTGCGCTGCTACTTTTCACCTAAGGATAAAACAACAAAAAAATCTGAATGCAAATGATTACATTTTAAAGTGTTCGAACAGCCTTTCATCCCAGCTTTATTTACCAATGCTACTTAAAGCAGACGGCATTTGAGAATTTCAAACGATTTTCATCCCAGGAAAGCCTCACAAGCTCTTTTTGCGCTAATAAAACACTATGCATAGTTATGAATGGAAGATAAACAGGTCCTCAGACTTGCACAGTCTCTAAACTACCAGTCTAATTTTCATTAATAGCTTTAGGTATATATGAAAATATGTATAAAATTAATGTTACTATTGAAAGTGAATGATATAATTTTATAAAAATTCAAGTATTTTAGAAGGTTAGTGCTAGTGCTGTTACTCTTAGCTCCTCACACAGTTATGCAACGGGACAGCTTCTGAAGGCCAAACAAAACCAGGGCAGAATCTTTTCTCGTACATAGATGAAAACAATAGTCCCCTTTATGAATGTACATTTGAAACATCCTCACTTATTCTGAAGACTTAGACTGCACAGAGAGGACCATCTGAAAAACTGCCACAGAAACAAATGCACTCAAAATATTCTTGTTTCCAAAGAAATCATTGGACTAATCACTGGTGCCTCAAAAACTTTAATGCACTACTATGCCATTAATAAATTATGTCAATGTTCAGTTTTAGACTCCTCTGTTATGCAAATAACAAATCTAAAACGAAGCATCTCAGGAGCCTCTTTTCTTACAGCAATATCAAATGTTTCAATATAAGCAATAAATCACAAAATGTTCATCGGCCTTAACAGAGCAATAAAATTTTTAGCGTAAGTACCAGATATGCTTCAGCTATTAGTAACCATTATACCCTAATTTAGTATAATAAATACCGACTGTAGTGCAAAATGGAAAAGCTTGAGGCTACACCATGAGGAAGACATAACCAGCATATCCTGGTGCTGCTGCAAAAAGAAACAGTTCTGTATGTCTGTCATCCATGGAAATAAACAAATCAACAAGGAGGAGACAAATAGGCTTATATTTGTAAACACGAATAAAGCAACTCTCAGATTTTAAGATTCAGGTTTTGGGGGAAAAAATAACGTTTCTCTTTTCAAATTTTTAAATAAATTTTATAGTATTTTCTGCTGGGTGAATACATCTTCGTGTCATGAAGGTAGCAGGACATTACAGGGATGGTCTGTCTTACCCTGGAATTTCACACAGAGGAATTTTTTGTGCCTAGAACCAGCTTAGGACAGCTGGAGCTTTGCTGCTGCCACTGCTGTTCAGCTGCTCCTGAGAGAGGCCCTCTGGGTCTGAGATCCCAAAGTTTGCACTCTCTTGAGCAGACAGCAAGGAGCTACAGCCTCTCAAAACTTCCATGACTTCCTCTGCCCTGAAGCCACCTCTAGTGAACTGCACAGGATAAACACTGGATCTGTATTTGTTGTAGGAGTTTATTCATGGAATGGGATTTGCCAATTTGCTGTGCTGGAATAAAGATATGCCCGACTTGACTTATAAATCAACATATAACAATTGCATGCATTTATTTCCAAGGAGCAATAGATTATTTTAGAAAGGAAACAGAAAGCATACAAAAAAATGTATTCTGACTTGTCACAGACAGCAAGACAAACACTATCTTTCATATCCACCTCAGCCTTTTGGTAACAGTCATTTCTATCAGGACAATTACTGAGGAGAGAAATCATTCCTGTCCCTGGGATTTGTCATAAGGAAGCTGTATTTCCCTAATTTCACCTCAAGTGCGCAAGTATCTCAGAAAATTCCAAATTCTTCCTTCCAAATTCTGTGTCCTTTCTCCCAGATCACCCAGCTGGGGCGGAATGCATGGAACTGTGCTGAGCTTGGCTGCAATTCCAGTCCCTGGCCCCTGCTCCCTCACACAGCAACGTGAGGGCTGCCCTGGCGCAGGGCGAGCCTCCACAGCGTCACCCAAAACCGAGAATAAAACTCCACAACGTCGTCTTAAGAAGCAGGCCATGACTTTATCACAGCGCCGGATGCACGGGGGATAACTCCGCCTAACGTGGGTGCCTGGCTCAAGACACACGCATTTAATACGCTTACTGCGTGATCACACGCGTGCTTACAGAACACTCGGCGATCCTTCACACGGCGCTGATGCTCTGAGGGCTGGGAACAAGTAAATGGCTGATGCAAGGTAACTCAAAGAGGCACATACTCTGTCAGGAACTTTAACTCTGTCATAAAGCGCTCTGCCCCTTCACCAGGAAAACTCCAGTGAGTCTCCAACAGGAAAGCATCAAAGAACTATGCTGTAGTCTGCTGATGCTGATGCTCTGAGGGCGGCTCGTGTTTCTGGGCAAACAGGCTCGGGCGGGCCGCGCTCGTTGCTGAGGCCGGAACGCGCCACGGGCGCCACACGAGGCGCCATTGGCTGCCAGTGCTGCCGAGCGCTTCCGGGCAGCCTCCCCGGGCCGCGGCTCCCCAGCCCCGCCACCCCTGAGGGACAGCAGCTCTTCGTCGCGCTGCGGTGAAAGGTCTTGTGTTTTATGGCCTCTGTCGCTGGGCACCACTGAAGAGTTCTTACGGGGAAGAATTAATAACTGTGGCTAAGGTAAAGGTCGAATCGGTGACCAGCCGCTCTTGAGAATTCCTGGGGGAATCGGTGCGGTCGCGACATGTCGCGGGCGGCGGCGATGATGAGGGGCAGCCCCGGGCGGCGCCCTGCGCGAGCCGCCGCTCAGGGCCG
>VZRL01003708.1:200492-229840 GCA_013397895.1 Origma solitaria | reverse complement strand
GCGTGGGGCGGCCCGCCGCTCAGGGCCGGACCCCTCAGCGCTGCAGGGCGCCCCGGAGGGTCCCGTCCTGCCGGCCAAGGGCAGGGCGGCGGGTCCCCTCCTGCTGCCCCGGCCAAGGTGCGTGCTGNGGCCCGGCCCGGCCCGGCCCGTGCGGGCTTCCTCGGGCGGCCGGGGGCGAGCCCCGGGGCAGTGCTCGCAGCCAGCTCCGGGCTCGGCCCGGCCTCCCCTGCCCGGCCTCCCGCGTACCCCCGGGCAGAGGACACAAGGACCATGGCCAGGGCTGGCCGCCTCATTCTATAGAGCCATGGAATCAGGAGGGCTGGGAGAGACCTTTTAAGATCATCCAATCCAACCGTGAACCCAGTGTTACGGACGAGATTGCTTTCGTAGGCGAGTTTTGTATTATATTGACTGACATTTTGTTAAGTTGTACCGGGGCGGGGCTTGATTAATTGGTTAATTGTTATTTTAAGTTATGTGGTTCAGTGTGCATGATCTATGGGTTCAATGTCTTTAAAAGAACACCAGATAGTGGTACTGAATATAGGGGATTACACTAAGAATGTTCCAGAAACTAGCCGAAAGCATGATGACATCTACTTGAGAACAGATTGGTAGACTCAGCTGACCAATGAAATGGACAATTGGCGAAATGATTGGACAAGAATGCTCCTCGAAACGAGCCAACCACAGAAGCCCTAGATGAGCTGTAGGATTGCTGTCTGTGGTGTTTGGGTCGGTTTGTTTCAGACGGTCGGGATAGAGACGAGAGATCTCTGGAGTCAGGTCTTAGAGCATGAGGTTTATTGTGGGTGTAGGAGACCTGCTAAGACCTGCCAGATGCAGCTCGAAGCAGGTCAGAGAGGTAAGAGAGAGAGAAGTACAGAATAGAATACCGCGGTGGCCGTTTACAATACAATAAATCAACTTTTGTGCTGAGTTTTCTAATTTTCACTAACCAGTCTAGAACAAGCTACAAATCCTACATTTACATACAGCCTATGAGAGTCATTGCATTACCATACGGCGTTATATTTTAAACCCTAAAAACTGCTTTTTGGACCCTCTGCTAAGTTGGTAGGTTGGTAGGGTCTGCTCTGACCCTTGGACCTGTCTGCAAGCAGAGGGGATTGTTTAATCAAAGAGAGGGATTGTTTAATCAAAAAGGGTGTGTTGCCTTCAGTGGCCATACCATTGTTTTCCAGTTATTTAGTAACAGAGGTTTGGTATCTCAAAGCTTGTCTTCATTTCAATCTTCCTTATAGTTTCCATATTCTCAGCATCTTTTGCCAGGTAATAATATTTATAAGGCTTTCCTATTTCATCCTCCCTAACAACAAGCCAATCGCGTCAAGGATTGAAAAACACACCAATCCTGTCCAGTCATAGCCTTTAAGAACCGTGTGGTGCTTTGTGCCACATCCTCCTGACATCCTCGAGCTGCTGATGGAGCACTCTGCGTTGTGCACCCTGCGTCATGCACACGCAGTTCCTCTGGTTTGCTGTGAAGGATAGCGCTTATCCTGGTTCCTTGTTCCCGAGTTGTTGTTTTTGACTTAGGTTAATAAAAACCTAATTCAGAACAGCGGTGTCTCGCCGTTTGTTACACCCAGCACCACAATAATCACGCCATAACCACTAAACTGCATCACCCAGCGCCACATCCAGATGCCTCCTAAACATCTCCAGGGATGATGACTCCAAACTCTGGGAGCCTCTCCAAACTCCTTGGCCTTGCCAGGGCTGAGGAGGGGTTTGGCTAAGGCCGTGGGGCTCTGCAGGCAGTAGGATGGGAGCATGGGCAGGAGCAGAAGCAGGGTTTGTTTCCTTACAGTGAGTTAGGGCCCGTGCCATCAGAAAAGGTGGGGGCATTACACCAGTAAGCTCTTGTGAATAGCCAGAAGTTTTGCTTTAACAAACTTGTGAGAAACTTTGTGGAATTTGCAAGAACAGTGTGGGTATAGCATGTAGTAGAAAATCTAAAAACTATAGAAGAAATAGAGGAAATTCTTCAATTTTCTTGGTATTGCTAAGATGTTCCCTCACAGTCCATTCATTGCATCTTATGGGGCTGCAAGTGGCAAACATCCAGAAGAGAAAAATGAGCATATTGAGAAGTGTTTGGAAAACATGATCTGCAAGAAAATACTGAATGCATTGGAAAATGAAACACTCGATGAAACATTTAATCTTCAATTATATAAGAGAGCTTCTGTGCAGGGAGTAACTTTATGGTCCTGGAGGATGAGTAGCAACAGGCTTAAATTGCCTGTTACTTGTGAAGTGTAAATTTGTGACGACTGTGACGTGTTGGAGTGGCTGTGGAGTTTCAGATGGTGTTGAGACTTTTGACAAATGCTTGTCAAGGATAGTACAGGCATCATTTATCATTCCATCAGCTGGGGAATGAGCCAGTGACCTAGTGGGCACCTAGCAGCTCTGAGTGCTTAACTTTGTCTTCCTAACTTCTCAGTCATTTGGTGTTGAATCATGTGGAAAATAGAATTGAATCTAGGTGCACAGGAGAGATAGACCCTCCAGATGAGAAACAGATGCCTATTTACCTTTGAAAATGAGATGATAGATAAACAGTGTTTAAGAGTATTTTTAACTTGCTGAAGTTAAGTGGGAGCAATAGAACCAACACAGCTGTAATTTCTATTACTCATGTATTTATGTCTCCTATGAACAAAGGTTTTTTGGCACAGCTAGTGAGTGTTCTGTGCTGACCTGAGTATGACTGAAAAGTGTGAAGAAACAGCATTTGGCACTGTTAGTGCAGCTCTTTGCATTTTGTTTAGTGTTCTATCCATTGTCATTTCTAAAACTAATAGGGGGACATTCTCACTTTGATAGGGATGGCAACTTGATGTTTTCCTGCTTTAAAATTATTTAAAATAGGATTTATTTCAAAACCATAAAAATAGAGATGCATCAGATATTAGTTACTTAATGTATTTGGTTTTAAAATCCAGTTCTTTCTTGTAGAACCCGGAAGAGTATTTGCAGAAACATTTGAGAACAAAAAAAAAAAAACTCCATGGATCTAAGGAATCAAAAGGAAGTAGAAGAGATGAATAAAATAAGGAATAATTCAACAGAGGAGGAGAGTTTATATGGCTTGCAAACTAGAGATGGTTTTCTTCAGCCAAGTATCTTAGGTAAAATCAGCAAAAGTAAGGACTGTGTCAAAACAAAAGTGTTTTCTGAATCAAATGTGCCTTCAGTGCTAAATGAAAAGCATAACCAGTATTCTGAACAATAGTCAGAATGTTCTTTCGGTGTAAATGTTGCTCAAACTATTACTTACAGTGTCAAAATCCTGTGCCTGAGATAATTTGCAACAAAAATTCAGATGCGAACCAACATTTAAATGCTGGGGGGCAAGGCAGGGGGGAAGGCAGATAGTGAAGACCAAAATGCCTAAAAATTCTGCCATGTATTTTTTGTCCCTGTGAAAACAAAAAAAAGGCTTTTATAAAACTGATTTCTGCAGATGGTCTGGCTTACACAAATCTCAATTTCCTAATTAGGGTAAATGTTTAATGTGTTTAGCTCTGTACTAAGTAGCATAGTAGGGGAATTGTTGCTCCAGTATCAACACGAAATTGGTATTGACTGGAAGGTACTACCTTACTAAAAACCCTAGAGAATAATTTCCCCTATGAAATGTTTCTTTTGTAAATGTAGGAGGAGAGACATTTCATCTGCTGGTAGTAAGAAAGAGTGTTTCTCAATTGAAGATGGTTCTGACATACCTCTGAGCACAACTTCTCCACTGATAAGGCTTAAAGAATCCCTATTCCTGCAAAGGGGTTTTTTATGATATGTCAAAAAGCTCTCAAGTAAAACAGAGATGGACGGGCTGGCCCAGAATAGGGTAGGAAAAACCCTCAGGCATATCTCAATGTTATTTCTGTAGGAAAAAACACATTGTCTTCTTTTGCTTGTTTGTTTCAGGGTAGATGAGCATGTTTCTGTCACTGGAAAAGGAAAAAAGAAAAAAGGAAAGGGGGTGAAGTAGCTCTCAATAGGTGTCTAATGCAGTTTAGAAGTGAGAAAATTAATAGCAGCAACCTGATCTTTTTTCTGTCCTCCTCTTCCCTCTGCAGGCTTTTGTCTGAGGTTTTGGGGGTTGTTTCTCTTAGCACAAAATACTATGTCCCAGTTCTATTTCAAAATCAAACTGTTGCAGCAATTTAAGGTGGAACATCAGTGATTTGAGTGATACAACTCCTTCCACTGCCCTCAGTTGTAATTACTTATGTTGTAAGAAATTTGAAAGGTTGATGGTGGCTTTTTCTTTATTTTTTCCCTCAGGGGACACTGAAAGGAAGCAGGAAATCCCAGTAAGCAGAGAAGATACCGAGTGTCAATGTACTGACATTGCAGATGAAAGCAAGGAAGAAAGTATTTGTACAATGGCAAAAAACAAAGAAAGTCTTTTGGCAAAGGTAATGTGCAGTGATTTGAATGTTTGAATTGTTTTGTGTGGGAGGTGGGAGGAAGGTACTGAGGAGGTGTGGACGCAGAGCTCAGGTGATGTTCAGTGATAGTAGGAAGGTTGAGGAGCCAGACTTGGGGGAAAAATCAGCAGGAAATCAGCAGGAGTGGGAGAAATATTTGTGCACACATACAAATATGTGAGAATGCAGATGCTACTGAATTCATTGATTAGGTGCCAGAAGTCTTTGGGAGAAGGGAAATTTCTGTTTTATCACAGAGGCAGAAAACAAATACTTCATGTAGAGAATAATGATCAGGAATTTATATGGTTTTTAATGGAAACCATTATAAAAACCATATAAACCAAATAAAGTGAGTTTACATTTTTAGATTTGAAACAGTTTTTTCTTTATTCTAGATTAAACTTAGGATTGCTGAGCAGATCAATATTTTAAATGACGACTCATTTAATGAACAAGTAGAAAGTTTAAAGAGAAGAGCTGAACATGTAGAATGCACCAAAACCCACAAAGAAGCAGTTAAAACATCACTAGTAAGTTTCATTGCATAACTATGTGATTTTTTTTTTTTTGTGTTGGAATCACATATGACTATTATGGTACCTTAAAGAAAGACTCCAAAAGAATGCAAATTTTTTATTTTTTGTGATAGAGATAAGTTAATAATAGTTCCATTTTCTACTGCAGTTCTTTCACTGTTTGTTCTTCCTATGACAGTAATATGTAACTTCCTTTTGTCAGGTAAGCTGTGTTAAGCACTGCTGTGTGTGTTCTTTGTTGCAGAAGCAAGTATTCGAACTGGAGAGGCAAATGGATGCTATCCTGGTGCTCCATGAGGAAGGAGCTGTTCCTCAGGTGGGATGCAAATGCAGAGACCCATATGGCCATTAATGGAAACCACTGAAACCTTGTGGCTGTTACAGCTCCCTTGCTGTTGTTGCATTAGGAACAGAAAAAATCTATGTAGAGCTCATATTGGTTGATCTTTTGAGAGTTTGTTTTGAGACTACAGCATAGTTCTTTGATGCTTTCCTGTTGGAGACTCACTGGAGTTTTCCTGGTGAAGGGGCAGAGCGCTTTATGACAGAGTTAAAGTTCCTGACAGAGTATGTGCCTCTTTGAGTTACCTTGCATCAGCCATTTACCTGTTCCCAGCCCATTGCGTAAGAGCCACGAACTGCAAGTTGAAGTCCAGTTTCTTAGGCAATGAAATTGAAAATATGAAAAGATAAATTTAAATGACAGTAACATAGCTATTAATACAAGAACATTTCTCATGGGATGTATTGATATATTAGTACTAAAATGATGACAAAACTTTTTTTGGGGGGGACATTTGGTCATTATGGGGAACAGGAATTTCTCATGTCCTTTAGACTGAGAAGTCTACAACAGTATTTGTTGTGCTGTAATTCTTTTAGCTAATCTTACAGGAGGAGTAGTTCTGTGAATGGTCAGCCTGTTGTTTCAGAAATGTTGTGACCGTGGATTTCAGGAAAAAAGTATCTTACAGAAATACGGTTGTTCAAAAGTAGTCTTTGCAGTCTTTGTTCTTTCACATCTAAAAGTAGAAAAGAATTGCATGTTACAAACATGCAGTCTTGTCTTTTTGTTTAAGGTTTTCAAAACAAAAAATTAGTTTCATGTTTTCTTGGCCTTTTCCCAGAAAGGTTAACTAAAATATAAAACAAGATAAGGTTCAGTAGGATACTTACAAGCCTCAAGTTTTAAATTTTAATTTGGGGTTTTTAAAACAAGTTAAAGTATGAAGGTTCTAAGACATGTTCTCAAGCAATTAGATTATTTTCTAAATACATTGTTGTGAATCAGCAAATATTGCTTTCACTTGCTTGAACTTCTGGATATATAATTTTGCATTTTTGCAATAATTTTCGGTTGTTGTAAGAAGTCTAAGCAAACAGATAGTGTTCCACTGCCAATTGCTACGTAGTCTTGTATATACTTGATTAAAGAGAAGCCTTCCACTGAAATTCTGTATTATTAGGGTGAAATCAAGAAAAGGAAACTTGAAAGGATCAATACAACAGAAGAAAACCACAATTCTAGTGAAGGTAAAAGAAAAATTTTTCAATTTACTTTCCAGCAACTCCTTAATCTTAATGCCTGAGGTGTAACTATGCAATAATTTAGGTACCCTTAAGGAGAGGATAATTCTGTGGAATCGTAAGACCATGTCCATTGCTGTATTGGGTTTACCTGCCAACATTTTGGTAGCAGGGGCCTGCAGGTGTAGCTTCTGTGAGATCAGGAGTTGGATCAGCTGGACCGTGTTCAATGGAGTTATTTCAAGCCCCCTCCAAAATGGACCCTCCGCTGGCCAAAGCTGAGCCGCTTTTTAAATTGTGGATGTGCATACTGCAGGATATTCAGGACTTGATGGAAAGTTAAGCTTTTTTAAGCCCTTTGGACGGGACAGGAGCAGTGAACAGTTGGGCTTTGACGAAAGCTTCTCTTTCGCCACCAGGAGGCTCCATTGTAACGGCGTTGGAACAGTAAAACATTTTCCTATAGAAGCAAGTAAGGAACGCCAGGAGACACCATCGTCAGAATTAAGCACACAGAAACCCCTAACCCCGAAGCCTGGTCCAGCCGTCCTTCCCGTTTTATCTTCTTTTTCCTTTACTTTGTCCTTTTCCTTCCTTTCCCTCCCTTCCCCTCCAAATCTGTCATGCGTAAAAATGTGTAAAAACATTATTTCACAAAAGGATTTAAACTTTTACCCTAAGAGCGTTTAGGCTTTTAACTTCCAAAACAGATTTAATTCTTCAATGCTAATACTTTAAACGTAAGGTTTTTATGCTAAAAAGAATATAAAAATATCTAAAGTAATATCTAAAAACATCAAAAGTGTTTTTTTTAAATCCTCTCAAGATAATATGGCACATTTTTTACTTCTTGCTGATAGCATACTAAGAAAATTGAGTCAGTGAGTCAGTGCACACACTGTATTCCTACCCTTTCCTTCATAACAATGTGTGCCTACTTGGTTTAAATGAAGTTTTCTGAACTTCAGCATTTATGACAGCAACACATGCTCTTAGAAATAGTTTCACTTTTGCAGGTTCTCTTCAAAAAGATTTCTTCTTCAAAGAAAGTTTTCTTCTTTAAGCAGCAGCAGTAAAACAGACCAAAGTCCGCAGCATATGATACAGTTTGGGTATCACTGGCAATGTTTCATACTTGCTGACATTTATTACAGCAGTTTACTTTCATTAAGGCATCTGCAGTTTTACACCCCTGTGCAATGTACATGTGTTTTAAAACTAAGTACATGCACAGGTTTGTGACATTTTTGCTAAATTTGTTGGGAAGCATTAAAAAGTACACACACACACTTCCCTTTAGAAATTCAGTCAGTGCAGTAATGATCCAAGGTAAACAAATTCCTCTAGATGTAATGGGAACCTCCTCAGCCCTCTCTTCGATGGCACACAAGTTGTACTTCTGAGTTGTTGCTACCCATGTGTCAGGAGTGGTTTCTGCCTTGGGGAAACCCTACTGGACAGATAGAAACCAAACGTCAGCAAGATGCTGAGCATTAATCATAAATGTCAGGTAGTCTGGGCCACTGCTGTTAGTCTGGAAGCTGTACAGATAGCAGCAATTCAGCTTAGAGATCTGCACTAAGTTAGTACGAATATAAAGTAATGTGAGTGGCATTTTTTGTTGTTGCACTGATGGTTTTGTCTTGGTGTCTAGAGTTTCAAGCAATAGCTAGCCTGCCTCCAGGTATCCACATCTCACCAAGGATTTGTCTTTCTCCAGTGCTTGCTGAAGAATTCGAAGACCCTCCTCAGAATCCCGAAACTAAAAAAGGCTTCTGTGCAAGATGCGAAGGGGATTGGACTGTCATGGACCCTTACAGAAAGTGATCCAAAACATGCTTCCCTATGCAGTTATCACCTGTGTCTGTTCCATTAAAACCTCAGTAATAATTCTGCATCACACTGGAAGGAAATAGGCAAAATAAGGGCTTTGCCATTTCCAGTGCCTTGTTCTTTATCACAGGTTTTCATCCCAAAAAGAGTTACTTCTTCGTTCAGTTAAAAGATCTGTTTGGATGTTACAGACCATTTGGTCATATACAATCTATAACTGCTTAAAAAACTCTTCAGAATACTCAGAATATCTTGCCAAGTGGTCTGCTACTGCTAGTAAGTACTAATCTGTTACTTGCAGTGAGTTTCATGTCAAAGCATTATTTATACTGCAGACAGTATTATTTTCCTACTTGTTACAGTTTGTTATTCCATTAAGTCTGTAAGCTTGATTCTACAGCCTTGAAAATGAAGTCTTCTTTTTAAAACTAACTTACTTCCAGATTTCATTTTCATTCATCTTATTACTTCAGAGGGGTTTTTTGCACATATGAAAGAAATGAAAAATATAATAAAATTTTCAACTTCATTATTTCAATTATTTTAGGATTCTTAGGTGTCTTTAGTGTTCGGGAAGATAGTGGCTTATCTTATTCCTGTTTTATTATAGGAATATATATACAAATATATACATATATATATTTGTATGTATATACAAATGTATACAAATTATAGGAAGAATTCTTTTCTCTGGTCTGTTTAGCTAAATGGCACAAACTTCCACGATGCTCAAGATAAGAACAGGACAGGTCAAGCAGTGCCTCCATTATTTTGAACACATTTAGAACCACTTAAAATTAACTGTTGATGTAACTGGGGTAAAAAATTAGTTAATGTCTAAGCAGCACAGATCTTACCACCTAGAATTCTTTTTTTAAAAAAGATACAGTATAGCAAAGAAATGCCCAATGCTTGTCCTGAATAGAATACATAAAGAAAAACAAACTTTTTCTTTTAAAGTATCTTCACATAAATATTATAGATTGTTTTTCCAAGATGATTTCTTGTGCTGCTGATGCTTACTTGTTGGGTGAAAATCATAAAGGTAGATCCACAGCTGCTATTGAATATTTTAATAGTTGGGACTTTTCCCTTTTATTCATTTGATTAGAAGGGAGAAGTTTTAGGGGGGGTGGGAAATTACTTTTGTGGAGCTGGGGGAGTGTTTTGAATGGATCTGCACAAAGCCACGTGTGCTGTCAGCTCCTCAGTGCCAATCCAAAGCTTGGGCCAGAGCAGACACAGAAGTCACTGGCCTGTTTCTAATGTTACTTTCTCACATGGTCAAGGCACTCAACCTCATCTTAAAAACAATTGTTTCTGCAATGGAAAATAACAAAACTTTCATAAAAAACCCAAAACCTGCTCCTTAGAGCATCAGTGGCTCTTGCATTACTCAAGACCTATTATTTTGACACCGTACATTTAAAAGTTCAATACACTAATGTATTTTCTGTGCTTACCCTGAAAGGTCTTCAACAAAGGACAAAAATAATCAGCTTGTGGTTCTAGTACAGGCAGGAAGAATTTAATTTTACCTGTTCACACAAATACTCAACTATTTCTCATCCAACATTGTGTAAATATATCTCAAGCTTGAAGACAAGGTCAGATTGCTAAATGTATTGAGTTTGCTATTACAGTACAAGAATTTGTTTTAACTTTATTTTCATGTACATTTTCAGAATATATAGAGCATAGAAAATGGTATATTTTAAAGGTATATAAGGTAGAAAAAAACCCCTAAAATATGTTTGTCCTGCTTAAACTCTAGTTCAGACTGGTTTGGTATTTGTTCATTTGCAATGCAGAACATTCCCATCTGTTCTGTGTGGCATCATGCACATGCTGGTGGTTTGTACACAAGTGGAGGTGTTGTGCATCAGGTGTTTGTTGCGTGTGTGATTTTCACTTTATTACAGGGACAGAGCTTTTACTGTGGAATTAAACTGTCTGTTCATGGATATCTACATCTTTATTTTAAATATTTGCTCTGTAAATGACCTGAGCATTATCAAGGCAAGAAACTGAAGCATCTCTGCAAGTCAGTGGCATAAAAGCTTAACTTAGAATTTTTCAGGACTGTCCTCTAGATATGAGAGATTTAATCCATATTTGCTTAAGAAGTTCCTTTATTGTTTCATATTTTCATAAATCTAGAAAAATGCCCAGCTAACAGTCTATCTGCTTTCATCCTTAAACCTCCATCTGTTTATTTAAGACAAATTCTGCTTGCTAGCAAAAACTCAGGTTTTGAACCTGAAATGGGATTCAGCAAACTATAGAAACACTTGTTTTAAAAATAGGGTAATAATTTTTGAAACTCAGAGGACTCCCACTAAGAGGAAAAAAAAACCTGACAGAATACTAGCCTCATGCTAGACTGGGAAAAATGCCTTTTCTTCAAACTGGTTTGGGTTTTTTACTAGTATTATTATTACTTTGAGTGTGTGGTCCTCCTTGTTCATCCTCATTTTTGACAATCTTTTTGGGCTTTCTTTGCTCCCAAAAGACAATTAGCACATGCCAAAGCATTTTAGGATGTTGAAAGAATGAAGATGGAACTACTCCTGTAGTAGGCAGTTCCTATAACGTTATGTACCTGAACTTTTACTTTGTGATAAATCAAGGATAAATCTGAAGAAATAAGATAAAATTTCATTATCTTACTACATTATACATCAACTGATGTATAATGTAGTAAGTACCAACTTCATTAGAGCTATACTACCTTATGATACTGAATTTGTTCTACTTTAAGTGTAATACCTCGTTCAAAACCTATTTACTTTTTTGTTGTCTCTGTATTGGGCCAGCTGTAGAGAATATACTGAAATAAATAAATGGTTAGAAGTTTTCAAAAGTCAAATCTGTACTTAAGCCTCAAGCTGTGACTAACCAGAACAGGCCACTTCATTCATTCTCCACGCTGATATCCGAACTCGAAAATCGCCATCAGCCAAAGCCTGCATTACACTGCTGAGCAGTTAAGCCTGGTATTACAGCAAAGATTTAGCTCACAAAATTACTAAAAAATAAAAACCACCAAGTCATTTTATCTTGAAAACCTATCCTGGAATTCATAAGCATAGTAATTGCACTCTGATTTGTTTAGTAGCAGTGTTTAGTTCCAGTAAAATCCACAAAGGAATTTAAAATTAATTTTTAAAGGCCAATTTCCTAATGGGCACACTCAGGGAATGCTTTTGTAAAGGACACATTAACCATGAAATCACTACATGATAAAAGCCCAGTGTAATAAACATGGCTGTAAAAACGTAAATTTGGCATTGCTTGATCATAGAAATCTGCAGATGTAGGCACAGTAATGCTTTTTTGTTTCCCTTTTCTCCCTCCCAGAAAGACCCAATAAAAGCTGAAGGGGTTCAGGACTGGAGTGGGGTATTCCTCACTGCCCAGGCTGGGCCCAAGCTCAATAGTGAATCTGCTGCTAAGTGCTCCCGCCGAAGGCTGTGTGTGCTTAAATTAAATGTGAAAGACAATCAAGAGAAACATTTGCTGGAGTACAAAAAGGAGTTGTTTACTTTTGCAAAGCAAGTGGTTTTAATAAAAACTTGATGACACTTACTGCACATTATAAAGAGCAGAACACTGATCCTGCGCCAGGACAGACACTCTGAGTGCAGCTTTGGGCTTTATAATAGTTTGTTTTTCCATTGTGATCTGGGCCTCGTTTTTTTACACCCCCTTATATTAAACATATTTCAAAGGGATATATCTGGTCCAGGAATATAGTTAATATATTGCTTACAAATTAATTTGCACTGGCTTTATTTGTAATCTACTAGAGGCCAGGAACAAACTGTTGATGTCTAGTAATGGGAAAACCATTTATGATGATGAAATATGTAAAAGAAACAACTTCGCTCTATCTTGCTCCGACCCCTGACCTGGAGGTGCCAGGTATTCCATTTCACCTGCCTTCCTTGTTTTTTTAATTCTGTTTCGTATCAAGAACACAGTACATTTTTAGAGAAACAATACCTTTACTACAAAACCATGTAAATGATTATATACAAAATGGTTACTGGAATTTGGTTTTGTACTGCAGTGACAGAAGTAACTAGGTGCTGACATTTATTTACGCTTCCTTAATACTAAGTACATCACTCCACTGATTAGGGTAAAGGCAAACGCAATCCAGGCTAAGACAAAGGAATAGCCATATTGGCCTTTGGAAACTTCCATTCTGTATCCATGGCTCTGGTGCAGTTCTTCATGCCTGTCTGTGTAAATGGAAGCTGCAATCATAACACACAGACCTGCAGAAGGAAGAAAATAATAAAGGTTAGCGCCTTAAAATATTATCAGTAGACACAACTATTCACTGTCTCTCTCCTGTCAGCTGCTTCCACCAATGTCCTTTCTTTGCAGACGCTCATTTTCCGTCCTCAAACTAACCTGGAAGCATTTCAAGACATATTTTCAGTTTCTTTGGCATGGATTAAATTTGACGTGCTGTTGTGTATCTGTCATTTGCAGTGAACAGAAAATGTTTCTGAACATCTGGGTAGTCTTAAAGACTGACAAAAAATGAAGTACTTGCCTGTAACAATTACAGAGTTACTTAATTTGTTCAAGAAGTTCAGAATCTCAAATTCTTTCCCTTCAAAGTTTAAATTACTTTATTCTGAGCAGCGATGACATCCATGTTTTAACTGCCTAAATATTACAAAATGGAACAGTTCACTGTTTAAACAAATATGAAGGGTAAGCTATGGCCTCCAGAGCACTACAGAGTTCTCATGCAGCTCATTCTTTTTGAAACCTTCTCCCCCTTCCCTTTCCTACTTTCATGAAAACATTATTAAAGTCAAAAGCGTTGAAAAATCACTCACATGACAGGAGCTGGATAATAGAGGTTAACACAAATCTTTCTCCTTGCTTTAGACGGAAGAGTTGAAGAATGAAAACCAGAAATGCCACACAACAGAAAATCGTAGACAGGATCATGGCGGCCTGAACAGCCTGAATGGATTGATACTCTGCAAAAACAAAAGCAGCCTTGAAAAGCAGCCTTGATTAGAAATAGTTTCTCTCTTTGCCTTCTCCTGCAACAAGTAAAGGGGCAGAGCTGTGTTCTGTAAGCAGGAGTTCAGCAGTTTAGCTGTCTCCAGGTCTGGGGGGAGGCTGAAGTCTGCTGCTCTTTAATCTCTTGCACTGGTCTCAAGTGCACGTGACAGTTCCTTCTTGCCTCTCACAGAAACTGTTAAAACAGTTGTTTTTCCCAAATGAAAAACCAGTATTAAAGTTTTTAGAAGACCTGTCTAGTTAGAACATGCAGATTTTGAAGAATTACATAACTGCCCCTGCAAACTTCGTAGCAATTCCACCAGATCTGCTAAAGGAACAGAGACACAGGCATGGAGAGAGACTCACCATTGAACTCATCAGTGATAGCCGTACAGGTGCTCATATTCGTGACACACATTCTCCAGACATCTGTAGAAAAGTTATCTCCCACCCACCAAGCCTGCAAGATAAAAGTAAAGGGCTCTTACAGGGAGAAAACGAAAAGAACAACAACCACAAAAAACCAACCAACCAAAAAAAACAAAAGAAAAAACCAAACAAAAAAATAAACCCCAACACTGTAGTTGTCCAGTGTCTACTGATCAGATACATCAGCTGGAACAATTCTCTGTTCATTTTTTATATATAACCATTCAAACCAAATGTGAGATCTAATGGCTTTTTGGAATAAAGGGTATATAATTATCCACATGTCATTCTCATTTTAGACCTCTGTAAAGTAGGTAAGGGAATCTTAAACATCCCAAAGCACAAGGGACTGCCACTGTTTGGGCAGAAATTTTGGGTAGTCAGTGATTGCTCACTCCTTGAGACACCTAGACAAGGTGTGCTTTGTTTCCCCAGACCATGTTTAGGGTGCACACCTCTCTGAAGGTACAGCATTTGCTAATTTGCAGGAAATATCATCACCTGTGAAACAGAAGTCCTTTATAAACGTTCTGGTTCTTGCCACTGAAGCGATTAATCTCAATGCAATGCAGCTGTGCTGAGGTACACTATGGCATCTGTCTGGTAATGGCTGGTGACAAATTAAGATCCTCCTGTGGTATTTCTATTTTGAGGTTTTAACATTCAAGGCAAAATGGTACTGCAGTGTCTAAGCAGATTTTTACAGTAGCCTGGAAAATGACAAGCACTCCACACTAGCGGCATTTCCTCAGGAAACCCATTCCCATTCCAATAGCTACCCAGGCCTTTGTTTTGACTAGAGCTGGACAAAATACACCTCTTAAATACAATTTCTGGTAGGATCTGCTGCTTAAATAGATATTCCAGAAGCCTCGGAGCTTACTGTGCAGCTTTGCAAACAATACTGCAGTAAAAACTATAATATATTATGGTAGTAGGCAACACTGTGTTTAAGAAAAAGAACTATTTTCTCAGGATGCCATTCATTTGGATTTTACAGTCCAAGTTCAATATATTATTTTTCAGCTCTGAGCTCTATATAATAGCTATATAATATAAAATCTAATAGAAGATGGTTGTATGGTTTAAGTTTTTAACTATTCAAAAGTGGCTAATGACACAGAGTGCATAGGATTTTATTTCTGTAATAATTTGGTTTGTGTGTAGCAGATTTGAACTACGAATGAGTTGCTTTGCTTTCTAAATGTTCAAAGGAGCAGGGTAAGACAACCTGCTCTAGTGCTCAAATAATGGAACAACCAATCAGCTGACTGAAATGTAATATCTGAGTTTATACAGTTTTGCAATAGAAAGTTGTGGGTAACACATTTCACTTGGAGCATAGTCTTCACTAAACATTATTTTCAGCAGCAAATGTTTTAATATCAAAAGCCTGCACATACATCAGACCTCCTAGATAGATTCCAGTGCACAGACTACTGATCAGGATAGTGGGCTGTTTGGAAAGAGGAGAATTCCATGAAAAGCTAGATAGAAATATTGGAAGGTAAACTCTTTCTGATCACAAAAATAAAATGGAAATTTGAAAATAATACAACACAAAATATTCTAAAACTTTGTGCTGAAACTGCTTCAACTAAACAGACACAGATACGTTCAGGGTGTCTCATGATTTAACTGGGCATCTTGGACAAACACTTCTGAGGCAAGGCATACCTTGACTGAAATTATCCCCACACATTAATCCTCAGCTGTTTGACTTCATGCACTTAGCACAAAAGGACAGTGCATTTCTTTCCCCTCTCTCCCTCATATCCAGCTGAACCAAGTCCCAGGGCTCCACCCTGTAAATATCCTCCCTGGCCAAGTCTCTCCTGGGGAGAGAATCAGCTGCATGAGCTTACAACATGATGCCATACAAATGTATGCAACACGCATGGATAGCCTTACCCTTAGCAACGTGCATATCCAAGGCATTTTTGCTACAGAAAGTCTATGGAGACCAGTGTGCCTAAGAAACTTTGGTCGTCTCAGTAAGCAAGTTGAAGAGAAGTAGAGAAGAAAAACTCAGTTTTTATGAAGCAAAGAAATCCCTGCGTGTTTGAGAGAAAACGAGAGGAAATGGCACTTACATTGTCAATAGTTGAGATGAACAGCAACGCTGCTGAGGTTATGTGAAACACGATAATGAAGGCCAGGAGAATCAACATCCTTGCTCTGGAGAGCTTTAGTCTGAGATAAATCTGTTAAACATAAGAAAATAGATGCACAATCTTTAAAAGCTGTCAATGGATCAACCTGCAGTTATGGTGCTGTTAGAGACAGGAACATCAGATGCAGTTGGAGTCCACAGCACACATTCTATCTCCAGAGATACTTAACTGGCATCACTGGTGTTAAAATGAATCACAACTTGAAATGAAGCCAAAAGGTGTATTTTGCAACGTTCCAGTGTGATGACTGCAGTGAATAAACACACAAAGAAGTTTCTTTCTGTGTGCTTCTCCAGCAAGGCTGGAAAACTCCTTCATGTTGTCTTTTAGAGAAGTGCTTTTCAAATTACAGCCTCATGTGCAATGATGCTAGAATTTCCACTGACTATTGTAAGGTCTTGTTTCAACTATCCTTCCCAAGTAGGAAGAAAAAGATTTCAAAAGGATGCTTCTAGAACAAAGTTAAGTACATCAAGAACTACCTTTAGTAGTTCACGTATGTTGTACCTTAGGTCTCACATCCTTTGTTCGTACAGTTATACATTTTATCCATTGACTAATGACTAAGGACTACCATTTTCTTCAATATATTGCTCCCACTGGCAGGGCTGAATAAACCCATTAGTCACATAATAATCCAGTTAGTTATTTTATGTTCAGTCACTTAATACTCTGTGTAGGCTACCTATTACCTTCATAGCTTATTTAAGCCACTTATTTCAATGTCATGTCTGACACGAAAAAAAATACATTCTTATATACAAGAGAATCAGAAACTGTATTTAACTGGAATCCCCAGGAAATCTGTGGGCACATAATAGGTTACGGAAAACTACTGCTAATAATACACAGAAAAGTGCAATTGCCTGACATATCTATTTCTTCTTGGACAGAAATTCTTGCCAATTAACATATGCTATATGCTCTAAGGAATCTGCAGTCTTGCAGATCTTTGCAGTTAAGGTGCACCATTCTGTACATTATCTGCATGTTATCACTCATCAGTACATTAATGCATATTTCTTCCTTTTCTTTGGACACATTCTATGATGTCAAATGATGGCACTCACTTAACGCAGCAAATATCCAGAAGAAAGGGCAGTTATGAATTTTTTTTTAAGACTTCCATGATTTTTTTCATGTCTGACGCCCTCTCTCCTGCTGCCATTTGTTGGAATCATGAACCACATGAATAATTTAACCAAATAAAAGGACTACTCTGACAGCATTTTTAAAGCAGCTCCACTGGCACTCTCATCAGGGCAAATTATAATTACTCTGCAAAACTTTAACAAAAAGATAATTGACAGCGTAATAACCCAGTGAATAGAGACCAGGAGTTCCAGACTAATCCTCTCCATCTCCACTGCAGTACAGAGTTATAACAAGCTCAAAGGCAAACAGCATTAAAGTACTTTTGTGAAAAATTATTGGATAGCCTTATATCCGTATCTAATTGGAATGACTGAATGGGAAAGCCAAGTCAAGCCCTAAAATAGGAAAAGCATCTACTCAAGTAGCTTCTCATTTCCTCTCTGTTAAATTTTGTCTTCTCAGCCACAACGAAGAACAGAAAGTGGCAATTTCCTCCAATGAGCTGATTCTGCTGTATGACTCAAGGTCCTCTGAACCCAGTTCTGCTTCTTGAAATGTCATTCATGGCTCTCTATCGAGCCTTGCTTGAATGAAAGAAAGGAAAAAGGAAAAGAAGATATTTTGTGGGTTTGTATAATGCCACATCAAAATATTTTCATTGTGATATGTACCAGTCTTTGCACAGCACCCTCTTGTCTTGTGGCTGGTTTATTTCTGAGGTTCATTTCTTGCACAGATGGTATCTAAGCAGACAATAATGCAACAATCATCTGCCATATTAGGAGAGAATTAAATTGTACTCAGTATTATTTTAAGAATAACAATACAATTTCATCTTACTACGTCAAGTATCATAAAGTAAGAGACCAAAAAATGTAACCTAATTAAAACCAATCTTGCAAAAGCAAGACTTGCCAGCACAGAAGAATCCACTTTATCTTCAATCAAGTTCATGTTTTTGTTTTACTGTTTTCAGCCATAAAGAGAAGTGTTTCAGACAGGATAGATAAACATGTATGGTTGGTGAGGAGAACAAATTTTTTGTTTTACCCAAATAAAGCCAGGAGTGAATGAAAAAAATTTTTGTTTTGTCTTTACCAAAAAAACAAAAAAAGAAAAAAACCACCAACAAAAAAAAACCAGTAAGGAAGGTCTGATGTTTCTGTTACAAAGACCCTTCCTTATAATCACCTTTAGATACCTCCTCCTGACTTGCTGGCAACTGCTCCCTTCATGAGCTGCTACAACTTCTGTGCACACAGTGCTACAGCATTTCCGAGTAACTAATACCAGGAAAAGACAACAAGGACTGGTTATCCAATCTGTCATGCCTGAGCAGGATCCCAGAACTGCACAGACCTCAGTCACTCCTACAAACTTTCCCTTCCCATGGAGACCAAGGAGTTTCTGTGGTTCATCCCAGCCTGCACAAGGAGTGATGAAGGGAGGAGGGTTTTCCAGAGAAACTCTCTGTGATTTGTGGGCAGGAAGCAAAGAGCAGCTCCCCTCTTCTGAGATGCAGCCAGCAACGTTATAGATGCTACTGCAGTGTCTGCACCCCTCTCTAGGCAGAAATGCTGGATTTCATCTCTCAGAGGGAACTGCTAGTCCTTCTCCACTCCAGACAATGCTGGAATTTAAAAGCTTCCTTCAGAGACTCAAGATTCTTCCACTCCCTCAGCAAGAAGCTCTTCCTTCCCCAGTCCTCTGAGGACCCTGCCTGGGAACCTCTCCCAGCAGCAGGCAGCTCCTTTCCTCTCCCTATGAGCAAGGGAAGGGCACAGTTGCAGAACACTGTTTGCATTAACGTTCAGAAGTCTTACTCCACTAATGTATTACTAACCAAACACTTGGTAACATCCTGTTCTGCACACTAGCTGTACTCCTTTTCTTATTTACCATTAACTGTTTCCTGGGCAGAGTGATTTTTCATTTTCTCCCAGATGCAGTTGAAACAATGCTCTCAGGTCAAGGTGTTCATGATTTTTAAGTACACTGCCTTTAGGCATGGATGGAGACTGGGATGATGCAACAGATGCTGTTCATCATTCCCCAGAGTGGCTTGAATTCTTTTAATAGTTTTTACACACACACACACATATGAGGAAAGCTTTTTGGACACACAAATGATGATGGAGCCACTCTTCTCAGAATTACGTGATGAGAAGACTACAGGCAACAGTTACAAGTTGCAACAAGGAATATTCGAATTGTGAAAAAAGTATTAATTATATTCAATGAGCATGATTAAGTACTGGAACAGGGCCCACGAGGCTGTGGGATCTCCGTTCTTGGACATCTTCCTGACTTGACTAGATCAGGGCCCAGAACGTCCTGATCTAACCCCCTGCTTGGAGCCAGAGTCTGCACTGAGACCTCCAGAGTCCTCTTCCAGCTCAGCTCTCCTGTCAATCTGCAGCTATTTCAGGAACCTCCCTGCACTAATCTGCTGCAAAGCTCTGACAAAAGAGAGCAGAAAATTTGACTTAGCTCATCACATGTGACATTAAAAACAGATTTGGAGGTTATAGTAAGAATGACACCGGATGTCAACACGAATTCCTTCAATTGCCACCCTCAGCATTTAATACCACTTCACAAGGTGTGGTGTAAGGCAGAAGTGTACAGATACTGCTGAGCTACAACTGCAGACTGCCACTGCATCTAGAAAGAGTAAGTTGTAAGAAAAGTTGTAAGAATACCACAGAACACATCCAGATTTGCTGTGGAAATAAGGTTTCCCACAAATGATGTTAAGTTGCAGGATACTTACAGGGAACACATGGAAAACAGTCCAGTTATAGCAACAACATATATTTTTTTCAATTAGTACAGAATAATTGTTTCTGGGTAATGCTCCAGTGCTACTCCATTTCAATGGGGAGGATGAATGCAGCAGCCACACTTCTCTCAAATCTTTCCAGTAATGCAGACTTTTGGAAGCCGTACTTTGCACTTGCCATGGAGAGCCTGATGTGCTTTACAAGAAGTGGCTAAGAAGGGCCTCTGCTATAATCTCCTGGACATGCAGAGACAAGTGCCTTTATACAGGATAAGACAGTACAACCATCACAGAACTGCACAGGCAAATAAGGTATCTAGGCCAGGGTTTCCAACATTTCTGTACTACAGTAAGCAAACACATTACAAAACTGGATTGTCTCCCTATGTCAAATCACACACACAAACACATCCCCTGCAGAAAAGCCTCAGTTTATCTTTAGGATAAAGTTTATTTTTAATGTCCATCAGTACAAAGAAACATGACTATTTTATTTTTTTTCTGCTCTTTAGTACAGCAAGCAAGCAAAAATGAAGATAGCCTTTGACAGTTCTTAACAGAAGTTTTATCACTACTTTCCAGCCCAGATGTCATCTCCACAACATATGCTTTCATTTCCTCCCATGCAGTTCAACTCTGCTGCCAGGCTGTTTCTCATGTTTGTGCATACTTGATTTTTGCAACCAGCAAAACACGTACAGAGTGCAGGATGTTCATCCTGAGCTCATTTGCATGGGAAAGGCTGAAGCTTACCCTCCAACACTGGCTGCTGCCCTCACTCCCTAAGAGCAAGTAAGGGATTTTTACCATCTTTATCTAAGCCCATGTATGAGAAAACTTCAACACAGACAATCCTGGTTCACACTCTTAGAAACAAAATGAAATCTCTGCAGAACATCTGCTCTGCACAGATCGCAGCTGGGGGTGTGCAGACTGCTCAACACCCACGTTCAGTGTGCTGAAAAGACACACCCAAAACAAGGGGGAGAGGATCCTGCTAAACAAGTTACCATACCTGCAGCTCTCTGCACTGTTTCATTGCTACTAGAACAGCAGGTCTGTGGGCCATCAATAAGCATTCAGCTCAGCTGAACTTTCTTGAGGTCACTGGTGTAAAACTGAATCAAAGCAAACCTTCTTAATTATCAATTCTTCTGCCCCTCAGTGTTGCAATTAAGTCTGAATATGTGAATTTAGAAAAAAAAGTTTGTATACTTGTAGCATGAGAAGCCTGTCACTTGTGATGCATCATAAGTTGTTTGGATTTACATGTTTTGCTCAGAGTTCTTGTGCCACGTCTCATGGTGTCTCATGACAGAGAACTCAGAAGTTGGCTCATATTTTGCCTGTACAGTTGTCTCTAAAGTTGCACAAAATTCCCTGGTTTATAAAGAACAGAGTGATACTGTTAATTTTCTTCTTTTTTTTTTTTCCCTTTTCTTTCATCAAGTACGAAGGGTTCTATTTTTCTTGGTGATTCCCAGAACTGGAACCAAAATTGAAGTTCAGACAGCAGATTTTCTCCCAAGCCAGCAAGAGCTTTGAGGATTTCAACAATCCTCTAATGCCTAAATTTCAAACAACATAAAGGACAAGAAAATCAGGAACATAATACCAAGAGAATAATTACACCAGTTGAAACAACTTACTCTGGTTTCGTTATTTCTTCTGAGTTAATTTAACAGCTGGGAACACCAACATTCTTCATACTCAACTGTACATTCAAATTGTGACCTGTTTTCATGCTCAGGTGTAACCCAGCTGACAGTCAACACAGAAACTGAATGTCCTCCTTCAACCAGTCTCTGCAGCCAGTTAGGAGACCTCCAAAAAGTGCTGGATGGCTCTGACTACACCTCAACAATACTGAATGGGGACCCAGGAGGGAAATGCAAAGTACAAGTAACAGTCCATGCAGCAGATGGGCTCCCACCCAATTTCTTCCAGCTATGAAGCTAAGTATGAAGAACAATGATCCTACATTGAATAAAATTTCAGGTCCCTGCTTGATGCTGGATTTGGGCTAAGTGTCCTGTTAGCCCCTGGATGGCACAGAGGCCATCAGCTCTTTTTGCTTGCTTAACTGAGAACACACTCAAGCCCACAGCTTTTTGTGCTACCTATTTTATGTGGAATATGTCACTTACACTTCCATCTGCTTTTTAAAGTCCTTCCTCACAAAGCAAGGAAATCAGAAGGAAATGAATCAATGCTCCCTGCACTCAACCACTGTATGAAGGCAAAAAAGTAAATCAATACAGCAAAAAATTAATCCACACTCTTTTCTAGAGCTCTATTTGAGTTACAACATTTATGGCTTTTTAAAACAATGGCAGAAAATGAAAGTAGGGTCATCCTATCAGATCTAGATTTATTGGTGCCCTTGCAGCAGGCTGTGTTAAGACCCAACAGTCTCCAGCAGCACAATTACAGCAATCAGCTTATTGTGTTTTGATAGTTAAATACAGGGGCTCGGAGACAAACTCGCAAGGTATGGCATGACCCAGTTTTTAATCTATTTTCTTTCAGAAAATCATGCCTTGCAACCAAAGCCCTGAGGTCCGCTCTTTGTGTGCACCACAACTAATACAAACGTGCACCTATAGCATGAAAAAACCTTTTGTATTTACAGTATTTGGATGTCTCTCCATCCTGCTGGTATTGGTGAGACTGCCTGAGCAACTTAGAGTGACCAAGCTCAGGTTCTTGGCCTCCCTGTCACCTGTGTGTGAGGGGATGCTCAAGCACCCTTTCAGCTCTTTCTCAATCAACTCCCTAACCACGAAATCTGGGCTCCTCTTCCGAAACCCCACCCAGTTACCAAAAGTGAAAGAGACTGTGATTACAGGTAGGTCTGGCAGACCTTCCCCAGACTTCCTCCCTTCTCACCCTGTCCTCCTCATTAGATCTAAGCTATAAAGCCAGAACTCCAAGGTCTGGGAAATTATAACTCTGCTGTTCCATATGTTCTTCCAAACAAAACCAAGAAACAAATTGCAGGTGCTAGCTTTGAGTATGAAGACGCAAAGAAGCTGATGTTTCTAATTTCTTAGGAATGCTTTTAATAAAGTTTTGACCTAGGGATGCCAGCATTGCTGCCACTTCTGTAACTCTGTCAGTCATTTATCTGCAAACAAGTTTGGACTGGGTTTAGACTTGCCCTACCACTCCTTTCACTATGACTTTCACTGCAGAGCAAAGTCACTCTGCCATGAAGCCTTTGTGGGCAGACTCAGCAGAAGACAATCAGCAGGACCCATGGGAAAACAGGGACACAATGCCCTGTTGTGGGGTGGGGAAGTGTCACAGGGAAAATGAGCCTTGTGACATCCTACCTGAAAATCCTAAAAAACAGCCTGAAGCTTAAAAACTTCAAGACAGATGTATTCAAATACTCCAGCAAAACCTGGAAGAGAGATCAACAGCCACTATATGCTGAGAAGACAATTTAGCAGGTACAGAAGTCAGCTGCCTACACAGACAGACATATTTGAATGAAAGTCTCTAAGACTTCATCTCTTCAAAACTGCTTTTTAGAGGGTTTTGTGTGGTCAGAAAGAGAATGTTTTTCCTCCTCCAGCAGACAAATCACACCTTTCTCAAAAGTAAATCTTTTACACAGTCTTCTGTTTCCCTAAAGCACTTTTTCTTGTAACTGTACCCTTATACTAGATAATAATAATCTCTTATTTAAGCTGTTCTGTATCTGCATCTAATCCGAACACAACCCACAGTGGTGTAAGGTAGCCTGCCATGTTACTAAGTAACACCCAAAAAGGTTGCAATTAATCTCTGATTCCCATCATAGTCATCCACTCTTCCACCTTCAGTTTATGCTGAGCATCACATGCCTTTGGCAAAGGGCAACAAAAAATAGTCTTTAATCAAAGACACCCTGTGGATCAAGAGATCAGTTCTCAAAGCACACATATTGTTTGAGAAAACCAAGCAGTGATTTGAAAGAAGTAACTGCTTGTATACTGCAGTTTCTGGCTTCTTACAAACCATAAATGTCTCAGCTTCCACAAAGGCATGTGCAAAACATGTTATAAAATGTTTGTAACTTGAAGTATGTATGGGTAGAGCTTAACTGTATTCTTAGAAAATGAAAGAAAGCACACATCATTTCAGGCGTTCAATGCATGCTCTCTGTTCAGCCAGCTTGCTTGTTGTGCACCAGATACCACTTCAACATAAACAAAGCTGTGGTGTACATTAAAACCTTCTTATTAACAATCAAGCTGGTCTAAAAGTACCTAAAGCTTGTTTTCCTAAGCTTAACAAGACAAGAACTTCTCGTTCTGACTTGTTCATTTTCAAAGATCAAGACATATACTTGCTTGCAGGGCAAGGCAAACACATGGAAGGAAAAAGAACAGTTTAACTTAGAGATGAAAATAAATGGCTACAAATCAGGTGTGAGCACATTTAGGATCTAAATTATAACTCTTAGAGCTGTCACATTCTGTGACAGCCTTACAATCACCACAGCATAGGAAAAAGAGACCCACCTCCACAAGAAAGGATGTCTGTGATGCAGGGACTGTGCTAGCGGGGTGACAGACCCAGTGTCGTGAGAGGACCCTGCAGCTCTGCTCTCCTGTGAAGCCTCTCAGCAAATTCATTGAGGTCTCTGTGTGTTTCGCAACAAGCTTTTGCATGATACCCGTGCCCCTGGCACTCTGCCGAATTCTCTCCCGTGTTCTGAGGGCTGCAGGCAGCTCTGGGAGCAGCGCTGGCTGTTGGGCAGTGCAGGAACACCGTGGTGATCATGAGGACACAACCAGCTTGGAGGGACCATTTGTTTCTCTGCTGGGCAGCAAAGCTTCCGAGAGTGAGTGTGGCCTGTGCCCCTTGCCTGAGGGTAGCCCTTAGCCCCTGCTAAGGGCCACCACCACCTGCCAGCACCCCAGGGCAGCGGTCAGGAACCACAGAGCCCTGTGCAGCCCGCTGCCACAGCCCTGCCCCTGGCTCCATGGCTCTGGGACAATGACACGGGGCTGTTCCCATAAGCTATTCAAGCTATGAGAGCCCTCCTGGGAACTCGCTCCCGAAACAAACAGCCCAGCTGAGGTGTGGCCTGGCCTCACCCCTGCTCAGTCACTCTGTGGCCACATTTCAGTGTCGAAGTTGTCCTTGTTCAATACCTTTGGCAGGGCAGGGAGTGACAGACCAAGTAAAATACCAGACCTTTATATATCAGGCTGACAGATAAAATGTGCCCTCAGTCTGAGACAATGAAAAGAAGAAAAAGAAAAGCACACCTGCAGCAATGACTACACATTAACATAGTTCTGAGAGCAAATCTCAGACCCTGGGCTCTACTGACTACAGACTGCTGCTTATCCAGAGATTTTTCCAGATACAACAGAACAGCTCGAGTGATTTATGATGTTCCACCTAATTAACCAACAAACAAAGGCAGAAAAGGTCTGTCTTTCCAGATTGAAAGCAATGAGTTTAATTCTGTAGAAATAAAATCTGATATTGTTTTAACTTTGGCAGATGCTCTGTGGAAATTGCTAGCAATTAGATGTGTTGCATTCACTGTTGTAAAATTTTCAAACTGCTTGTTTTGATTTGGCTTTGACTAGCTCTGTGTTGAGAAATTTTGGTTTTAGTTATTTCAGAGTTTGCACATCATCTATCAAGAGTGTGAAAACACATTTCTATTGATGGTACAACAGTTGGTTATAAAACAAAAAGCTCAAACTCTCCACAAATCCTACTACCACTACTTTGTTTGACAGCAACACTGTAGCACAGGATTACATTTAATACTCAGCCTACCTCCAGAATGCCATTTTTACACTGTAATTTGTAATCCCTGCAATCAGAGTTGCCATGTGGACTCTACAAGTCCAGGTAGAGGGATTTCTATCCCTGTTTGAGCACACTCAGTGCGCAGCTCTTCTACGCTGGCTGCTTTATGGGAACAGCCCAGTCCCCTCCGGCTGCCCTGGGTCACTTTGCTCTACCCACAGCTGCACCTTGGCCAGGCTGGACAATGCCTGGGTTACTGCACAGCCACAGTGCCAGGTAAGGGCACACCAAGCACCCTAACTGATGGGTGGGCTCAGCCAGAGCCCTTCAGCTCTTCACTGACTGTTCTGCACTCTCTGCACTTGGGTTTATTTCTGCCTTTGAACCAAGCAGCAGCTTTGCTGCTCCTGTGGATTGAGCACTGCCAGCCCTGGCGAGCAGGTGATTCTGCAGAGCCCACCTGGCAGCACATGCACCTCAGCAGAGATATCCAGGGCCTTTGGAAGGTCTCTTTCTGTCTGGAAGAAGGCCAGAATTGTGATCTATTTCAGGACACTAAACATCTACATGATACACCCGAGGGAGTGTTCATACTGCCCACCTTGGCTGTTTGCGGCCCATGCAATTCCAAACATAGTGCAGTGTTTAAGAATCACTGAAGCAAACCATAAATATATATCCTATAGCCATCTCTAAGGGGTATTTGAGTCAGTCCACTTTCTGCTCCACCTACAGACTCCTGTGAAGATCTCTACACAGCCAGAGGGTTGTATTTTAAGGTCACACCCAAATTATGAGGCTTCACCTGGCAGCACATACCATCATTAAACCTGCCCATGAAACTTCATCGGCAAAATAAAAAGGTGTAATTACATTTTCCCCATTCAGTGGAGAAATAATAATTCCTTTGATGGATGAATTCGGGCCATCAGGCTTTCTCTCAAGTCCCACCCAGCAAGATATCTTTTCTAATAATTATGATGCTTATCTTCCAAATGAAGTCATAAGCATCACCTGACATTTTGAGATATATTTTACAAAATTATCTACTCTCTAAAATAGTAACATTTTCAAAAAAAAAACAAACCAGCAGAAACTGAAACTCCACTGCAAAGATCATGGTTTGCTTTGAGCATCCAACAAACAAACAAACCCTAACAAACACTGAACAGCTCCATGAATGGAATTCCTTAACACTGTGCTTATGTTCCCCCTGCATTCCCTCTGAGACCAATGTGATTTCAATAAAGGCTGTGCATTCCTTTCTACTTTCAAATTTGGCTGTGCTAAAGTATCACATGGATTTTACATACAGTGTTTGCTTCACTTCAGAGTACATCTCTTTCTTATTAGTTCCTGTACAACACAGTGCCTCATTCTGCTGGGTTCTCTTCCAACAGGAACATGGAGGAGGACCTGGAAAGTACATCTGCCAGCTAGCAATATAAAAGCTCTTGTCCCCAGAGACCTATTTATCTCTCTAATTAAACACATTCTTGTCCTGATTTATGTGGTGGTGTCGTGTCTTACCTGATGCTCAAGACACAAAGAGAACGTGAAGTACCAGTGGAAAACCAAAATATATTCAAGCCACTGAGGTGAAAAGGGAAGAGTCTCCTTGTGCTGCCATTGATCTCATTTTTAAATGGACAGAGAAACAGCATTGTTTTAAATGGACAAGGAAACAGCCTACACCTAATATACTTAACCAAGGTAAAGGAAGGTCTTGCTTCTCTAAATACTAATATGGGACTCATCAGTACAACATTCTTCTAATCACTGAAGGAGTGTCAAACCTGAGATGGGAAACAACCTTGAGACAAACAAAACAACAAAATAAAAGCCATAATTATGAAAGTAAGGGAAAGACACAAGGCAACTGTGAAGCGAGAGATGCTAATAAGTCAAGAGGGATCAAGTGCATTAACTGAAAGTGGGTGTAAGATGCTCATTTCTCCTAAGCAATGTTGGCCAGCAACAGTAACTCCAGCATCTACAAACTGAAACAAAACCTTTGTCTAAGATAATGATATTGTAGCAGCCTTCAGTCTTGACCTGCTCAGTCTGTCCAACAACTTCCTTTACTAACAAGGCTTTAAATCTGTGTAACCAAATAAAACTCACTGTTTTTCCTCACTGGCAGATCCACAGCATAATCAACACTGTTTGTGCATTTACGACAGAAGTCTTTCCAGACCACAAATAAAGAATACAACACCAGTGGTGTCTTGTCTACTGATTGTATGTTGTTTTTATCATATTAACACACCATTTTCCTTCCCAAATGAGCATACTAACAAGAAACTGATCACCTCCTAAGAGTCTTCATGGTATTGGTGCATTTCAATTCCAATTAATGGCTATAGTCGGAGTAATTCCTGGCCAGGCAGACAGCCACCTGGTAACATCCTTGTCAGCCACGCAGCTGGCATGACACAATCTCTACACATCTTTATTCCGCATGGAGAATGAATCTTCCCTCAGGTATCCCAACAGTCTGTTTCCTAACTCAACTCTACAAGTTCACAAAGGGATTCAGAGAACAGCCAGAGTTCCTTCTTTCAATGTCTTTGAAGCAAAGGTGAAGCCCTTATGCTGAATAAACTCACATCAGCTTCTGGTGACCATGTTTTCCATATACCTTTCGTTCCACTCCCACTTTGATCTCACCAGCTGTGGCAAGTATTTATACCCCAGCTGCATTCCTTAGGATGGTATTTGTCACACACTCTCTTAAAAAAATGTAGCAGGACTCTCCAGAAAACTGCAATTCCCATTTCTCCCCACACTGAAACTCATGCACAATAGTCTCCTACCACTTCTGTGGGTTCCTGCGCGCCCATGTGTGCAGCCACCTGGCACCTCAGCCCCAGCAGTCCAGCCTCACAGCTCTTTCCTGAACTACATGGACAGCAAAGCCTTCAAAATCAACATCTGAGAGCAGGTCTGGATGAAGGAGTCATTATAGACTATTTTTATTTGACAGAGAAAACATCTGCTCAGGCAGGCAAGAAGGCTTATTTTACATACTTAACACACCAGCACTGTATGTACAGTCTGAAAGTAAATGAAGAGAAAGTGCTAGTTTTTGTTTTTCTGATGATGAGCCAATCATAGCTGTTTACTTCCAAAGTTCCTAAAGAAAACTCCAACAAAATTCAGTGTGGGTTTCATAGCTATCCAGTGGGTTTCTTCACAGCCCTGTATCAAACCAGAAGATATCTCTAAGATGCTCTACTGCAATTATTACTGATCATTTACATACTATTCCCAACTGCTGGGGGGAAAAAAAAAGCAGCAACCTTCCTGCACCGTGTGAACGAAGTATTCCTGCCAAGAAATTAACGGAGAGGCTGAACTGCAGGTTTCTTGATGGCAGCACTCTGTGAGTAGGAGGAAGCAGCCGTGGGTAAGTCTGCTGAAGAATGGACAGCAGTGCACTGTTCCTCCTAGAAATGTCCAAACAAGGAGCTGACCTCTCAAATTCAATACTCAATATTGAAGACAACCCACGTTACTGTGAGCTGCCTGTCCAGTATCTGGCACACAACTTCCCCAGTGTAAGTGGGGCATCACATACAGATAAAAACCATCAGTGAGTGAAACTGCAGTTTGACTCAAGTGGAAAAACGTTTAATGCTGGCAAAAACTTCATAAACCAAAATCTGCACTGAATTACATCTAAGTGTATTTTCCTTCCACTGCG